>CM053337.1:18372693-18842693 GCA_028583605.1 Dastarcus helophoroides | reverse complement strand
AATTTGGTTATTTTAAGGAAGAGAATGTTTTTAACTTACCTCGAGCGACTATGAAGCAGATCTGAAACAATATATAAAAAATATTAATTACGTAACAGTTAATGCCATTTTAGTTTAGCAGATAACCAAAATTTTTCCACATTTTTTTAACTCGCTTTCTTGATTGTGACTGAATCGACAGTCTGTTAGGTAAAAATGTTTCAATCGATTTTGAACCAACTTTCTAATAAGCTAATCACTTAAAACATTAAACAGAGCGCAGAACTAGATAACAGTTTTTTTTTACAATTTCGAGTTGCAATTGGTTTCTCGTGACTATCTTACATTCATCCGTGAGGTGGACCCTTGTGTTCTAGTTATTTTCAGGCTCTTAGTGCGTTTCCAGAGCTGTGCTTCTGTAAACTCGTGTCTCGTGAGCTGTTTTGACGTTTTGTGAGGTAGAGATTCCAGTTCTGGTACCCCAAGGAGTTCGAACTGAACATGAACGTGATATTGACGGTCGTCTTTTCGTTATTTTTAGGCACCAAAGGCGTTCTAGAACTCACTTAATTGCGCCCCTGAAGATACTACTATTTTCTCGTAACTATCTGACATTCATCCGTAAGGTTGACCGTCGTGTCCTCGTTATTTTCAGGCTCTTAGTGCGTTTCGAGAGCTCTGCTTCCGTAGACTGGTGTTTCGTGCGATGTTTTGTATTTTTGTATATTTGTCTTTCGTCGCCTAGTCGCGTCCCTGAATATCCTACCTTTTTCTCGTAATTACCTTACATTCATCCATGAGGTTGACCGTCGTGTTCTAGTTATTTTCAGGTTCAGGTTTGATGTCCTGATTTTGTGCTTCTTTGATTTTTTAATAAACCAATCAAATTAGTAATTTTAATTGGGAAATTTGATCACGGTTGCTATTAAAATGTCTCATACCAGAAAAAAACAACAAAACTTGAAATTTGGAGAAGAAAACTGACCACAAATCTAAGTCTCAAATTTCGACTTTATAAAACCCAAAATTCGACTTTATAAAAGAAATCGAACGAACATTCTTAGGAAAAAGTCAAAATGTTAAACAATTAAACTAAAGCTGAACTGTCGTAGTTGAAATAGACACTGTCTGGTTGACATGTAGATTTTTGGTAGTAGTTTTCCACCAAGGTTTAGGCACCAAAGGCGTTCTAGAGTTCGCTTAGTTGCGCCCCCGATCAGACTACTTTTTTATCGTAACTATCTTACATTTATCCGTGAGGTTGACCGTCGTGTTCTTGTTATTTTCAGGCTCTTAGTGTGTTTCGAGAGCTCTGTTCCTGTAAACTCGTGTTTTGTGCGCTGTTTTGTCGTTTTGTGTGGTAGGGGTTCCAGTTCTGATACCCCAAGGAGTTCGAGTTGAACATTTGGGATGAAACAACTAAAAAAAGTTTGGTAACGAAAAATTGGTTAATCTGTTGGGTGCTTCAGCAGCGAAAAACAATAATTTAACGATGATATCCTTTTTATGTACAAACTTTGTTATGAAGGAGAATCTAGTCACTTTACTTCAGATCCAGAACGCTCGCAGCGCATCTACTAACGAAGCGTCATCAGTTCTCCATTAGGAAATAAGAATGATAATGTAATCATTTGGCTTGAACTCCAGAATCCCCTTAGCGTATCTACCTTAGCGTCTTTACTTGAAACTTTAAAAATACCTCGGTGCTAGGTAACAATTCCTTTTTTCGAAAATTCTCAGAAATTGGAGATGTTTCATCTTGATTGAATTAGGAAATCAGTTAAGTGTTTTGTAACGCCAAATTGATTAATCTCTTTGGTTGGGGAAAACATTTTTATTTTGGACCACCCTTAAATGTTTTCAAACAAAAAGCAAATTTGAAAATGATAAACTACAAAGCCTTGAACTGTTCTTGTACGAAAGCTTCGTTGGAAATTGATTGTAGAGATCTACAGCGAATTATAAAGTAGCAGTTAGGTCAAATTAATTAGGACCGTTTTACATTCATCCGTGAGATTGACGGTCGCCTTTTCCTTATTTTTAGGCACCAAAGGTGTTTCAAGAGTTAACCTAGTTGCGCCCCTGAATATCCTACTTTTTTCTTGTGACTACCTTATATTCATCCGTGAGGTTGACCGTCGTGTTCTCGTTATTTTCATGCTCTCAGTGCGTTTCGAGAGCTCTGTTTTTGTAAACTTGTATTTCTTGTGCTGTTTTGTCGTTTTGTGCGGTAGAGATTCCAGTTCTGATACCCCAAGAAGTTCAAACTGAACGGTTAGGGTTGAAATAAATGAAAAAAAGTTTGATTACGACAAATTGATTAATCTGTTGGGTACTTCAGCAGTAAAAAACAAAAATTAAACGGTGATATGTTCTTTATATGTAAACTTTCTTATGAAAGAGAATCGAGTCACTTTACTTAAGGTCCAGGATCCTCGAAGCGCATTTACTAACGAAGCGTCATCAGTTCTTCATTAGGAAATAGAAAAGGTAGTCTAATCATTTCACTTCAACTCCAAAATTCTCTTAGCGTATCTACTAACAAAGCGCTATTACTTGAAACTTTAAAAATACTTCGGTATTAGGTGACAATTTGTTTTTTTTTTTTCGGAAATTCTAGTTTAATCTTGGAAATTTAAGATTTTTCATTTTGATTGAATTAGAAAATCAGTTGGCTGTTTTGTAACGGCAAATTGGTTTGGTTGGAGAAAAAATGTCTATTTTGGACAAGTCCTAAATGTTTGTAACTAAAAAGTAGATTTGAAAATAATAAACTACAAACTCTTGAACTGTTTTCGTAGGAAAACTTCGTTGGAAATCGATTTTAGAGATCAACGTCGAACTATAAAGTAATAATTACGTCAAATTAATTAAGATCGTTATACATTCATCCGTGAGATTGACGGTCGTCCTCCGGTTATTTTCAGGCACCGAATGCGTTTTTAAAGGTCGCCTGTGTGCCCCCTTGAACATCTTATTTTTTTTCGTGACTATCTTACATTCATCCGTAAGGTTGACTGTCGTGTTCTAGTTATTTTCAGGCTTTTAGCGCGTTTCAAGAGCTCTGCTTTTGTAGACTCGTGTGTCCTGCGCTGTTATGCCGTTTTGTATGGTTGTCTTTCGTCGTTTTGTGTGGTATGGATCCCAATTCAGAACTCCGATGACTTCGAACTGAACATTCGCGTTGAAGCGGCTAAAAAATTAAAAATTTTCAGTTCAATTTTTTGAGAAAAAAGTAAACATTGAAAATGAAAAATTTAATTTTTTAGAAAAAGATTTGACCTTGGACAACTCTGATGTCCGCAAATAAATAGTATATTTGAAAATGATAAACCACAAACTCGTGAACTTTTTTCATAGAAAAACTTTATTGCAAACCGATTTTGGCAGTCAACAGTGAATTATAAAGTAATAATTACACCAAATTATTGAAGACCGTTATACATTCATCCGTGAGATTGACGGTTGTCCTTTTGTTATTTTTAGGCATCAAAGGCGGTCTAGAAGTCGCCTAGTTGCGCCCCGAATCATACTACTTTTTTCTCGTAACTATCTTCTGTCCATCAGTGAGACTGACCGTCGTGTTCTCCTTATATTCAGGCTCTTAGTGCGTTTCGAAAGCTCTGCTTCTGTACACTCGCATTTCGTACACTGTTTTGTCGTTTGTATGATTGTCTTTCGCCTTTTATGTGGTATGGATTCAAATTTCGAACTACCATGATTTCGAACTAAACATTAGCGTTAAAACGGCCAAAAAATTAAAAATTTTCAGTTCAGATTTTCGCGGAAAAAGTGGACATTGAAAGTCAAAGATTTAATTTTTAGGAAAATGGTCGATTTTGGACCACCCTGCAAATAAATCGTAGATTTGTAAATGATAAACCACAAACTCGTGAACTTTTTTCACAAGAAAACTTAATTGCAAACCAATTTCGACAATCAACCAAGCAAATTATAAAGTAATAATTAGATCAAATTATTGAAGAGCGTTATGCGTTCATCCGTGAATTTGACGGTCGTCCTTTCGTTCATTTTAGGCACCAAAGGCGTTCTAGAGTTCGCTTAGTTGCGTGTTTGAACGTACTACTATTTTCTCGTAACTACCTTACATTCATCCGTGAGGTTGACCGTCGTGTGCTCGTTATTTTCAGGCTCTTATTGCGTTTCGAGAGATCTGCTTCTGTAGACTCGAGTTTCGCGCCCTATTTTGTCGTTTCGTATCGTTAGTTTTCATCGTTTTATGTGGTATGAATCCCAATTTAGAACTCCCATGACTTCGAACTGAACATTCGCGTTGAAACGGCCAAAAAACTAAAAATTTTAAGTTCAGATTTTCGCAAAAAAAGTGGACATTGAAAGTAAAAAATTTAATTTATTTGAAAAATGGTCAATTTTGGACCACCTGATGTCTGCAAATAAATAGTAGATCCGTAAATGATAAGCCACAAGCTCGTGAATTTTTTTCATAGGAAAACTTCATTGCAAACCGATTTTGGCAATCAACAGCGCATTATAAAGTAATAAATAAACCAAATTATTGAAGACCGTTATACATTCGTCCGTGAGATTGACGGTCATTCTTTCGTTATTTTTAGGCACCAAAGGCGTTCTACAGTTCACTTAGTTGCGCTCCTGAACAAAGTGCTATTTTCTCGTTTCTATTTTACATTCATCCGTAAGTCTAACCTTCGTGTTTTCGTTATTTTCAGGCTCTTAGTGCTTTTCGAGAGCTCTGCTTCTGTAGACTTGTGTTTCGCGCGCTGTCTTGTCGTTTTGTATCTTTATTTTTTATCGTTTTATGCGGTATGAATCCCAGTTTAGAACTCCGATCACTTCGAACTGAACATTCGCGTTAAAACGGCCAAAAAACTAAAAATTTTGAGTTCAGATTTTCGCAGAGAAAGTGGACATTGAAAGTGAAAATTTTTTTTTTTGGAAAATGGTCGATTTTGGACCACCCTGATGTCTGCAAATAAATAGTAAATTCGTAAATGATAAACCACAAACGAACTTTTTTCATAGGAAAACTTCATTGCAAACCGATTTTGGCAATCAACAGCGCATTATAAAGTAATAAATAAACCAAATTATTGAAGACCGTTATACATTCATCCGTGCGATTGACGGTCGTCCTTTTGTTATTTTTAGGCACCAAAGGCGTTCTAGAGTTCGCTTAGTTGCGCCTTTGGACATACTACTATTTTCTCGTCACTATCTTACATTCATCCGTGAAATTGACCGTCATGATCTCGTTATTTTCAGGCTCTTAGTGCGTTTCGAAAACTCTGCTTCTGTAGACTCGTGTTTCGTGCCCTGTTTTGTCGTTTTGTATGGTTGTGTTTCGTCGTTTTGTGTGGTATAAATCCCGATTCAAAACTTCGATGACTTCAAACTGAACATTCGCGTTAAAATGACCAAAAAATTGAAAATTTTAAATTCAAATTTTTTGGGAAAAAAGTGAACATTAAAAGTGAAAATTTGGAAAATTTGGAAAATTTGGAAAATGGTCGACTTTGGATCACTCTGATGTCCGCAAATATATAGTAGATTCGAAAATGATAAACCACAAACTCGTGAACCTTTTTCATAAGAAAACTTCATTGCAAATCGACTTTGGCAATCAACAACGAATTATAAAGTAATAATTAAACCAAATTATTGAATACCGTTATACATTCATCCTTGAGATTGACGGTAATTCTTTCGTTATTTTTAGGCATCGAATGCGTTGTAGAGTTTGCCTAGTTACGCCCCTAAACATACTGCTATTTTCTCGTAACTATTTTACATTCATCCGTAAGGCTGACCGTCATGTTCTCGTTATTTACAGGCTCTTAGTGCGTTTCAAGAGATCTGTTTCTGTAGACTCGTGTTTCGTACGCTGTTTTGTCGCTTTATGTGGTTGTTTTTCGCCGTTTTATGTAGTATGGATCCCAATTTAGAACTACCATGACTTCAAACTGAACATTCGCGTTGAAACGGCCAAAAAATAGAAAATTTTGAGTTCAGATTTTCGCAGAAAAAATGGACATTGAAAGTCAAACATTTAATTTTTGGGAAAATGGTCGACCCCCCTGACGTCCGCAAATAAATCGTAGATTCGTAAATGATAAACCACAAACTTATGAACTCTTTTCATAAGAAACCTTCATTGCAAACCGATTTTGGCAATCAACAGCGAATTATAAAGTAATAATAAGACCAAATTTTTAAAGACCGGTTTACATTCATCCGTGAGATTGACAGTCGTCCTTTCGTTATTTTTAGGCACCCAAGGCATCCTAGAGCTCACCCAGTTGCGCCCCTGATCATACTACTTTTTTCTCGTAACTATCTTACATTCATCCCTGAGGTTGACCGTCCTGTTCTCGTTATTTTCAGGCTCTTAGTGCGTTTCGAGAGCTCTACTTCTGTAGACTCGTGTTTCGTGCGCTGTTTTGTCGTTTTGTATGCTTGTCTTTCGTCGTTTTGTGTGGTATGGATCTCAATTCAGAACTTCAATGACTTTGAGATGAACATTCGCGTTGAAGCTGCTAAAAAGTTGAAAATTTTCAGTTCAGATTTGAGCGGAAAACGTGGACATTGAAAGTGAAAGATTCAATTATTGGGAAAATGGTTGACTTTGGACCACTCTAATGTCCGCAAATAAATAGTAGATTTGAAAATGATAAACCACAAACTCGTGAACTTTATTCCTAAGAAAACTTCATTGCAAACCGATTTTGGCAATCAACAGCGAATTATAAAGTAATAATAAGACCAAATTATTAAGGAACGTTATACATTCATCCGTGTGATTGACGGTCGTCCTTTCGTTATTTTTAGGCACCCAAGGCGTCCTAGAGCTCACCCAGTTGCGCCCTTGATCATACTACTTTTTTCTCGTAACTATCTTACTTACATCCGTGAGGGTGACCGTTGTGTTCTCGTTAATTTCAGGCTCTTAGTGCGTTTCGAGAGTTCTGCTTCTGTAGACTCGTGTTTCGTGCGCGTTTTGTCGTTTTGTATGTTTGGCTTTCGTCGATTTGTTTGGTATGGATTCCAATTAAGAATTCCCATTACTTCGAACTGAACATTCGCGTTGAAACGGCCAAAATATTGAAAATTTTAAGTTGAATTTTTTCAGGGAAAAGTAAACATTGAAAGTGAAAAATTTAATTTTTTAGGAAAAGACTCGATTTTGGACCACCTTGATGTCTGCAGATAAAAAGTAGATTCGATAATGATAAACCACAAACTCGTGTAATCTTTTCACAGGAAAACTTCATTGGAAAATGGGATTTGGCAATCAACATCGAATTATAAAGGAGTAATTGCGTAAAATTAATTAAAACTGATATGCAATAAGGGCGCAAGAACCTTAGAGATCATCTAGGTTAAGCGAAAGTCCTAAATTCAAATTATCCGCGAGTAAATTAAGTAAAAATTTATGGCTCGCCGAAGGAAATCCGAAAACGAAAATAATTAACTAATCCGGTCGCTAACGATAATTAAAATTTTATCATTGGCAATGCGGGTTTTCCATCCATATACAATTAAAAGGGGGCAATTTACTCGGATAGATTTACGACTTTGATTTATGAATTCTGCAGTTAGAAGGTTTAAGATAAGCGAGTCTTAAACGAAAGTGCTCTATTTCTACCAACTTTTTAACAAAGTTAAATTTCACGAAGATTGGTTTGTTAATTGTTTGTTTTTGTGAAGTTTTATAAATTAGAACGGTTTAGACATTAGGACAAAGTCGAAATCATGGCTTCGCTTGGATTATAAGTTTAAAGAAAACATCTAATTTATCATCTGTATTAAACCCTCAGTTATGTTACGTTGAGTAGTGATGCGTCACGTGTATAAATTGATCAGTGAGAAAATTTTTAGGTCACGCGCGAGCGTAACGGTCCACGAATTGAAACAGCTATCTCCTTCCGAGGGGGCAACCGGTGTACCGTAGGCAGCAACGGCAGATCAACATATTTATCCCGTTTATGAATGTTATGGAGAGAATCCGTGTATTTAAGTAGATTCTGGAGGGTAAACCCCAGAATTTAATTACCTAGAGATTTTGATTTGAGAAAATCTTAACCCTTGAAGTCGTAGCTCGAGGAAAATCGATTCGACTACCTGTATGAAAAGTTAGGCTTATATAGACTTGTATGAAGAGTAATCACATTGCTTACCATGTCATGTCACTCAACAAAATTGACTCGTACTTAAAGAGATACGTTAAAAAACAACCGCGAGACGAAATACCTCATTAACGCCCACTAATACGAGCGTGTATCTGGAAAAAGTGACATTTAAACGGCAACACGTGACAAGCAAATACAGATAAAAGTTAATTACTTCGGCAGGAGCGAAAGCCATAATTTTGCTCGACGGCAGAAGCCGTAAAAGTCGATATTTATTTTTAGGTCAAACAACCGAGGAACATATTAATTTCAGCTCTTTAACCGCATCAATCATTTTCTTCGGTATCGTAAAAAACGCCCCCTACCGGGGGACAGATAACGCGTTCGCCCGATACTTCGCCATTATCTTGCGGCAAGCGGAGCTAAATCACCTTTATTCCTTGGCGACAAAGTCGAATTGTGTCTTTGTTGGGGGGTATCTCGGGGGGTGATCGCTTTCTCCCCTAAGAATGACCCGAATCCGTTCTACATTAACCTGTTAACGATTTGGGGCCTCGGTTGGTAATCTTGTTATCGCAGGTTTGGCATTTCTTGTGTCTAACTGCATGAGATATGAAATTCGTCCACTAGAGGTCGTTTCTTGACCATCATTTTTTAAATAATATTTCCGCTTGAAATGCTCAACTGCCTGCAAAGTGAAAGAAATTTAAATAATTGACTGGAATCATTCTGCTTTAATCTGTTAACGAGGTAATTTAGCTTCAATAAAAAATAATTTTTGAAATTTATGTTGACTCTTAAGGACGATAACGAACCCCCATTAACATACCTTTGCTGAATAAACAAAATTTTATTGTTCATTTATATGCGTTTCATTAAAAAATATGAAGCTTCTAATGCGAATCGTATACAAAGAGGCAGGAAAACTGCCAGAAGCACGCCTAATTATTGAAATAAATGGGGGCTTCTACCTAATCATGTTCTTTGAAAAAAAGTTCATTTGAAATGTTATTAAAAAGCGCGGAAGTCTTAAGAAATACAGTTACAATGGAAAACGTTTGATGTCTTGATTTTGTGCTTCTTTGATTTTTTAATAAACCAATCAATTTAGTAATTCTAATTGGGAAATTTGATCGCGGTTGCCATTAAAATGTCTCGTACCAGAAAAAATAACAAAACTTGAAATTTGGAGAAGAAAACTGACCACAAATTTAAACCCCAAATTTCGACTTTATAAAACCCAAAATTCGACTTTATAAAAGAAATCGAACGAACATTCTTAGGAAAAAGTCAAAATGTTAAACAATTAAACTAAAGCTGAACTGTCGTAGTTGAAATAGACACTGTCTAGTTAATATGTAGATTTTTGGTAGTAGTTTTCCACCAAAGTTTAGGCACCAAAGGCGTTCTAGAGTTCGCCTAGTTGCGCCCCTGATAAAGTAATAATTAGACCAAATTATTAAAGACTGTTATACATTCATCCGTGAGATTGACGGTCGTTCTTTCGTTATTTTTAGGCACCAAAGGCGTCCTAGAGCTCAAACAGTTGCGCCCCTGATCATACTACTTTTTTCTCGTAACTATCTTACATTCATCCGTGAGAGTGACCGTCGTGTTCTCGTTATTTTCAGGCTGTTAGTGCGTTTCGAGAGTTCTGCTTCTGTAGACTCGTGTTTCGTGTGCTGTTTTATCGTTTTGTATGTTTGTCTTTCGTCGTTTTGTGCGTTATGGCTCCCAATTCAGAACTTCGATGACTTCGAACTGAACACTCGCGTTGAAACGGCCAAAAAATTGAAAATTTTGAGTTCAAATTTTCGCGACGCGAACGAACATTCTTAGGAAAAAGTCAAAATGCTAATCAATTAAAATAAAGCTGAAGTGTCGTAGTTAAAATAGACACTGTCCAGTTAATATGTAGATTTTTGGTAGTAGTTTTCCACCAAAGTTTAGGCACCAAAGGCGTTCTAGAATTCGCCTAGTTGCGCCCCTGATCAAGTAATAATTAGACCAAATTATTAAAGACCGTTATACATTCATCCGTGAGATTGACGGTCGTTCTTTCGTTATTTTTAGGCACCAAAGGCGTCCTAGAGCTCAAACAGTTGCGCCCCTGATCATACTACTTTTTTCTCGCAACTATCTTACATTCATCCGTGAGGTTGACCGTCGTGTTCTCGTTATTTTCAGGCTATTAGTGCGTTCCGAGAGTTCTGCTTCTGTAGACTCGTGTTTCGTGCGCTGTTTTATCGTTTTGTATGTTTGTCTGTCGTCGTTTTGTGTGGTATGGATCCCAATTCAGAACTTCGATGACTTTGAACTGAATACTTGCGTTGAAACAGCCAAAAAATTGAAAATTTTGAGTTTAAATTCTCGCGACGCGAACGAACATTCTTAGGAAAAAGTCAAAATGCTAATAAATTGAACTAAAGCTGAAGTGTCGTAGTTAAAATAGACATTGTCCAGTTAATATGTAGATTTTTGGTAGTAGTTTTCCACCAAAGTTTAGGCACCAAAGGCGTTCTAGAGTTCGCCTAGTTGCACCCCTGATCAAGTAATTATTAGACCAAATTATTAAAGACCGTTATACATTCATCCGTGAGATTGACGGTCGTTCTTTCGTTATTTTTAGGCACCAAAGGCGTCCTAGAGCTCAAACAGTTGCGCCCCTGATCATACTACTTTTTTCTCGCAACTATCTTACATTCATCCGTGAGGTTGACCGTCGTGTTCTCGTTATTTTCAGGCTGTTAGTGCGTTTCGAGAGTTCTGCTTCTGTAGACTCGTGTTTCGTGTGCTGTTTTATCGTTTTGTATGTTTGTCTGTCGTCGTTTTGTGTGGTATGGATCCCAATTCAGAACTTCGATGACTTTGAACTGAACACTTGCGTTGAAACAGCCGAAAAATTGAAAATTTTGAGTTCAAATTTTCGCGACGCGAACGAACATTCTTAGGAAAAAGTCAAAATGCTAATCAATTAAACTAAAGCTGAAGTGTCGTAGTTAAAATAGACACTGTCTAGTTAATATGTAGATTTTTGGTAGTAGTTTTCCACCAAAGTTTAGGCACCAAAGGCGTTCTAGAGTTCGCCTAGCCAAAGGCGTTCTAGAGTTCGCCTAGCCAAAGGCGTTCTAGAGTTCGCCTAGTTGCGCCCCTGATAAAGTAATAATTAGACCAAATTATTAAAGACTGTTATACATTCATCCGTGAGATTGACGGTCGTTCTTTCTTTATTTTTAGGCACCAAAGGCGTCCTAGAGCTCAAACAGTTGCGCCCCTGATCATACTACTTTTTTCTCGCAACTATCTTACATTCATCCGTGAGGTTGACCGTCGTGTTCTCGTTATTCTGAGACTGTTAGTGCGTTTCGAGAGTTCTGCTTCTGTAGACTCGTGTTTCGTGTGCTGTTTTATCGTTTTGTATGTTTGTCTTTCGTCGTTTTGTGTGTTATGGCTCCCAATTCAGAACTTCGATGACTTCGAACTAAACACTCGCGTTGAAACGGCCAAAAAATGTTGAGTTCAAATTTTCACGACGCGAATGAACATTCTTAGGAAAAAGTCAAAATGCTAATCAATTAAACTAAAGCTGAAGTGTCGTAGTTAAAATAGACACTGTCTAGTTAATATGTAGATTTTTGGTAGTAGTTTACCACCCACGCCACTGGGATATAAATGGTGAATGGTGTCAGTATGGAGCTGCACACCGCCAAAGGTAGGGACACATGATTTTTGCATATCCATCCACTAGGATGACGCTCGTTCTCTTATTTTCATTCCAACTTGAATCGTATTAAGAAAATTCTCTTTTAACTTAAAATTTGACCAACATTTTATATTTGAAGTCTACAAAAAATCAAAATTTCGCGATTAACTTCCAACTGTAGGGGTTTTTTGATTGAATTTTTTTTTCGAAATTTTGGCATCCAAAAGATTTAGATTCTGGTTATGTTAATTCCGTACTTTATTTTTCAATTTTCTACCTTTTTTCGCCAAATGTTTCCCAAACTATTCTATTTACGAAAATCGTAAGTACGAATTTCACGAGAAAAAGCTAAAATGTCAATTTTTTTAACAGCCATAAAATTGCAACTCTTGGAACTTTTAACTCGAAATTTGAATTTATTTCTCGAAATTTTCACTTTTTTTCATCTTGAAATGTGAACGTGGACGTGGAAACCTCGATTTTTCCATGAATATAAAGTTGATGCTCAAAAGTATGGATTTAGAAAAAAAAAAACGTTAGAATTTCTAGATTAAAGAGAAGAGCTAAAATTTCATACATATTTCTCTCTTTACTGCTGACAAAAAAAGTTGAGTTCTGACGTGAAAGTGAAAACTATGATTTTTTAAATTTCTATTTTCTTAAAATTTTGGTTTTTTCGAATTTATAACGTTTATGAACTTTTTAAAACTTTTGACTTTTTTAGTCGAATCAAAAATTTCTAAAAATTTCTATTGTCTTTCCTAAAATTTCGACTTTAAGCTTGACATTCAGACTAAGGATTTAAAATTTCGATTTTAATTTTAAAAATTTCATTTGATCTTCAAAGCGTTGCCCAACTTTTTCTAAAAATGTTGACTTTTTTTGATAATTTGTCCTTAAAGTACGAAATTTGTACAAATTTGCTTCTTTTTTAATTTGGAATTTTAACAAAGAAGTTGGGCTTTTTAAATTAAAAATTAAAACTAGTTTTAAAATTACAACAATTAAAATTTCATGAAAGATCAAGTTGGAAAATTTGAAAAAATATTAAATCAAAACTTGATGATTTAGGTCGAAATTTTAAGGAATCAAAAACACTATACAAAATGAAAAAACACAACGAAACACGAGCGTGTAGGGTTCTTGGAACGCACTAGGAGCCTGGAAATAACGAGAACTCGACCCTCAACCGTACGGATGAACCTCGAAGAATTGAAACTCAAAATGTCTTTGGACTTTCCCAAAATTTCGGCAAATCGAGATTCCTTCTAGTGCATTTTGAGAACCCTACTTTCAAACGTTCCTTGTCCAGGCACAGCGAGCCTGGTAAAAACGAGAACTCGACCGTCAACCTTACGGATGAACGTAATAAAATTGCCCACTTTGCGCACTTTATCTTTGGAGGTGTGTGGTTTTATATTGATCCATTTTTCAAATTTGTAATGTTTATGGACTTCATAAAACTTTCGACTTTTTTAGTCTAAGAGGTTAAGCTCAGAATGTCTGTGGTCTTTCTTAAAGTTTCACTTCTTCCGGGATTGGACCATGTCAAAGAACTACTAAAAGTGTTCAACGTTCGATGGCGGGCGAAACGTCAAACTGTTTTAGTAGTTCTTTGACACGGTCCAATTCCGGAAGAAGTATATCCTGTATTCTCAGAATGTCTTTTAATCTGTATTAGATCAATTGCATTCTCTTGTGATAGACGTTCTAAAGCTAGGTGGCAGTTCCATACCAGCACTCAGTTTGTTTTCACATTCCTCAGGGCCTTAAGGACTGCCTGGCTGTCCGTCCTTATTTGGATATACTTTCCTATAATGTTCAGCTGCTCTACCTTTGATGTTGTGCGGCTCCATATTCATTCCGGACGTCAAGCTTGAAATTTCAACTTGAAACCTTCCTAGAGAGCCACAGCCTCGCTAGGAGTTTGTGTTTCAACTGTTATTGATCTTAATTATTCATATAAGATTTTAATTAATTGCTTTAACTCTCCCACTAGCGAAAATATCTAGGTTGAAATCAGTATAAAAAGTGAATTAGAGTAACACAGAAGAACGCAAGAGTACATTTGAGGAATAAAAGTCCTGGAGAATCAAAGGAGACAAAAATTTTGACTTGGAAGTACAGTTAGTTTCCTAAACTTTATGCAATATAGCATCGTACCGTTTCTTTTATTTGAAGTCGCGCCAGTTAGTAAAATAAGTTACCACAGGAGCCACGAAACCCAGCCTGTAACATATGCATTCATTTTCCCTCGATGATCGTCGATGCTTTTCTAGCGACACTGTTCCATTTTAAATCCACCTTGCCACATCTAATTCCTTACTGAGGGGAATATTGCTGACAACGAATTAATCGAAAACATTACATAAGGTTAAAAAACAAACTTGAAAATGAACAGTGTTTTCCCAATGATGCTCCAGTTTTACCTTCGGAATTTGATACCTAATTAAATCCATCCGTATCGCTTCTGTTGGGCTGTGGGTCCACTATTATCGCGTTGTTTTTGTTTTTGTTCAAAGCTGCGGAGCAACAGCATTATAAACAAAAGGGCGCCGCGGCGCTGACGCCGTCACAGCGGGAGGGGAATGTTTCCAATGTGGAGCACAGCCGGGGATAATAAATCTAGGATGCGGCGCCGGAAGGACGAACAGCAGCAGAATGTGTGCGTAAATGTGTATGTTATCAAAAACCTCACGTCGTCCTCGGAAGCTCCTTATTACCGCAGATGTAATATTTCGCCGCTAATTAAATACAACCGACACTACACGCGAAATCCCCACCTCGGTGTAATTTTGGAAAGAAATTCAGCAGAAAAAGCTCGAAGGAAAGTGAATTAGGGTCCCTTTTTATTTTCCCTCTCAATACAGTTCGTCGGAGTAAAAAAAACGCAATAACCTTAAAGTGATCCAATAGAGTCGATAAGAAAAGAACAACTCGATTGCCATCAAGAGCATTCTTATTCAAATTGCTAATCTAAAAATGCAAATTCGCGGTTTTTAATTTGGGGTGAGGCGCTCTCTTGGAGTAGACCTTGAAGATGCGAATGGCGTCATGGGTTTCTCTCTTCGACGCGAGCGCCCTCTATCGCGCCTTGTTCTACACGGTTTTGAATATTTATAACGGCCTCGTAAACTCATTTGTTAACACGCGCATTGCTTGGGCGTATAAGTTTTGCTAATAAACATCCGGGTGCCTATATATGATTTCGGCTCGAGTACGTAATTATATCGGATTATAAAGGTTGGGGATGCGAGTGGCTTGCTGACATACATAATTAAACAGGTTGTTATTTGGATTTCTCTAGGGGTTTATTTAATTCAGTTACGTTCAAGGGAAACGCTGGAGGAATACTGTTTATTTACGTGGTAAATTTATATTAATTTGCGCAATTTGCGAAACTATTATTTTGATAGACGGTTTTCCTGTTGTTTTATTGATTTATATGTCTCTTGGGAAAGGGTTCTTACCCCCTAAAACCACGACTAACGCAAAGAAGTCGTGTTTTAGAATGACTCGGAACAATGAACATAAATTTAAAAAAAATTAACAAATACGAATTGAAGTGTACGAGTTGCTTTGGTAAAATTTACTAGAAAGTAGATAGGTAAAGCTAAGCCGGAGTGCAAGCTAGAAATTTTGACTTAAACCTTGAAATTACAGGTCAAGGGAACCGCTGGAGGAAGAAAAAATAAAAAATCAACTAATACGAATTGAAGTGCACGGGTCGCTTTAGTAGAATTTACTAGAGAGTAGATAGGCGCAGCCAGTTCTAACGCAAAATACCATGCTTATTCTTATGGAGGTCCACCAGTGGTTTCGTCACTTCGAATCAACGAAACAATAAAACTGACACGAACCGTTCTTTTATATCTGTCTCAAATAACTACCTAAAAATATAACTGTCAAATTAAGCTTCCGGATAGAAAGGTACACAAATTTCGTTCAATACGACCCTTTTCCCTTATAATATTAGTTTTCAATGCTTCAATGCTCCTTGCTCTAGAATAAAATACCATGTCATGTAATGAAATAACGCGCACCTTTGCAAGCGACACATGTCACCCCCAAAGAGCCCCGACATTTTCTAATATGAAGACTTATTGCGGCTTCCGAGAATTCACAAGGCGAATTTCATCTCGCGCTCTCATTTGTAGATATTTCGATCGTTTCAGCATTCGAGTTGTATAACATAGGGGGGTTTTATGCCGAACAATTGATACGTGTCAATAACGTTCGGGCATAAGGCCAGTCAGAAGTGGGGAACGAGGTGCTCGGTTTTCGGGATACATTGACAAATTATTTCTACTGAAAAATTTAAAAAGGGTGGGGACGATTTGCATTTATATATTGAACGAAAACAGAGCGAGGATTTCCGGTATGGATCGTGACATTAATCAGCGTTGTTATTTATGTTGGGGTGTCCCAAAATTTTCTTTGGCAAATAATGAAGGTTGAACAGTAAATAGTTCCCGGTTGAAATAATTTAAACACTCTAGATCTATAACACTATTATTTCACAGACTTACGGCAACTTGATGTTACGCACATACTGGAATAGTCGATATTACGAACACTTAAACGTACATTCATGCATCTCCCCTTAATAACCCTAATTACCTGTAAACATTCGATAAATATCTCAAACCTATAAGTAATTTTTCCGGCTGTATATGTTGCCTAATAGCTTCTAATAATAAGGATGTAATTAATGACCTTGGAGCTAACGATCATTTATTCGTTATTTTTAAACTCCGAAGGGCGTTTCTCGAGGTCGCCTACCCTGAATATTCGTACTTTTTATCCTGTTATTTCTGTTGGTCTTTGTAATTGTTTTCTCGAACTGATTTTTCTTTGAAATTCGTGACAACAAATTCGTACTATTCATAAAAACTGAAAGCTTAAAACATTTACGATTCCACATAATTTAATTGCGTTATATTTTGAATGGACTCAACAAAGCCTAAACAGCACAGTATACCAAACACACGTTTACATTTGACGTCCGGTAGCAAAATATCTCTTTTATTTGTATGCAAATCTTGCTTTGTCATTTAAAAAACACGTTTGTTTCCATTAACCAGTTGGCCATTTTCGTCCCTAACCTTTAAAAGGGAAACATCAAAGGTACAAAACAAAAATTATGAATTCTTAATGCCCCTTCGCTTTGATATGTTACGAAGTCGAAAAAAATCCATTTGAATATGAGCAAGAGACGTGAAAACAAAGCGAGGGGATTTAGCTGACGTTTACATCCGCGTTATTTCCGGTGGATTCCAAGGGTCACTCCGTCGGCCAACAGTAACCGTTTCGACTGCTTTGAATGCCCGTTTCTTGTTAAATTACTCGCCTTCAGAGAGAAACTTTGGTCTATTTTGTGGGCAGCTAGCTTGCATAATTGATTTCAATCTGCTTATGCTTCCAAAGTGACCATCATACTTTAAATTCGCTTTGAAACAAATGATTAGGATGCGTATTTTTTGACACTTTGTATTGTAATAAATATTGAAAGCGACGCAAACTTGTAGCTGATAAATGAAATTCCCGATTTTTATTGTGTATACAGCAGAAAGCGTCGCCCTTGCTTGCAAAGAATTGTTACCAAATAAAATATTTTTGGCTAGAGATAGGTTTCATTTAAAGAGCTGAAGTAAAGTTAGATTTCTATCAGAGGTGGGATGGAACCAGCGTTTACTAACTAAAAATAATTTACTTAATGCTATATGCCCAAAACTTTAAGAATAATTTTTCGCGATAAAAATAAGTTAATTCAGGTTGATTTACCTCTGTACAAAATTAATTACTTACGAAGTTACTGGCCGGAGAAAATATTTCTTTGTAATTTTTTCACTGCTTTTTATATAAAAAGTATTAAATGGGATGCAATGTAAAGTATTACACTATATTTTTTTGCTAAGATAAATTCCGTTTTGAGGGATAAAGAAAAATCAAATTTTTATCCGGGGTGGGATAGAACCAGCGTATACTAACTACAAATAATTTAGTAAACTCTGTATGCTTTAAACTTTGGAAATAGTTTTTTGGGGTAAAAATAAGGTGATTAAGGTTAATTTATCTTTGTACAAAATTGATTACTAACAAAGTTACAGGCTTAATAAAATACTTTTTTGTGATTATTTTACTACTGTTTATGTAGAAGGCAAAAAATAAAGCTTAAAGTAATGTATTACAATACATTTTTGGCCAAAAATAGGTTCCACTCAAAGATCCAGAGTTAAATCAAATTTTCATTCAAGGTGAGATAGAACCAGCGTATACTAACTACAAATAATTTAGTTAACACTTTATGCTTTAAATTTTAGAAATAGTTTTTTGGGAAAAAATTAAGGTGATTTAGGTCAATTTACCTTTGTACAAAATTGATTACTGACAAAGTTACAGGCCTAATAAAATACTTTTTTTGTGAATATTTTACTACTGTTTACGTACAAGGCACGAAATAAAGCGTAAAGTAAGGTAATACAATGCATTTTTGGCCAATGATAGGTTCCACTCAAAGATCTAGAGTTAAATCAAATTTTCGTCCGGGGTGGGATACAACCAGAGTATACTAACTACAAATAATTCAGCTAACACTTTATGCTTTAAACTTTGGAAATAGTTTTTTGGGGTAAAAATAAGGTGCAGGATATACTTCTTTTGGGATTGGACCGTGTCAAAGACTACTAAAAGTGTTCGACGTTTTGCCTACCATTGAAGGGGGCTTCTTCAGGAACAAAGAAAGGAGAAATATGAGGGAATATGCAAAAAACGGAAAAATAAAAAGGCCAATTTCAAAACATCAGAGCACGGTAACTCAGTATGTCCACCATACCAGAGGCGAAACTCTTCTGAATTAAAAGTTAGTACAAAGAATAAGAAAGGTAACTCAGTATGTCCTCCATACCATGGGCGAAACTCTTCTGACAGGAAAGAGGGAAAATGAAATTTTATATACCATTCATCTGCGAAATCACTTTTGAAGATTTCCGATGGTTGGTTTTCAGATGAAGGAAAGCATGAATCCGTCGTCTCTGTTGATGTTTTTGGGGAATTTTTGGATTGCAATGGCTTTGCGTATCTTTCTATTATAGTAATTGGAAATATTGGATATAATTGAAATATTATCAAAGAGAATCTTATGTCCGGTCTCATGTTGATGTTCGGCAATGGCTGACTGCGAAAATAAACCAGACCCAAGACATCTTTGGTGCTCGGATATTCGCGTTTTAAAAGATCGCCTCGTTTTTCTGATGTTCACTGAACCACAAGAACAAGGAACCCTGTACACGCCATTAGAACAAAAGGATAAAATTTAAATTAATTTTGGTGGACGAAACGTCGAACACTTTTAGTAGTTCGTTGACACGGTCCTAATCCCGAAGAAAGTATATCCTGTACTGACTCTGGTCGTGGAAGCCTTCGTTATTCATAAAAATAAGGTGGTTAAGGTCAATTTATCTTTGTACAAAATTGATTACTAACAAAGTTACAGGCTTAATAAAATACTTTTTTGTAAATATTTTACTACTGTTTATGTAGAAGGCACGAAATAAAGCGTAAAGTGAAGTATTACGATACATTTTTGGCCAAAGATGGGTTCCTACTCAAAGATCTAGAGTTATAATAAAATTTTTGTTGGAGGTGGGATAGAACCAGCGTATACTAACTACAAATAATTTAGTTAACACTTTATGCTTTAAACTTTAAAAATAGTTTTTTGGGGTAAAAATAAGGTGGTTTAGGTCAATTTACCTTTGTACAAAATTAATTATTAACAAAGTTACAGGCTTAATAAAATACTTTTTTTGTGATTAATTTACTACTGTTTATGTAGAAGGCACGAAATGAAGCGTAAAGTGCAGTATTACGATACATTTTTGGCCAAAGATAGGTTCCACTTAAGGATCTAAAGTTAAATCAAATGTTTATTCAAGGTGGGATAGAACCAGCATATACTAACTACAAATAATTTGGTAAACACTGTTTGCTTTAAACTTTGGAAATAGTTTTTTGGGGTGAAAATAAGGTGATTAAGGTCAATTTATCTTTGTACAAAATTGATTATCAACAAAGTTATAGGCCTAATAAAATACTTTTTTTGTGATTATTTTACTACTGTTTATGTAGAAGGCACGAAATAAAGCGTAAAGTGAAGTATTACAATACATTTTTGGCCAAAGATAGGTTCCACCCAAAGATCTAGAGTTAAATAAAATTTTCATTTAAGGTGGGATAGAACCAGCGCATACTAACTACAAATAATTCAGTTAACAATTTATGCTTTAAACTTTGGAAATCGTTTTTTAGGGTAAAAATAAGGTGGTTTAGGTCAATTTATCTTTGTACAAAATTAATTACTAACAAAGTTACAGGCTTAATAAAATACTTTTTTTTGTGATTATTTTACTACTGTTTATGTAGAAGGCACGAAATGAAGCGTAAAGTGAAGTATTACAATACTTTTTGGCCAAAGATAGGGTTCCACTCAAAGATCTAAGGTTAAATCAAATTTTGGTTCGAGGTGGGATAGAACCAGCGTATACTAACTACAAATAATTTAGTTAACACTTTTGGCTTTAAACTTTGGAAATAGTTTTTTGGGGTAAAAATAAGGTGGTTTAGGTCAATTTATCTTGGTACAAAATTGATTACTTACAAAGTTACAGGCTAAATAAAATACTTTTTTTGCAGTTATTCTACTACTGTTTATAAAAAAGGCACGAAATGAAGCGTAAAGTGAAGTATTACAATACATTTTTGGTCAAAGATAGATTTTACTCAAAGATCTAGAGTTAAATTAAATTTTTGTTCGACGTGGGATAGAACCAGCGTATACTAACTACAAATAATTTAGTTAACACTTTATGCTTTAAACTTAGGAAATAGTTTTTTGGGGTTAAAATAAAGTGGTTTAGGTCAATTTATCTTTGTGAAAAATTAATTACCAACAAAGTATCAGGCTTAATAAAATACTTTTTTTGTGATTAATTTACTACTGTTTATGTAGAAGGCACGAAATGAAGCGCAAAGTAAAGTATTACAATACATTTTTGGCCAAAGATAGGTTCCACTCAAGGATCTAGAGTTAAATCAAATTTTCATTTAAGATGGGATAGAACCAGCGCCTACTTACTACAAACAACAAACTAAATGCTACATGACTCAAACTTTGAAAATAGTTTTTTGGAATAAAAATAAGGCGATTTATGTCAGTTTACCTTAGTACAAAACTGCCTACTTACAAAGTTACAGGCCTGATAAAATATTTTATTGTCATTGTTGTACTGTTATTTATGCAGTTATTTAAATAATTGTTCCTAAATTGTAAAAAAATTACAGTTTCTTCTACTGACAAAATGAAATATCTTTTTGTTTTTTGGATATTTTACACTAGGCGTCCCGGCCTTCTGTAATACTTTAATATTTTTATCAAATTTCATTGTCAGCTTTGCTGCTTTGAATGCTCCGTTTCTTGTTGAATTACTCGCCTTTGGAGCGAAACTTTGGTCTATTTTGTGGCCAGCAAGCTTGCATAATTGATTCCAATCTGCTGAAGTGACCGGCATCACTTCAAATTCGTCTTAATCGAAAATGCGTATTTTTTGCTTGGTAACAAAATGTTACGATGCTTCGAGCGCTTGCTCGTGCAAACCATCACTGGATAGATAATAAAAGAAAAATGTTATTCTATTGCAGTTCCTCGTTTTGTTGATTTCCACCTTTTTGCAATTTTCAGTGCGCTCTCGGAACTATTTCTATACAATGCCCTTTTATTATCGCATCGCGCGATCCAAAAGGAAAGGTGTAACAAATTCTGAAAGCGACGCGAACCGTAGCTGATAAATAAAATTCCCGATCTTCATTGTGTATACAGCAGAAAGCGTCGCCTTTGCTCGCAAAGGATTGTTACCAGCTTGAACATCCTGCGCATTGTTGCGTAAGGGAAGTGATAGAGCCTACATCTAAATGTCAGCTTCCTTTGCCTCGACAGCCACCCCGAACGTCGAATATTGAAATATTTCCAACGCGAATGCAGACGTATTAGCTTAGAACCAATTCTGTTCGACCTGCGCCAACGCAATTTAAGAGAAAGGTGGAATTCGTTGCATAATTCACATAGTCCGCTAGTTCGTCCCTTTAAACTGGACATGCCTGTGACAAGTGACTTCTTATAATGACACATTTTAATGATCGTGGTCCTCTTTTTAATATTTGTATTTTCTAATTTTAAAGAGCACCTTCTTTGCGTCGAAAAACTTAGGTTTGTCTAGTTTTATGGTCAGAAATTTCAAAAAAGCGAGGGTCAAATTTGCCCTCGGATAGTTTGCGAATATTTAATAGTGCGACAGTGTGATCATTAGCGTGTGGTTCGTAAAATTGAAGATGTTTATGACAATGCTTTGGCACCCCTTATAGAGCTGCACAACACCGAGGTAAGACCACAGTAGTTTCACATACCAATCCATCTGGCTGACGGTCGTTTTTTTGTTATTTTCAGACTTTGGAGGCGTTTCTGTTAACAGCATGACCCACGTTCTTTTATTTTACGAAAAGTTGTGTCAACATTTAAATTCATTGTGAATTCTACGACGATATATAAGGCTCAATACTTAACTTTGCTCCACACTTTGATATTTTAACACTTTTTACTTCCCAACTACAACTGAACGCTGCTTTACGCCCCCAACATCATACGTGAGTAAACTTGGCTAATTGTTAACAAGTCTAATCGACTGAAAGGCTTTAAAGCGGCCATTTAAAAACGTCCCTAATAGGAGTTAGTGCCAAAATTCGTGAAAGCTAATTTACACAGACAGTTGTTTACAAGTTTCTGGCATAAATGACACGTCGCGAAGAGAGAGAGAGATCTAATTTCCACTTAGCCGCAAAATCCAGAGCTCTCTCCGCGAATACACGTCGTGAAATTGGAACTCTACCCTCAAGCTCTAACTAGTTCGTGTCTCGGGGTACGTCTAAGGTCGAATATCCAGCTCTATCGTCTAGGATATCTCGTTATATCAAAGAGGTGACATACTCCACAATATTCCTATTGGAATGCCCGGTCTTCTGTGAATAGCACGCGCCTTGAGTGGGTTTTCGCTTCATTACGCCATCCACTGGAATGAAATTTGATGTAATAACGAAATATTTATCATAGTGACCTAATTCTATCAACTGACAGCGAGAATTTCATTCGTAAGTTAAACCCAAAATGACCATATTTAAATTAAATTCCATCAGATTATTTCATTACGAAAGAAGATTATATATTACTTGCTAATCTGATAAGAATATGAAAAAAAAGCCGGCGAAATTCAATTTTCCCCTTGAAAAGTCCCGCATTATATTCCGAATCATCTGGCGCTCAAAGAACAAACAAAGGGTTAATTTTATAAAACAAAACTTCTCATTCAAAGCGGTTCGAGTTGATTTGAAGGGGGATATTGTTGCCATTGTGTTGTATTAAACAAAAATTAATAATCGAAAACTTCTTCCGGAGCGAGACGAGACGTGCTTTAAATGTAAATATACGATATAATCCCCTTTCAAAAGCCCTCGGATTCTTTGCCGGTTTCGGAAATTCATGAACTCGGACGGAATTCTATTGTATGGATTTATGTTCTTTTCGGTTATGAATTCTCAATGTTCGTAATAATTAGTAAAATTCTGTGGCGCGGATTCTTTTTTCTATCACAAGAATGATTTTATTTCACGTTTGATTGCAAGTTGTTGCATCTCAAACCCAACCTTATAGGCAAAAATATTACAAATGAAACTGTTTATAAATAAGTTGAGATTTTGTTGTTTTACATTCTCTTCTAAAATAATTTGCTGAGAAAAGAAAATAGTTTGGGGCGGATATTCATATTTATTATCCAAAGGAATATTTCACTGCCAAATTTTGGGGCAAACGTCTTAAAATTAAATAAAGTTAAACAAAAAAAGAACAAATTACAAACAATAGTTTTAAGGGACTAAATTTTTTGGCAATTAAATTTGTATTAAGGCAAATTGATTTAGGTTACCATGTTTTTATCAAAAAAACGTATTTTAAAACTCTGGCTCTTAACTAAACATCTTAATATTATCAGTAGTGTGTAGTGGCTGGTTTTATCCTATTCCAGTTTCTTAGGACGGTAAATTATTTAGCAATTAAATTTGTATAAAAGTAAATTGATTTAAATTAATTTGTTTTTATTAAACAAACGTATTTTAGAACTTTCGTTCCTAACTAAACATCTTCATAATATCAGTAGTTTGCAGTGGCTGGTTCTATCCCACCTCCGTTTTTTGGGCCTGTAACTTTTTTAGCAATTAAATTTGTATTGAGGTAAATTGATTTAGATTACCTTATTTTCATCAAAGAAACGTATTTTAGAACTTTCTTGCCTAACTAAACATCTTTATATTATTAATAGTTTGTAGTAGCTGGTTCTATCCCACCTAAGATTTTAAGGCCTGTATCTTTTTTAGCAATTGAATTTGTATAAAGGTAAATTGATTTAAATCACCTTATTTTCATCAAACAAACCTATTCCAGAACTTTCCTTCTTAACTGAATATCTTTATATTATCAACAGTTTGTAGAAGCGGGTTCTATCCCACCTTAGTTTTTCAGGCCTGTAACTTTTTTATCAAACAAGTTTGTATTAAGGTAAATTAAATTAAATCACCTTATGTTTATCAAACAAACGTATTTTAGAATTTTCGTGCCGAACTAAACATCTTTATATTATCAGTAGTTTGTAGTGGCTGGTTCTATCCCATCTCAACTGAAAATTTGACTTTACTTGCACTCTGCAGTTAAAACCGATTTTATTTGTTCAGGAGTTTTAAAATGCTCTTAAAATACTTTATTTTTTAAAAAAATGGTTTCTGTATATAGCCCACTACATGTTGAATATTGACTTTATGGATTTTTTTTTACTTTTACAAAGTATAAATTTG
Source organism: Dastarcus helophoroides (assembly GCA_028583605.1). Classification (NCBI taxonomy): domain Eukaryota; kingdom Metazoa; phylum Arthropoda; class Insecta; order Coleoptera; family Bothrideridae; genus Dastarcus; species Dastarcus helophoroides. The sequence goes on along the minus strand of CM053337.1, from coordinate 18,817,934 downwards.
GCGATTTATTTGAAATGTTGACTACTCAGATGAAGTCTGGCAGGTTAAACATAAACTCTTCATTTTTTTAAACAAAAAAGTGTAAAAATTGTATCTTCTTTGATCAAGAGGTGCTTGGGGGCGTTAAAATTTTAATTTATAATAAATCAAAGGTAAAAATTTGTGGGCCCATTAACGTGATGAACATCAACAAAAGATCCTATATTGTCGTCAACGTGAAATGCAGTGAAATGTCCTTACATTTTCAGTTGTTTTCTGAAACAAAGAACGTGCTGATCTTAAATTATCCAAGTTTTACCTGCGAGAATATTCCTGAAAACTAAACCCTAAAGCGGACTTTTTCCAGCTATCATTTTAACGTGTTCAAAGAGAGCAGATGCTCAAATAATCACAGAACCTGATGATGCACCTGGAATTTAAACAAGCAGTAACAAGAGGAACATTTATTTTATTTTCGCCTTTGCAACACTAAAGCCTCCAGGCTGCTTTTCTTTCAGGAATAACCGCGGCATAATGGAACGTATTCAGGTAAAACGAGAAGTAAAACTTAAAAGAGGTTTCCGTTAATAGAGGATGCTCGGCTGCAGCTATTCTTCGCTATTTCTCCGTGTTATTTATTTTTTGGTTAGCTTTGGGGAAGGTTTTAGCGTGGACCCGGGCGAGTGGAATTTCATGAAGTAAAGAGAGTGGAATGGAATAGTCCACCCTTTCCTAATCCGACCGATTTGTTAACCGATTTGTACAGCGAGCCGAATTTATGGAGCCGTAGATTTATTCCGCGGCATTTATTTTTTTAAGCGCGTCCCCGATGCAAATTTCACTCGAAGTGAAATAAATAAGGGATGGGGCTCGCCCTGCTTGACGAAATTTATGGTTGCACGAATAATTGAGCGAGTGTGGCGCTGAAAAGATACCCGAACACGTATAGTGCCTTAAAATTTTAAATTGTGTGTAAAATAATAATGAATAAGGAATCGAAAGTATGAGTTTTATTTTGCACCACCGTTTCCGCCTACCGTCTCCTCATCGCCTTCTAGAAGGAGATAGCTCTAAAAATTTTAAATGCAAAGCACACAAATTAAGTCATTTTGCAAATGATAGTACAAACAAATGTAATTCATAAACCGAAAGGTGATTTTTTCGAAATTTTTTTTTTGGGGGCTTTTCGGCGACAGATACCCCAACCTGTCCCAGCCTCAGAGGTTAAATGATAATTAATTTAACAGCTACGGTATACAAGCGGAAAATTAAACGTGAACTTCCTATTTATATAGACCTTCGCGAGAAATTAAATTTTTCAATTGTACAACACGATGATATAGCTTCACATAACAAAGATAAATCAGCCGCGTCGTCTGAAAATTGCATTTTCCGAGAAGAGGTGACAGATATTAAAAATGTCATCAAGCAGAAGCGCGCGTACCATCCACCCTGCCACCCCCACGAAGACAATTTATAATATTTCTAATGCAGTCTTGCATCTGATGGATGGTCGGGGAGCGAATGCAAACTTCAAGCACGAAACACCCCATTTCTAAACAAATGTGCCGCAAAAAGATGTAAGCCGCATTATTCTGCATAATTCCGGCATTTAGATATTGTTTTTGCTCAAAGCCGGAAAACAAACCGAATGCACTTTCCAACTTGGAAAGCCTCCTATCGGTCTTTTACACTCTACCGAGGAAGACGCTTTTCCGGAGTAAGTTTTTAGTTTAGTGACTGGAATAAATTATTCTTGTAATTGCAGCGCGCCCGCGGGGCGGATTTTATTTTAATTTCTGCGGAGGACAGTTATATAATTTAATTTAAATGTTTATTTATCGCTCGGAATCTCGACGGGATTAAGAGTTCTTACGACGAGTTGAGTTCTTTTATTTGGACAGCTCTGATATGTTAAATTATTTATGCCGCTCTAGTTTTAGTGCGGAAGCGGAAAAGAATAAAGAAACTTGAAAATACCCGGAAACTTTTCAAGTAAAAAGCCGCTATAGAAAATAAATCGTTTATGTGAAAATTAATCAAAATCAGTCTATCACTTTACTAGCGACTGGTCCCGACTTCGTCTGCGTAGATTTTAAATTTAAAAACATTTTGTTTATTATAAGAAATTTGACCAATTTTCACAATACGAATATATGAAAAAAAAATATTTTGCAATGGAATATTAAAACAAACTAAAAGTGTTGCGGAGTTTGTGGAACGCTTGTGTTGCGGAATGCATGAAACACTTTAGTAGAATTTACTAGAAATCAGGCAGTTGTTATGGCAAAGTGTTTAATATACAGGTGAGCACCTCCTGACCACCATCTAGATACTCCAGATGCTTCGAGAGATCGAAAATTTCCGAACAACGTTGGTTCATCTAATATTAGGAATTCACTCATGGATTTATGTTATACGATAAATGGTCAAAAAACTTCTCTTTTTATTAAATTAAAATAAATATGCACACAAAGATAGATATTTTTGGTTATGTAAAATTAATAACGTGAATTTTTAAAACGATAACTTGACATTTTAAAGTCTTCTAGTGCTTAAACGACACGCAACACAATTTTCTTTAAATATTTGGATTCTCAAAATTTTATCATATCTTGTAATGACAACTGTGTTAAAAGTGTTCTCTGTGTATTAGAAAAATAACACAATTTTATAAATCAAGCTACCCGCTGCTCTACCCTCCATATTGATTTTATGCGGAAGAGTACAGTCCTTGGTGTCCTAATAAAAAAGGTCGTCACCTATAAGTGTATAGATAACGCTTTTGTTACCTAACGGTTATCAAACAATTCTATAAGTCAGCTGTCACTTAAACGTTTAAATGTGTACTCTGAGGGGTAGAAGGGCTGTATCAAACTATATAATATACAGTACAATAAAAGGCACGAAAGTAATTCGACACTGAAACTTCCCTGTAACTTTCAACATCCCAATTTAAATGGTTGAGATATGAAAACTTCCGTGAAAAGTAAAAGGAAGCCGAGGACCCTACATAGTCTACAGTTACAATTTATCAAATTATTCCTTTGTGTGGAATAAAAGCATACTGCAGAAAGAAGCCGTAAAGATAAGACATATTTATTGTGGGATTTAGATCCTAACTACTCTTTGTTAGGTCCTGAAAAACACACTTTGTTGTCCTGAAATATGTGTCCGACTTTTATTTAATATCGTTGGCGACCCGGTCGCGATTTTATAGAACTTGGGTCAGCAACATGTCGCCTAAAATGAAACACTCTGATCTGTTTTTGCAATCGTACTACACTTTGTTAGTCACTTTAAATTTGACAACGAAAATATTTGTAGGAACTGTTTAGGTTGCTTAAGACTGCACCATTAAAGTCAAAATCCTACTTGCAATCTCTTTAAGCCTGATATTTTGACTTATTTTATTAGATAAACTTTATTTTACGATAAAATTTAAGTTTAAATCTTAAAAGTTAGGTTTCTACAGCTGACACGGAGAAAAGAAATTTATAGAACATTTTTTTGTAATCCACTCGCAAAAGATGATTCCCTAAAATGCTTCAACCAATTAAAAAGCTGATAACTGAGCTATTTACCTATTTACCTATTTACCAGTTTAAAGTCTGACAATAAAAAAATTTATTTGTTGAAAAGCTGATAACAGATCATGTGTGTTTGCTATGAGCTTGAAACATGTTCGGTTTGTTTTAGCGAAGTAAAACATACATGATTTATTTGCTGGTAAATAAGACTACCAAAACCATCGCTTTATTTGCCAAGTATAGCGTTTTTCAAATTCCACTATCAAGTTCCAAAGAATACGTAATAAGGTGGCGCATTAGACGCAGTACCAATTTTATTTTTCATTGTACCACTTTTCACTACAACAATAGTCCATGCAATTTCACTCGGAAGGTACAAAAGGAGACGCAATGTAAAGTTTTATTATTATTTTTGCCAAATATGGGTTCCACTTAAAGAGTTGAAGTAAAACCAAATTTTTATCTGATGTGGGCTAGAACCAGCAACTACTAACTACAAATAATATACTTGATGCTACATAAGCCAAACTTAAGAAATAGTTTCTTGAGATAAAAATATTATAATTAGGGTCAATTTACCTTAAAATAAAATTAATTACTTACAAAGTTACAGGCCTAATAAAATATTTTTTTGTGATTTTTTTACTACTATTTATGTAAAAGACACCAAATAAGGCGCAGGGTGAATATTACAATGCATTTTTGGCTACACATAGATTTTAATTAAAAAGCTAAAGTAAAATCAAATTTTCATCTGAGGGGAACTAGAACCAGCGATTACAAACTACAAATAATAAACTTGATGCTGCATGGGCCAAAATTTAAAAATGCTTTCTTGGTATAAAAATAGGGCGATTAAGGTCAATTTACTTTAATACAAAATTGATTACTTACAAAGTTACAGACCTGTTAAAATATTTTTTTGTGTTTTTTTACTACTGTTTATGTAGAAGGCACAACATGGAGCAAAAAGTAAAGGATTACAATTTATTTTGGTAAAAATGGTTTCCAACTAAAGAGTTAAAGTAAAATCAAATTTTTCCCAAATAGGGCTAGAACCAGTGACTACATAGAGGGAAGTCCCCTAGTGACGCACACTTAAGGTATTTAAACAATAAAAAAAACTATTTCAACAAATTAAGCTTTAATAATGAAATTATTTTAATAACAAAATATAAAATCAAATTAAATTAACAAAACTTATAACTCTGCTTAAACATAAGAACAATCTTAAATCAAACTTTGACAGTAAAAAAATAAATCTCAGCAAATGGCACCTAGTACCGGACAGACTTTACTTCAAACCCTTAGTACCGGACATCTTCAACCCATCGTACATCGATCGCATATGTAGCATTCTGAACATTCAGGGATATCTGCACATGCTTCATATGCCCATCCACGGCAGCTGGAGCACTGTATCCAGTCTTCATTGTGATCCTCTAAGCAAACTACGCAAATAGTTCTCGTGTCAGATGTTTCAGCCAACGATGTCTTTTTCTTTGCTTTATTTCCGCTATTCCCTTTGGCTTTTACTTCTTTGGTCTGTTTCCCTTTCTCTTTCATTGCTGTCCTAAATTTATTTCCCACTGCTTTATTTTTCTCGTTAACGTTTTTTTCATTTTCTTTCTCCTCTACAAGAATTTTGTACGGTGATGATTTCACTTTTTTCGCATTTTCTCTTTCGAGCAAGCGATTGTTTCTTTGCAGCATCCGGCAATGGTGACAAATTATGGATAACCTGGACTACATCTGGATCAAGGTTAGTCAATGGCTTGAGACTGTTGATATTTTTTTCAAATGTAGATTGTTTAGAAGCCTCTGAGGGTCCTTGTGTGTCCATATTAATGGACTGCTCTAAATCGCAGTTCGTCAACGAGCTGCCAGCTTCAGTTAAGTCACTGGAGGAAACAGGAACTTCTTTGCTAGTACCTGGTGCGTTTGAGGATGTTTGTGGGTCTTCTAACGGAATGTTGGTCATATCGACAGGTAAATAATCCAGATCAGAAAATATATCTCTATTGAATGGCTGAATTCCTGTGTATTTGAAGCCGGACACTGCAATTTCTAGACGAGCTACTTTTGTAAATGCTTCACTGACGAGACCGGCAATATCGTAGTCAGTTATTCGAGATCCAGCATTTGCTCTTATCCACGCATTGCAACGTTAATTGTAGGCATCTTTAAATGGTTTCATAAACGTTCTGTCTAGCGGCTGTAGTTTGTGGGTAGTGTGTGGTGGCGAGCTTATCAAATGAATATCGTTTTCTCGGCAAAAATTGATGACTGCTAATGTCTTGCGACTACAATGTCCATCCGGAAGTATCAGCGCAGGGCTCTCTTTTGTCGGACAAGAGTGTTTCTTGAATAATTGTAGCCATTGAAGAAAAATATCACTATTCGTCCAGCCTTTTGGCTGGGCCACGCCTACGCTTTCGGCTGGAGCGTTTATCATGAGCCGATCATTCATTCTTTGCCTAGGAAAGACAAAGAAAGGCGAAATGAAATGGCCGTTGGCACTCATGCAAAATAAGACTGTAATATTTTTGCCCCTCTCAGCAGAAGTGAGCTTTCCTACTTGTCGAACAGCTTTTGGAGCAAGTACCTTTTGGTATTTTTGTACGCAGCTGACTCCAGTTTCGTCACAGTTATAAATTTTCGAAGTTGGAAATTTGAATTGTGCCATCATTCTGTCAAGATTATTAAAAAAGAGATCAACTTGGGGTTTGTTAAACCCCACAGCCCTCATTATGCTTGTTGACTCTGGTGATCCCAGCGATACGTCCTGATGTCTCTGCATGAAATCGTAGTAAAAGTGTTTACCAGCAGCTCCTTTCTCTTTATTAAAGCGATGAGGGATCTTTAAAGCCTCAGCCAAATCGTAAGCCAACTTCAAAAATTCCTGTTTTGTTAACGGCAGACACCTATTAGATAAATCGTTTACATGCTGCACTAAGAGTTCTTCGTATTTTGGTGTAAAGGTATTAGTGAATCTACCTAACTTTGGTTGCAACGACACTTCTTGTCCACGGTTTAATGACGATATTTTATCATGTAAGGTGCTTTTTGGAATATTATAACGCAATGAAGCTTCTTTCAAACTCATATTTTTGTTAAAACATTGTTTATCGCAGTTTGTAAATTACTTTGGTCTCATTTTCCTTTCTTTTTCGTCTTCTCCATTTCGATATCTCTTTGTTCTCCTAAAACAATAGATAATAATGATCAAAAAGTATAATATTTCATGAAAAAATTGTTTTTTTATTGTCCGATATTAGGGGAAGCTTTTGTGTCCGGTACTAGGGGACAGAGAATCCTTAAATTAATTGTCATATACAAAAACTGCTATGGAATTCGACCAAAAATATTACAAATTTTAGATATGTATTAACTATAACATAAAATAACAATTATCAAAACCACATAAACTAAAAACCATTGTAGTTATACTTACTTTGATCTTACGTGACGCAATGTATTTCCACCAAAAACAGCAATCAACTGTTCCCACCTAGGCGTTGCGCGACATTGGCGAACCGGGACCCGCGATCGTGTATTGTTACGTTCCCCCGCGCCCCTATCACCTGCTTTTTAAACAAACGCGTTGCGACTTGTCGAGATACTTCGAGTGTCCGACGTTAGGTGCCGTCCGGCGTTACGGGACTTCCCCCTACTACAAATAATAAACCTTATGCTGAAAAGATTAAATTTTAGAAATGTTTTTTTGGGATAAAAAGAAGGTGATTTATGTCAATTTATCTTTGTACAAAATTGATTAATTACAAAATTACAGGCCTGATAAAATATTTTTTTGTGTTTTTTTTACTACTGTTCATGTACAACAACAAAAAAGGTAAAATATTACAATTCATTTTGCCAAAAATGGTTTTCAACTGAAAAGCTAAAGTTAAATCAAATTTTTATTCAAAATGGGTTAGAACCAGCGACTACATACTACAAATAATAAATTTGATGCTACATAAGCCAAATTTTATAAACGGTCTTTTGGGATAAAAATAAGGTAATTAAGGTCAATTTACCTTTGTATATAATTCATTGCTTACAAAGTTACAGGCCTGATTCATTCATTTTTTTGTAATTTTTTACTGTTATTTATGTAGAGGGCACAAAATGAGGCGCAAAATAAAATATTACAATATATTTTTGGCCAAAGTTAGGTTTAACCTAAATATCCAAAGTTAAATCAAACTTTTATTTAGGGTAAGATAGAACCAGCGCCTACAAACTACAAATAACAAACTTAATGCTACATAATTTAAACTTTAGGAATAGTTTCCTAGGATAAAAATATTATAATTAGGGTCAATTTACCTTAAAATAAAATTGATTACTTACAAAGTTACAGGCCTAATAAAATATTTTTTTGTAATTTTTTTACTACTATTTATGTGAAAGGCACGAAATGAGGCGCAAGGTGAATATTACAATGTATTTTTGGCTACACATAAATTTTAATTGAAAAGCTAAAGTGAAATTGAATTTTTATCTAAGGGGGCTAGAACCAGCGATTACAAACTACAAATAATAAACTTGATGCTGCATGCGCCAAACTTTAAAAATGCTTTCTTGATATGAAAATAGGACGATTAAGGTCAATTTACTTTAATACAAAATTGATTACTTACAAAGTTACAGACCTGATAAAATATTTTTTTGTGTTTTTTTACTACTGTTTATGTAGAAGGCACAACATGGAGCAAAAAGTAAAGGATTACAATTTATTTTGGTAAAAATGGTTGTCAGCTAAAGAGTTAAAGTAAAATCAAATTTTTCCCAAATAGGGCTGGAACCAGTGACTACATAGGGGGAAGTCCCCTAGTGACGCACACTTAAGGTATTTAAACAATAAAGAAAAACTGTTTCAACAAATTAAGCTTTAATAATGAAATTATTTTAATAACAAAATATAAAATCAAATTAAATTAACAAAACTTATAACTCTGCTTAAACATAAGAACAATCTTAAATCAAACTTTGACAGTAAAAAAATAAATCTCAGCAAATGGCACCTAGTACCGGACGGACTTTACTTCAAACCCTTAGTACCGGACATCTTCAACCCATCGTACATCGATCGCATATGTAGCATTCTGAACATTCAGGGATATCTGCACATGCTTCATATTCCCATCCACGGCAGCTGGAGCACTGTATCCAGTCTTCATTGTGATCCTCTAAGCAAACTACGCAAATAGTTCTCGTGTCAGATGTTTCAGCCAACGATGTCTTTTTCTTTGCTTTATTTCCGCTATTCCCTTTGGCTTTTACTCCTTTGGTCTGTTTCCCTTTCTCTTTCATTGCTGTCCTAAATTTATTTTCCACTGCTTTATTTTTCTCGTTAACGTTTTTTTTATTTTCTTTCTCCTCTACAAGAATTTTGTACGGTGATGAAGTTAAAATTTCACTTTTTTCGCATTTTCTCTTTCGAGCAAGCGATCGTTTCTTTGCAGCATCCGGCAATGGTGACAAATTATGGATAACCTAGACTACATCTGGATCAAGGTTAGTCAATGGCTTGAGACTGTTGATATTTTTTTTGTATGTAGATTGTTTTAGAAGCCTCCTGAGGGTCCTTGTGTGTCCATATTAATGGACTGCTCTAAATTGCAGTTCGTCGACGAGCTACCAGCTTCAGTTAAGTCACTGGAGGAAACAGAAACTTCTTTGCTAGTACCTGGTGCGTTTGAGGATGTTTGTGGGTCTTCTAACGGAATGTTGGTCATATCGGCAGGTAAATAATCCAGATCAGAAAATATATCTCTATTGAATGGCTGAATTCCTGTGTATTTGAAGCCGGACACTGCAATTTCTAGACGAGCTACTTTTGTAAATGCTTCACTGACGAGACCGGCAATATCGTAGTCAGTTATTCGAGATCCAGCATTTGCTCTTATCCACGCATCGCAACGTTGGTTGTAGGCATCTTTAAATGGTTTCATAAACGTTCTGTCTAGCGGCTGTAGTTTGTGGGTAGTGTGTGGTGGCGAGCTTATCAAATGAATATCGTTTTCTCGGCAAAAATTGATGACTGCTAATGTCTTGCGACTACAATGTCCATCCAGAAGTATCAGCGCAGGGCTCTCTTTTGTCGGACAACAGTGTTTTCTTGAATAATTGTAGCCATTGAAGAAAAATATCACTATTCGTCCAGCCTTTTGGCTGGGCCACGCCTACGCTTTCGGCTGGAGCGTTTATCATGAGCCGATCATTCATTCTTTGCCTAGGAAAGACAAAGAAAGGCGGAATGAAATGGCCGTTGGCACTCATGCAAAATAAGACTGTAATATTTTTGCCCCTCTCAGCAGAAGTGAGCTTTCCTACTTGTCGAACAGCTTTTGGAGCAAGTACCTTTTGGTGTTTTTGTACGCAGCTGACTCCAGTTTCGTCACAGTTATAAATTTTCGAAGGTGGAAATTTGAATTGTGTCATCATTCTGTCAAGATTATTAAAAAAGAGATCAACTTGGGGTTTGTTAAACCCCACAGCCCTCATTATGCTTGTTGACTCTGGTGATCCCAGCGATACGTCCTGATGTCTCTGCATGAAATCGTAGTAAAAGTGTTTACCAGCAGCTTCTTTCTCTTTATTAAAGCGATGAGGGATCTTCAAAGCCTTAGCCAAATCGTAAGCCAACTTCAAAAATTCCTGTTTTGTTAACGGCAGACACCTATTAGATAAATCTTTTACATGCTGCACTAAGAGTTCTTCGTATTTTGGTGTAAAGGTATTAGTGAATCTACCTAACTTTGGTTGCAACGACACTTCTTGTCCACGGTTTAATGACGATATTTTATCATGTAAGGTGCTTTTTGGATTATATAACGCAATGAAGCTTCTTCTCAAACTCATTTTGTTTGTCCAAAACATTGTTTATCGCAGTTTGTAAATTACTTTGGTCTCATTTTCCTTTCTTTTTTCGTCTTCTCCATTTCGATATCTCTTTGTTCTCCTAAAACAATAGATAATAATGATCAAAAAGTATAATATTTCATGAAAAAATTGTTTTTTTTATTGTCCAATATTAGGGGAAGCTTTTGTGTTCGGTACTAGGGGACAGAGAATCCTTAAATTAATAGTCATATACAAAAACTGCTATGGAATTCGACAAAAAATATTACAAATTTTAGATATGTATTAACTATGACATAAAATAACAATTATCAAAACCACATAAACTAAAAACCATTGTAGTTATACTTACTTTGATCTTACGTGACGCAATGTATTTCCACCAAAAACAGCAATCAACTGTTCCCACCTAGGCGTTGCGCGACATTGGCGAACCGGGACCCGCGATCGTGTATTGTTACGTTCCCCCGCGCCCCTATCACCTGCTTTTTAAACAAACGCGTTGCGACTTGTCGAGATACTTCGAGTGTCCGACGTTAGGTGCCGTCCGGCGTTACGGGACTTCCCCCTACTACAAATAATAAACCTTATGCTGAAAAGATTAAATTTTAGAAATGTTTTTTTGGGATAAAAATAAGGTGATTTATGTTTATTTATCTTTGTACAAAATTGATTACTTACAAAGTTACAGGCCTGATAAAATATTTTTTTGTGTTTTTTTACTACTGTTCATGTACAACAACAAAAAGGTAAAGTATTACAATTCATTTTGCCAAAAAATGTTTTTTCAACTGAAAAGCTAAAGTGAAATTAAATTTTTTATCCAAAGTGTGATAAAACTAGCGACTACAAACTACAAATAATAACTTGATGCTGCCCTGGGCCAAACTTCAGAAATGGTTTTTTGGGATAAAAATAAGGTAATTAAGGTCAATTTACTTTAATACAAAATTGATTACTTACAAAGTTACAGACCTGATAAAATATTTTTTTGTGTTTTTTTTACCACCGTTATGTATGAACTACTAAATGACGGCAAAATGTAAAGTATTACAATTGATTTTGGCGAAAATGATTTTTAAATAAAAGGTTAAGTGAAATCAAGCTTTTATTTAAAGGAGGCTAGAACCAGCGACTACATACTACAAATAATAAACCTTATGCTGAAAAGATTAAATTTTAGAAATGTTTTTTTGGGATAAAAATAAGGTAATTAAGGTCAATTTACTTTAATACAAAATTGATTACTTACAAAGTTACAGGCCTGATAAAATATTTTTTTGTGTTTTTTTTACTGCTGTTTGTCTAAAAGGCACAAAATGAAGTGCGAATAAGTTTAAATACATTTTTTTGGTGGACATAAATTTTATTTAAAGACTAATGTAGTAAATGAATTTTTCTGAGAAAGACGAGAACCAGCGGATACAAACTACAAATAATAAACTTAAAGCTTGCCATAGGCCAAACTTTAAAAAAGTTTCTTGTATGAAAAACGGTTAATTTACGTTCAATTTACCCAAGATACAGTGTAGGCGGAATGGGGTACAAAATTGATTACTTACAAAGGTATATGCCTGATAAAATATTTGTTTATGATTTTTTTACTATTTTTTATGTAGAAGGCACGAAATGAGGCGTCAAGTGAGTATTACAATGCTTTTTTGGCTACACTTGAAGAACAGGAGTAAAATCAAATTTTTATCCAAGGGAGGCTAGAACCAGTAACTACAAACTACAAATAATAAACTTGATGCTACTTAAACCAAACCTCAGAAATAGTTACCTGAGATAAAAAAAAGAATGATTAATTTATTTACCTTTGTACAAAATTGATTACTTACAAAGTTACAGACCTGATAAAATATTTTTTTGTGATTTATTTGCTACTATTTATGTAAAAGACTTAAAATGAGGTGCCGCAAAGATGAAGTTTTACATGCTTTTTGGCTACACACAGATTTGGACTTAATGAACAAAAGTGACATTTAACTTGTGTCACAATAAGGGTGTTGAACCATTGACTACAAACTACAAATTATAAACTTAATGCTACATAAGCCAAACTTCAGAAATAGTTTTTTGGGATAAAAATAAGGTAATTAAGGTCAATTTACTTTAATACAAAATTGATTACTTACAAAGTTACAGGCCTGATAAAATATTTTTTTGTGATTTTTTTGTACTACTTTTTATGTGGAAGGCGCAAGGTAAAGTATTACAATGCATTTTTTTGTACACATGGAGTTTACTTGCAAAGCTGAGTGAATTAAAACTTATCATCTACGGGAACTGGAATCAGCGACTACAACTACAAATAATAAACTTAATGCTACATAATTTAAACTTTAGGAATAGTTTCCTAGGATAAAAATAAGGTAATTAAGGTCAATTTACTTTAATACAAAATTGATTACTTACAAAGTTACAGGCCTTATAAAATATTTTTTTGTGTTTTTTTTACCACTGTTTATGTACAACAACAAAAAAGGTTAACAGTTTAAAATTAACAATTCAGTTTAGTCAAAAAATGGTTTTTACTGAAAGCTGAAGTTAAATCAAATTTTTATTCAAAATGGGCTAGAACCAGCGACTACATACTACAAATTATAAACTTAATGCTACATAAGCCAAATTTTATAAACGGTCTTTTGGGATAAAAATAAGGTAATTAAGGTCAATTTACTTTAATACAAAATTGATTACTTACAAGTTACAGGCCTGATAAAATATTTTTTTGTGTTTTTTTACTACTGTTTATGTAGAAGGCACGAAATGAGGCGCAAAATGAAATATTCAATATATTTTTGGCCAAAGTTAGGGTATTAACTTACTGATCAGATTTAAATCAAATTTTTATTCAAAATGGGCTAGAACCAGCGACTACATACTACAAATAATAAATTTGATGCTACATAAGCCAAATTTTATAAACGGTCTTTTGGGATAAAAATAAGGTAATTAAGGTCAATTTACCTTTGTATATAATTCATTGCTTACAAAGTTACAGGCCTGATTCATTCATTTTTTTGTAATTTTTTACTGCTATTTATGTAGAGGGCAAAAAAAGAGGCGCAAAATAAAATATTGCAATATATTTTGGCCAAAGTTAGGTTTAACCTAAATATCCAAAGTTAAATCAAACTTTTATTTAGGGTAAGATAGAACCAGCGCCTACAAACTACAAATAACAAACTTAATGCTACATAATTTAAACTTTAGGAATAGTTTCCTAGGATAAAAATAAGGTGATTTATGTTAATTTATCTTTGTACAAAATTGATTAATTACAAAATTACAGGCGTAATAAAATATTTTTTTGTGTGATTATTTTTACTACTGTTTGTGTAAAAGGCACCAAATAAGGAGCAAGCTGAAGTAATACAATGCTTTTTTGGCCACACGTAGAATTTACCTGAAAAGCTAAAGTGAAATTAAATTTTCATCCAAAGTGTGATAAAACCAGCGACTACAAACTACAAATAATAAACTTGATGCTGCCTGGGCCAAACTTCAGAAATAGTTTTTTGGGATAAAAATAGGATGTTTTAGGTTAATTTACTTTTATACAAAATTGATTACTTACAAAGTTACAAACCTGATAAAATATTTTTTTGTGTTTTTTTTTACTACCGTTTATGTAGAAAGCTACGAAATGAGGCAAAAAGTAAAGTATTACAATTGATTTTGGCGAAAATGATTTTTAAATAAAAAGGTTAAGTGAAATCAAGCTTTTATTCAAAGGAGGCTAGAACCAGCGACTACATACTACAAATAATAAACCTGATGCTACATAAATCAAATTTTAAAAATAGGTTTTTGGGATAAAAATAAAGTAATTTGGGTTAATTTTAATTTGTACAAAATTGAATTACTTACGCAGTTACAGGCGTGGTAAAATCTTTTTTTTGTGATTTTTTTTCTACGGCTGTTTGTCTAAAAGGCACAAAATGAAGTGCAAAGTAAAGTTTTACAATACATTTTTTGGTAGACATAAATTTTACTTAAAGAACTAAAGTAAAATTAAATTTTTATATGAGGGAGGCGAAAACCAGCGAATACAAACTACAAATAATAAACTTGAAGCTGCATAGGCCAAACTTTAAAAAAAGTTTCTTGGTATGAAAAAAGGTTAATTTAGGTCGATTTACCCAAGTACAAAATTAATTACTTACAAAGGTATATGCCTGATAAAATATTTGTTTGTGATTTTTTTACTATTTTTTATGTAGAAGGCACGAAATGAGGCGTCAAGTGAAGTATTACAATGCATTTTTAGCTACACGTAGATTTTACTTGAAGAACAGGAGTAAAATCAAATTTTTATCCAAGGGAGGCTAGAACCAGTAACTACAAACTACAAATAATAAACTTGATGCTACTTAAACCAAACCTCAGAAAAAGTTACGTAAGATAAAAAAAAATGATTAAGGTTTATTTACCTTTGTACAAAATTGATTATTTACAAAGTTGCAAACCTGATAAAATGGTTTTTTTGTGATTTATTTGCTACTATTTATGTAAAAGACTTAAAATGAGGTGCAAGGTGAAGTTTTACAATGCAATTTTGGCTACACACAGATTTGACCTAATGAACAAAAGTGAAATTAAATTTGTGTTCAAGAAAGGCTAGAACCAGTGACTACAAACTACAAATTATAAACTTAATGCTACCTTAACCAAACCTTAAAAATAGTTTCTTGAGATAAAAGTAGAAAGATTTAATAATAATTAACCTTAGTACAGAATTGATTACTAACAAAGTTACAGGCCTAATAAAATATTTTTTTGTGATTTTTTGTACTACTTTTTATGTGGAAGGCGCAAGGTAAAGTATAACAATGCATTTTTTTGGTACACATGGATTTTACTTGAAAAGCTGGAGTGAAATTGAATTATCATCTAAGAGAACTGGAATCAGCGACTACAAACTACAAATAATAAATTTAATGCTGCTTAAACCAAACTTTAGAAATAGTTTCTTGGAATAAAAATAGGATGATTTAGGTCAATTTACCTTAATACAAAATTGATTACTTACAAAGTAACAGGCTTGATAAAATATTTTTTTGTGTTTTTTTAACACTGTTTATGTACAACAACAAAAAAGGTATAGTATTACAATTCATTTTGTCAAAAATGGTTTTTAACTGAAAAGCTAAAGTAAAATCGAATTTTTATCCAAAATGAGCTAGAACCAGCGACTACATACTACAAATAATAAACCTGATGCTACATAAGCCAAATTTCATGAATGGTCTTTTGGGATAAAAATAAGGTAATTAAGGTCAATTTACTTTAGTACAAAATTCATTACTTACAAAGTTACAGGCCTGATAATTCATTTTTTTGTAATTTTTTTACTGCTATTTATGTAGAAAACACGAAATGAAGCGCAAAATGAAATATTACAATATATTTTTGGCCAAAGTTAGGTTTAACTTAAGGATCCAGAGTTAAATCAAATTTTTATTAAAGGTAGGATGGAACCAGCGCCTACAAACTACAAATAACAAACTTAATGCTATATAATTTAAACTTTAGGAATAGTTTCTTGGAAAGAAAATAAGACGATTTATGTTAATTTACCTTTGTACAAAATTGCCTACTTATAAAGTTACAGGTCTGATAAAATATTGGTTTTGTATTATTTTACTGCTAATTATGCAGCTGTTTGGGTAATTATACCTTAATTTCGAAAAATACAGTTTATTATCCGAGAGGACCAGAATCAGCGACTACAAACTACAAATAACAAACTTGATGCTGCATGGGCCAAACTTTAGAAACGTTTTCTCAATATGAAAATAGAATGATTGAGGTCAATTTATTTTTATACAAAAATAATTACTTACAAAGTAACAGACCTAATAAAATATTTTGTTTGTGTTTTTTTTTACTGCTGTTTATGTAGAAGGCACAAAATGGGGCAAAAGGTAAAGTATTACAATTTTTTTTGGCGAAAATAGTTTCCAACTGAAAAATTAAGGTGAAATCAAATTTTTACCAAAGGGGGCTAGAACCAGCGACTACATACTACAAATAATAAACTTAATGCTACAAAGGTCAAATTTTAGAAATGGTTTTTTGGGATAAAATAAGGTGATTAAGGTGAATTTATCTTTGTACAAAATTGATTACTTACGAAGTTACAGGCGTGATAAAATATTTTTTTGTGATTTTCTTACTACCGTTTGTGCAGAAGGCACAAAATAAGGCGCAAGGTGAAGTAATACAATGCATTTTTGGCCACACAAATTTAACTTCAGGACCAAGAAACACGGGCGCTAAAAAGCGCTCTAGGAGCCTAAAAATAACGAAAACGCGAACGCCACCACCACGGGTAAATAAAAGTTGGTATACGACTCTGGGACGCTGCCCGGGATTTAAATGAATCCCCTCATATTTTTGCAAAAGAATACTGATACTGTGTCGTTCGAGATATTATTTTAAAAAAGGGAACTGACCTGGAGGAACACACAGTTTGTGAGAAAGTAAGAAATTTTTGGGAGGTTAGACGGTCATTTTTACAGAATGGTGGCGTCTAATAGATACGACGCCTTAAAAAATGGAATATTTGGATAGAAACAAACTTCAACCAAGAAATAATAAATATTTCTTGACAAAAGAACGCAAGACAGTGGGAGCTGACAGAAAGTAGGAATTCATTCTCGGCTAAACTCGAAATTAATCCAAATCTAACCTCCAATTTGCTTATATAGACAAGCACGTGGAAGTTTTATCATCCAATCAACAGGCAAAGGTTTTCTATCGACGTAAAACCGGCAGAACAATGCAAAACAGACAAATTACGACGGTTAAACGCACAAACAAGGAATGTAAAGTAAAAGTTCTAAGACTTACATTTTGGGCTGGAGTTTCAAAGTCGTGGCACTATCGACAAATAGATTCGGAATTTCGCGTCCGCAACGTTGAGCTTTTAGTAGGAAGTGGAATGGGTGATGAGCACTGAATTACTGATCGGAAAAAACACTGCATCGAATCACTAAACTGGAAAAACGCTGCACTCAACTGAGACTTGGAGCGCGAGCTGTTAGTGACTAGGTGACGATTCGACGAGAACTGAAGTTTGGCACGCTGCAATTAGGTTTTATAGGGGAAGTAACGAGGTAATTAAATAATGGGAGTATTAGTTATGAAGTTGTTAACTCCCCACTGGGAGAATGCCTAAAGTTACAATATACGGCGTGTTTGCCTGTTGGAGTAAGCGGAGTATGGAGTAAGCGGAGTATGGAGTAAGCGGAGTATGGAGTAAGCGGAGTATGGAGTAAGCGGAGTTTGTAGCGGATAGATCACGAAGGCGGATTCTATCACGGTATCAGTCCAGCAGCCCGACAGTGGAAAAAAGCTGAAAAGCGCGTTCGAAGGCAATTTTACCTAACGCCTTAGAAATTCATCTGGAGATAATGCACGCTACGCAACCCATCGTGATCAGAGGTTAGAAATACATCCCAGGATTCTAAACCATATTCACAAAAAAGTTAATTGCAGAAACAAGAAACACGGGCCCTCTAAAAGCGCTATAGGAACCTAAAAATAACGAAAATACGAGCGTCACCACCACTGATGAATAGAAGATACACGCTACCTATGTTGGTAAACAGTTCTGAGCCGACACGGGAAAACAACGAAAAGGACGTTCAAAGACAATTTTATTTGGCGGCTTAGAAATTTATCTGGAGATAACGCAAATCATCGTGATCACAGTTTAGAAATGCATCGGGTTCCCAGGATTCTAAACCATATTCACAAAAAAGTTAACTCCAGGAACAAATAAGGCAGGTGCTCTTAAAGCGCACTAGGAGCCTAAAAATAACCAAAATACGAGTGTCACCACCACAAATGAATAGAAGATACACCCTACCTATGTTGGTAAACGGTTCTGAGCCCGACACGGAAAAAGAGTTAAAAAACAACCAAAGACAATTTTATCTGGCGGCCTAGAAATTCATCTAGAGATAATGCACGTTATGCAATTCATCATGATCAGAGATTAGAAATGCAACGGAGTTCTCAGGATTCTTAACCGTATTCACAAAAAAGTTAACTCGAGGAACAAGAAACACGGGCGCTATAAAAGCGCCATAGGAGCCCAAAAATAACGAAAATACGAGCGTCAGTACTACGGACGAATAAAAAGTAGACCCTATCTATGTTGGTATACGGTTTAACTGTGAAAGAATAAAATCGTTTTCAAGTAAATTTAAAAACTAACAATTTAAATAGCGAAACGAAATAAACTAAGGTAAAGTAAGGAATACAGTATTTTTCCCTGCTTTTAACAAAACCGTAAATCTCCGACAGAGAATTGTCATTAAGGCAATTCCGCAGAATAGAAAAAACGCCAAATTGTTTAGTCGCCACTTTCTCTCAATAGAAAAAGGGATTTACGCTTAGAATACTCATAATCACTGGAAGCAATATAAAGACGTTTTACGTGTTCTGAGGAGAAAATGCGCGTTGAAAAATATCACGCAAATGTGGCTGGTTGACAAAAGCGTATTTTCTGAAAGCTTCCGCAACAACTGTTACCCGCTATAAAGCA
This sequence comes from Dastarcus helophoroides, assembly GCA_028583605.1. NCBI lineage: Eukaryota > Metazoa > Arthropoda > Insecta > Coleoptera > Bothrideridae > Dastarcus > Dastarcus helophoroides. The sequence goes on along the minus strand of CM053337.1, from coordinate 18,798,992 downwards.
AGAACGCCGTAAAAGCCTCAATAAGCATTAACTGTATATTTATGTTTTTTGCGCCCCCCGAATGTCAGGTAATCCCTTAGAAGTTATGCTTTTATGTGCTCTCTTTCGACGCTCGCATCAAAGTCTTTTTCGATCTTATTCCACCAGGAATATGAATAACGATCCCCGTTTTTCTCATAAGCGTACACTTCACTATTTGAATAAAATTTCATCCCAAACAATAACGATAAGTGAAGCTTTTGACCTGGGGGGCGATCCCAGATTCAAGGATTTTCCACCCGGCGAAAATTGAGGAATAATCGATTTGTGTTAATGATGCTGCAACAATTAGCTTACGATGAGGGGTAGTCAGGTTCCGATGGCCTTATTAAATTTTGATCGGTCTGATATTGCGCCCGAAGAGCTTAAAAGCCGACATTTCGACTAACGGCAGTCCCGGTCAGGGGCCCCGATATCTTATTAATTCGCCTGATTAATTCTCGATAATGTTTCGCGGTTTAATACATCATACCCCAGAGGCAATATATTCGCCTCCAACGTGATTAGCCCTTGGTATGTTGAATCGCGTCGGCGTTATTTCTTCCCACTTCTGATACTTGCACGTTGGCGGGAAATTTGGCGGATTCCGTCCCTTTATTCTTGGGAAAGTATCACTTAACTTCTAAGTCATAATACGTATTACTCGACAATGTTTCCCATTTTAATACATCATGCCCCAGACGCAATGTATTTGCATCCATCGTTCGTATGGTAAGTTGCCGTTGGCGTTTTTTCTTCTCACTTCTGATATTTTCGCATTGCCGGGAGATTTGGCGGAGAAGTCGAAAATTCCGCCACTTTATTCTCGAGAAATTTATTACATAATTTCGTTAAGTCATAATAGAGAAGCTATTAAGTTTACGCAAAGTGTACATCTTCTGAATTGCACGGCATATTTCAAAAGCCGCTACATCAAAGAAGACCCCGTTAGGAGAGCTTTTTATTAGGAAAATCGGATTTTCCGCTTGCTTCATGCTCTCCTTATTTAAAATAATGTCGAAAATGAAATTCGCTACCTTTGGGAAGGGGAGGGGGCCTGAAATTGTATTCGACTGTCATCAAATAAGAACAATAATTGGGCGTTTTCGTTTCTTGGTTCAAATGTCACCGTCTAACTCAAATCTTACTTCAGTTTTGCGAAATTCAATTTTAAATTTGGAAGAAAATCTTCGAAATTTAAATTTTTGGAAAGAGCTCTAAATAAAAAGCCTGTTTTTAAATAAATGCCCATTTTTTAGGAGTTTTACACAAATTATGCATCGATCACAATTACTGAAGATTGTTTTAAACACGAAGTGAAAAATATGTCTAAGGCCCATTGAGAAATGAGCCCTTTTCCCGCTCGAGGGAGTTTCGAGATTTATCAACATAAATGGTAAGCTCCCAGGGTGTTATTGTGGCTTAGAAAATGTGGAAGATTTCAGTCTGGCCATGTTTGATTATTTCGTCGAATAAGAGAGGTTCCAACGATCCAGCGTCTTTGTGCTACACGCATAATTTTCCAAAAAAGACCCCGCGAAGCACCTACCTCTAATGCATCATAAAACTGAACGTCGCAAAACCGATATACGGTTTCTTTGATCCGAGGGCGAATCTCAAACGCTTTCCACTAAAAGCAAACACGTCCGCATGTAACGCTAAAATAAATCAAACACGCAACATCCCCCCCCAAAACATGTCAAACCTAAATCAATTCGAACTAAGAATACATTAACGCGTTTCAAAAGAGTAAAAATGCGGCTTCTCCTCCCAGTCGAATCTAATTGAATTTTCCCAAACTAATCGAAATTCGGGGGGCGCTTTCTGTATAAGCATTTTCGGAAATTGAAATTTGTAGCTTTTCAACCATCAATCAGAATTTGGCGAAGGCAAAGTCGAGAATATCTGGCGAGCACGTTATAAGCTAATTAGGGGGTTGAATGTTCGGGAATGGGGCTTCGCTGGTTGTAAACAACGTTCACATGTTTCCCGCGGGATGCTTCTTGAAAAACAAATGTGTGAAGAAATTGAAATTTTAATAAGGAACTTCGCTTAATGCTACATTGAAATACATACGACGAGAATTGCATAATATTAAAATAAACATATTTTCTAATGCAAGAAGAATGCAACCTAGACTACAAATTCATGCAGCCCTCCAGGCGTGTATAGTGAATCATAGGTAGCTGAACTACCAACAGTTGAAACACTGCCACCTAGCGAAGCGGTTGCTCTCTAGGAGAGTTCCCAGAAGACAAGGATTCTATAATGCACAGACCAATAGGTTTGAACATTTATTAGATTCGAAGTTTGGAAACCAAATACCGGTTTCGATCTTGTTAGATCTCGTCAGTTTGGTATATCCAACTCGAATGCTAATAAATGTTCCGACAAGTAAGTACTAAAACATTCACAGGCGTCGAGCGAGTGACTTTTTAGTACTACCACCTATTGGTCCATAGAGAAACTATGGCCATCGCCAACAATGTCGTATGCAAGAAGAATGCAACCTAGACTACAAATTCATGCAGCCCTCCAGGCGTGTATAGTGAATCATAGGTAGCTGAACTACCAACAGTTGAAACACTGCCACCTAGCGAAGCGGTTGCTCTCTAGGAGAGTTCCCAGAAGACAAGGATTCTATAATGCACAGACCAATAGGTTTGAACATTTATTAGATTCGAAGTTTGGAAACCAAATACCTTCTTGCATACGACATTGTTGGCGATGGCCATAGTTTCTCTATGGACCAATAGGTGGTAGTACTAAAAAGTCACTCGCTCGACGCCTGTGAATGTTTTAGTACTTACTTGTCGGAACATTTATTAGCATTCGAGTTGGATATACCAAACTGACGAGATCTAACAAGATCGAAACCGGTATTTGGTTTCCAAACTTCGAATCTAATAAATGTTCAAACCTATTGGTCTGTGCATTATAGGATATTTTCTAATAATAAAATTGTAGTTAAACAAAGGATTACGCTCGGTCAAGAGATTGTTAAATTATTATTTAATAGTTATTTTCTTCTTGGCAATTTTAAAAGCTCAAAAACTAAACGTCATGTGCAAAAAATAACAATTTTTGTATCATATTTTGTCATAAACTGAAATTTGTGGTGTAATTCAAACGTTTCAGCATTAGTTTTAATTGCAGTTTTCTCTAAAATGATGCATTTAGGCAACATGCAACACAAATCGCTTTTTAAAAGAAACTAAATATTGCTTGAAAATAACTGACCACTTTCTAAAAGTCTTTATTGTTAAAAAAAAATTTACAAAAATATCAAAGTATCACAACTGACTGGGACACCCTGTGTAAAATCACAAGAACAAACAGATACTTGATTTTGTAAGCCAAAGATACTGTATTTTTCAGAATTGAGGTATAATTACCCAAACAGCTGCATAATTAGCAGTAAAACAATACAAAACCAATATTTTATCAGACCTGTAACTTTGTAAGTAGGCAATTTTGTACTAAGGTAAATTAACATAAATCGTCTTATTTTCTTCCCAAGAAACTATTCCCAAAGTTTGAATTATGTAGCATCAAGTTTGTTATTTGTAGTATGTAGGCGCTGGTTCTATCCTACCTTAAATAAAAATTTGATTTAACTCTGGATCCTTGGGTTAAACCTAACTTTGACCAAAAATATATTGTAATATTTCATTTTGCGCCTCATTTTGTGCCCTCTACATAAAAAGCAGTAAAAAATTACAAAAAAATGAATAAATCAGGCCTGTAACTTTGTAAGCAATGAATTTTGTACTAAAGTAAATTGACCTTAATTACCTTATTTTTATCCCAAAAGACCATTTATGAAATTTGGCTCATGTAGCATCAGGTTTATTATTTGTAGTATGTAGTCGCTGGTTTTAGCCCATTTTGAATAAAAATTTGATTTTACTTCAGCTTTTCAGTTGAAAACCATTTTTGGCAAAATGAATTGTAATACTTTACCTTTTTTGTTGTTGTACATGAACAGTAGTAAAAAAAACACAAAAAAATATTTTATCAGGCCTGTTACTTCGCAAGTAATTAATTTTGTATTAAGGTAAATTGACCTAAATCATTCTATTTTTATCCCAAAAAACTATTTCTAAAGTTTGGTTTATGCAGCATTAAATTTATTATTTGTAGTATGTAGTCGCTGGTTCTAGCCCATTTTAAATAAAAATTCGATTTAACTTCAGCTTTTCAGTTGAAAACCATTTTTGGCAAAATGAATTGTAATATTTTACCTTTTTTGTTGTTGTACATGAACAGTAGTAAAAATAAACACAAAAAAATATTTTATCAGGCCTGTTACTTCGTAAGTAATTAATTTTGTATTAAGGTAAATTGACCTAAATCATCCTATTTTCATTTCAAAAAACTATTTCTTAAGTTTGGTTTATGCAGCATTAAATTTATTATTTGTAGTTTGTAGTCGCTGATTCCATCCCCCTTAGATAATAATTCAATTTCACTCCAGCTTTTGTAGTAAAATCTATGTGTACCAAAAAAATGCATTGTAATACTTTACCTTGGGCCTTCCACATAAAAAGTAGTAAAAAAAAATCACAAAAAAATATTTCATTAGGCCTGTAACTTTGTTAGTAATCAATTCTGTACTAAGGTAAATTGACTTAAATCATTCTACTTTTATCTCAAGAAATTATTTTTGAGGTTTGGTTAAGGTAGCATTAAGTTTATAATTTGTAGTTTGTAGTCACTGGTTCTAGCCTTCCTTGAATACAAATTTAATTTCACTTCTGTTCATCAAGTCAAATCTATGTGTAGCCAAAATTACATTGTAATACTTCACTTGTTGCCTCATTTTGTGCCTTCAACATAAAAAGCAGTAAAAAAATCACAAACAAATATTTTATTAGGCATATACCTTTGTAAGTAATTAATTTTGTACCTAGGTAAATAGACCTAAATTATCCTATTTTCATCCCAAGAAACTATTTTTAAAGTTTGGCCTATGTGGCATCAATTTTATTATTTGTAGTTTGTATTCGCTGGTTCTCGCTTCCCTCATATAAAAATTTAATTTTACTTTAGTTCTTTAAGTAAAATCTATGTCTACCAAAAATGCATTGTAAAACTTTACTTTGCGCCTCATTTTGTGCCTTTTACACAAGCAGCAGTAAAAAATCACAAAAAAAATTTTACCACCCCTGTAATTTCGTAAGTAATTAATTTTGTACTAAGGTAAATTAACCTAAATCACCTTATTTTTATTCCAAAAAACTATTTTTAAAGTTTAATTAATGTAGCATTAGGTTCATTATTTGTAGTATGTAGTCGCTGGTTCTAGCCCCCTTTGGATAAAAATTTGATTTTACTTCAACTTTTCAGTTGAAAACTATTTTTGCCAACATGAATTAAATTACTTAACCTTTTGCCCTATTTCGTGCCTACTACATGAATGGTAGTAAAAAAACACAAAAAATATTTTTATTTTAAATATTCATCTGAAGATGAATTTCTAAGCTGCCAGATAATATTGTTTTTGAACGTGTTTTTTGGCTCTTATCCGTGCCGGGCAGCTCCATCGTTTTGCGAAATTGTGAGGGGGTTGCCTTAAATCCCAAGCAGTGTCCCAGAATCGTATATCAATATACCTCGGGTGTATGTTCTATTCACTCGTGGTATTAGCGCTCGCATATTTGTTATTTTCAGGCTCCTAGGGCGCTTTTAGAGCGCCCGTGTCTTTTGTTCCTGGTGTTAAGTTTTTTTTGTAAATATGGATTTTAATCCGAGGAATCCTGACGCATTTTTGAATCTCTGAATATTACGAAAACGTTGCGTAGCATACATTACCTGCAGATGGATTTTTAGGCCACCAAAAGAATTGTCTTCGGACGCATTTTTTGGCTCTTTTTTCTAGGCGGCCAGCTGTTTCGTTGTATGGAATTGTAAAGGGGGTTGCCCTAAATCGCAGGCAGTGTCCCAGAACCGTATATTAATAGAGCTTGGGTGTGTCTTCTCTTTAGTCGTGGTATTAGCGCTCACATATTCGTTATTTTTAGGCTCCTAGAGCGCTTTTAGAGCGCCCGTGTTTCTTGTTCCTGGAGTTAGCTATTTTTTGTAAATATGAATTTTAATCCTGGAAATCCTGACTGACTTCTGTATCTCTGAACATTACGAAAACGTTGCGTAGCATACATTACCTGCTGATGAATTTTTAAGCCACCAAAAAATTGTCTTCGAACGCATTTTTCGGCTCTTTTTCCAAGGCGGCCAGCTGTTTCGTTGTATGGAATTGTGAAGGGGTTGCCCTAAATCGCAGGCAGTGTCTTAGCACCCTATATCAATAAAGCTTGGGTGTATCTTCTATTCATTCGTGGTATTAGCGCCCGCATATTTGTTATTTTCAGGCCCCTAGAGCGCTTTTAGAGCGCCCGTGTTTCTTGTTCCTGGAGTTAGCTTTTTTTTGCAAATATGGATTTTAATCCTGGGACTCCTGACTGACTTCTGTATCTCTGAACATTACGAAAACGTTGCGTAGCATACATTACCTGCAGATGGATTTTTAAGCCACCAAAAAATTGTCTTCGAACGCATTTTTCGGCTCTTTTTCCAAGGCGGCCAGCTGTTTCGTTGTATGGAATTGTGAAGGGGTTGCCCTAAATCGCAGGCAGTGTCCCAGCACCCTATATCAATAAAGCTTGGGTGTATCTTCTATTCATTCGTGGTATTAGCGCCCGCATATTTGTTATTTTCAGGCTCCTAGGGCGCTTTTAGAGCGCCCGTGTTTCTTGTTTCTGAAGTTAACTTTTTTTGTGTAAATATGGATTTCAATCCGGGGAATCCTAACGCATTTTTGTATCTCTGAACATTACGAAAACGTTGCGTAGCATACATTACCTGCAGATGGATTTTTAAGCCACCAAAAAAATTTCCTTCGAAGGCATTTATCGGCTCTTTTTCCGTGGCAGGCAACTGTTTTGTTGTATGGAATTGTGAAGGGGTTGCCCTAAATCGCAGGCAGTGTCCCAGAACCCTATATCAATAGAGCTTGGGTGTATCTTCTATTCATTCGTGGTATTAGCGCTCGCATATTTGTTATTTTCAGGCTCCTAGAGCGCTTTTAGAGCGCCCGTGTTTCTTGTTCCTGGAGTTAGCTTTTTTTTGCAAATATGGATTTTAATCCTGGGACTCCTGACTGACTTCTGTATCTCTGAACATTACGAAGACGTTGCGTAGCATACATTACCTGCAGAAGGATTTTTAAGCCACCAAAAAATTGTCTTCGAACGCATTTATCGGCTCTTTTTCCGTGACAGGCAACTGTTTTGTTGTATGGAATTGTGAAGGGGTTGCCCTAAATCGCAGGCAGTGTCCCAGAACCCTATATCAATAGAGCTTGGGTGTATCTTCTATTCATTCGTGGTATTAGCGTTGGCATATTCGTTATTTTCAAGCCCCTAGGGCGCTTTTAAAGCGCCCGTGTTTCTTGTTCCTGGAAGTTAACTATTTTTTGTGTAAATATGGATTTCAATCCGGGGAATCCTAACGCATTAATTTGTATGCTCTGAACATTACGAAAACGTTGCAACTAGCATACATACTGCAGATGGATTTTTAAGCATCCAAAACAATTTTCCTTCGAACGCATTTATCGGCTCTTTTTCCGTGGCAGGCAGCTTTTTCGTTGTAGTGGAATTGTAAAGGGGTTGCTCTAATTGCAGGGCTAGTGTCCCAGAACCGTATATCAAGATAAGCTTAGGGTGTATCTTCCTATTCATTCGTGGTATTAGCGTTGGCATATTCGTTATTTTCAGGCCCCTAGGGCGCTTTTAAAGCGCCCGTGTTTCTTGTTCCTGGAAATAACTATTTTTTTGTAAATATGGATTTCAATCCGGAAAATCCTAACGCATTAAACATTATGTTCTAAACATTACGAAAACGTTGCAAACTTGCAAAATTTGAAGATGGATTTTTAAGCCACCAAAAAATTTGTCTTCGAACGCATTTTTCGGCTCTTTTTCCGTGGCAGGCAACTGTTTTGTTGTTTGGAATTGTAAAGGGGTTGCTCTAATTTGCGGGTAGTGTCCTAAAACCGTAAACCAAGATAAGTAGGGTGTATCTCCTATTCATCGTGGTCGTGGCGCTTGCATATTCGTTATTTTTAGGCTCCTAGGGCGCTTTTAAAGCGCCCGTGTTTCTTGTTCCTGGAATTAACTATTTTTTTGTAAATATGGATTTCAATCCGGGAAATCCTAACGCATTAAACATTATGCTCTGAACATTACGAAAACGTTGCAAACTTGCAAAACTTGAAGATGGATTTTTAAGCCACCAAAAAATTTGTCTTCGAACGCATTTTTCGGCTTTTTTTCCGTGGCGGGCAGCTTTTTCGTTGTGTGGAATTGTAAAGGGGTTGCTCTAATTTGCGGGTAGTGTCCCAAAACTCTATACCAACATAAGGTAGGGTGGTAGCATTTATTCCAATCGTAGTCGGGCACCTCCCACTTCCACGGATTTTAAGCTTCAACTGTACGCATGAGACAACATTGAAACGTTCAGTCTATTTAGTCTCTGATACCAACATAGGTAGGTATCTGCTATTCATCCGTGGTCGTTGCATTCGCATATTCGTTTTTTTTAGGCCCCTAGGACGCTTTTAGAATGTCCGTGTTTCTTGTTTCTGTAGTAAACTTTTTCGTTGTAAATATGGATTCCAATGTTGGGAATCTCGATGCATTTGTGATCCCTGACCACTGTGGGAACGCTATGTAGTGTACATTACCTCCAGACGAATTTCTAAACCACCGAGTCTTCGAACGTGTTTTTAGGTTGCTTGCCTGTGACGGGCAACTGTATCGCATTGTGAGATTGTGAGGGGGCCACCTTTAATCACGGTCAGTGTCTTAGATTTTTTGGATAATTTTGTAATTATGCTTTCAGCATATTGTGAGAAACGTTCTAATTACAGTCGATTTCCGCTAAAGTTGCGCCCGTTAAAGTTGTCCACTTGTTAAAGTTGTCAAGATACGATCGCTAAAGTTGCGCGGATATTCCCCCACTCTAATTTTTGAACAACGAATTGGACTTCAGTTTTAGCGCCACTTTTGAATAACCTGCTCAACTGCGCAGGGAGCAATAAAACGTACATATTTTTCGACAATGGTAGGGATAACGGGGAGTAGCAACAACGGTCGATCCAGTTCGGTCAGCGCAACTTTAGCGGGAGTCTACTGTACCCGATTTTTTATTTAAAGTTGGATACTCACAATCAGCTGCTTAATTTTTGTGTTTTGATTCTTTTAAAGTGCCTACTGGTTTTTTAACTTTAATCCATTCGCAAAGGATTTAAAACAGTCTTTCAATCTTTTCAGTTGTTTTAGATTTGTTTATAATTATTTCAAGGGCGCGTCGATTCAGTTAAAAGGTCGACATTGAGAGGTCGAATTTGATCGTCGATTGCTTTAGAGTTCTGCTGTACGTAGGGGGATGCAACGACGCGATATGAACACCTTTTCGCGAGCATTCTTAAGTGGCGAATTCTGTAGGACAATTATAGGTGTGGACAAATGTTATCGAGATCGCCCCCAAAGCTAAGAATAGAGCTCCACCTTTCATTTCAGTTAGTTTAAGTATCTATCTCTTCCATTTTATGTCACCTAAAGACAACAGCAATGTATCAAAGTACTGTAACAAGGATGCTTTTTCCTACTGATTTATACTGTTAACATCTTCTTAAGATTTATTTTCGCGTTACTTTTTAAATATAAATGATAAAATGATTCGGCATTACAATTAGAAATGTCTACGTTATGGTACTACCATGTCATTTCTTATGTATTTCGTCTTCATATTGTAACGAAATGTAAATTGTAGAATTTAGTACGTAAGAAAAGTTTCTATAAGGATCTGATAGGGGAAAACGGCTGCGATAATGAAACAAACGGCAGATAAGCGTTCCAGAAATTTCGGCCAACGATAAGCCTTGTCTGCCCAAAACTTCTAGAACCCGGAAGCGAAAACTATATAAGGCGGACGCCTTTTCCTCAAGTTGCATTTACGGAAGATTTGTAAAAGGTTTCGCCAACATCGCTGCGCCGTTGCATCAACTAACAGAAGGAAGAAGGCCGTACGTCTGGACTACCGACTGTGATACCGCTTTCCGAAAACTGAAGTCCGCCTTGTGCACAAGCCCTATCTTGGCGTATCCTCAGCAGAATGGGAAGTTCGTGTTGGACACTGATGCCAGCAATGTCGGCATTGGGGCTGTGCTGTCCCAAGTTCAAGGCGGTGAAGAAAGAGTAATCGAATATTACAGCAAGATCCTGACGAAGCCACCAGGAAGGAACTACTTGCGATAGTGAAGGCCGTGGAACACTTTCACAAGTATTTGTACGGGCAAGAATTCCTCATCAGAACAGACCATTCGGCACTTTCTTGGTTACTCCGAATGAAGAACAAGGAGAGACAGACGGCTAGATGGTTAGAAAGGCTTCAGCAGTATAACTTTAAGGTGCACCATCGACCGGGACGACAGCATAATAACACTGACGCTTTGTCCAGAAGACCTTGTGGGGATTGCAAACATTGCAGACGAGTTGAGGACCATGAGGACATGGTGGATATAAGGGTCACTTCTGTTCAGCCCGAAGACGAATGGACTGTTGAAGGCCTTCGGAAGCTGCAGAGGAGCGACGCTGACATCGGACCCATATTGGAATGGAAAGAAGCTGGAGACAGACCGGAATGGCAAGAGGTTTCCGACAGAAGTCCAGCTCTTAAGAATTTGTGGGCCCAATGGAAATCCCTCCAAGTCGAGGACGGGGTACTGAAGAGAGCATGGGAAAGCGCGGATGGAAAGCGTGTCAACTTGCAGTTGGTGGTGCCTCAGGAGAAGATTCCACAGGTCTTGTGGGAGGTGCACAATGGGACCTCTGGTGGACACCTAGGGATGAACAAGATCCTGGAGAGAGTTCGAAAACGATTCTATTGGGTTAACTGCAGGGAGGACGTCCAGCGATGGTGTCGGAAATGTGTCACCTGTGCAAGGGTCCTCGTACGAGAACCAAAGGGGCCCTGAAGCAATATAATGTGGGAGCTCCATTTGAAAGAATTGCAATCGATGTGGCAGACCATTCCCAGCTTCAGACGATGGAAACAAGTACATCCTGGTGGCCATAGATTATTTCAGTAAATGGCCTGAAGCTTATGCCATCCCGAACCAGGAAGCCACCACAGTCGCAAGGGTTCTTGTGGACAACTTCATCTGTCAATTTGGTGTTCCCTTGGAACTACACTCGAACCAGGGAAGGAACTTTGAATCGGGGGTTTTCCAAGAGGTGTGTCGTCTTCTTGGAATAAGGAAAACTCGAACAACTCCTCTTCATCCACAGTCTGACGGAATGGTGGAGAGATTAAACAGGACCTTAGAGGAACATCTTTTGAAAGTCGTTTCCAAACATCAGACCGACTGGGACCGACATCTACCACTGTTTCTGATAGCCTATCGCGCGGCAACTCATGAAACTACAAGTCAGACTCCGGCAAAAGTGATCTTCGGGAGAGAACTGCGGCTTCCGTGTGACTTGGTGTTTGGATCACCAAGGGAGATCCCCAGGGAAATGATGGGTTTCGTAGATGACTTAAGGGAAGCGATACTGGAGACGCATGCTCTGGTGCGGACGAAGATCAACTTGGCGACGGACCGGATGAAGGCCAGGTATGACGTGAATGCTAATCATGGTGGTTTCAGTGAGGGCGAGTTGGTATGGCTATACAACCCTCAGCGAAAGAAAGGAGTTTCGCCAAAGTTTACGCCATCTTGGGAAGGGCCGTACAAAGTGCTGAAAAGGATCAACGGCTTGGTATGCAGGATCCAGCGAAGCTCCAGGAGTAAAGTGAAAGTGGTACACCTGAACAGACTATGCAAATTTAGTGGGGAAGTGACTGATTGGAACTGAGCGGGACGATCATTCCTCAGGGGGAGGCAGTGTAACGCAATATAAATAGATGTAATAGAATTTAGAATAGAATTGTATAATTTAGTAAATAAAAAAAGTTTCTAGAAGGATCTGATAAGGGGAAAGCGGCCGCGATAACGAAACAAATGGCAGATAAGCGTTCCAGAAATTTCGGCAAACGATAAGCCTTATCTGCCGAAAAGTTCTAGAAGCCGGGCGCCAAAACTATAAAAGGCGGTCAGCTTTCCCTCGAGTCAGTCAGTAGAAGTCAGTGTAGTTAGTGGGTTAGCAATTAGTAAATAAGTAGTGAGTTACTGTTCAGTTGAAGTGTGCCGAGATAATTTGGTAATAAAGTCGTGTAATTCACACGTGTAATCAATCGAACCGATAAGCCCGTAACAATATTTTAGTTTTAAAATGCCATCTTGGAATATATTTTCTAAATTGTATCGTATCGTATCATCTGCGTTCCCCTCTCATCATATAAGTATCTTCATTTTGCTGAAGTTGAAACTGTGAGTTCTATATAAGATAGAGAGTGATGGGACATGGAGCTGAAGCTGTCAATTTGAGCTGAGGTTGGAGTAACGTTTCACTAGTTTAGGTTCAACTGTGGTAGTTTCCCAGTTTAAGCAAGGTAAGCAGCAGCAACAGGAAACTACCTGGTGCTCTTTTACTAGAGCAATGCAGCGTCTCGTCGTCTATGTACCCCAATTTCTTTCATCAGAGTGCTTCAAATGTCAGAGAAATTTAGTAAGTTTTCCGAACTTTAGGCAATTTAGCAACGAAGCTGACGATGAATAGGCACACGGCCTAATTATATCAGTCGAAGAAATCCTATTCGGTGACAAATTCCAAAGTTTGGAGACGTCAAAGTGAAATGCAACTTATAAGCTTGAATAAAAGTTGCAAATTATATGTTTGGAGTCATTTTCCTCCTTTAGTTCAGTCATCTAGGTCTGTAATCAAACAGTGGAACGTGTTACATATTTATAACCAACAACCTGTTTCGGTCTTCTTTGTCCTTTTTCGTATAATATGGTCTTTATAAGCTACTTTAACTTTTAGCCATTAGTCCATCTCATAAATGCTCAATAGAGCAAAATTCCACTGAGTGATTTGTTTTGTTACGTTTGTTGTTACGTTTGAGTAAAATAACAAATCTTATGTTTGTGTCCTTTTGCGCCCTAATCAGGACATAGAATGTGTGAACTTTGGAAATAATACTCTAAATGTAGTTTCAGATATTTTCACAAAATCAAAGATGTGCTAGTTGAAGGCACTTCCAGTTATGCTACCAAAACCCTCACAATCTCCACAATTCAACAGATCAAATTGTGACACTCGAACAAAATGATACCAAACAAGATTCTGATGTCATTCGCTGATACCAAAGCGAGGATAATCTCTCATTTTGTACCATACAAAGAAAAATAAAATAGCAATTTGACACCTTTGACAAAAAGGCACACTTCAACTTGTAACAACAAAAAATCGTTCCCATAAACCGTATCTAACGAGTAAATTTTTGTCAATTTAATCTTCATCAAGATGAACCATTCAAGAGCTTTCCCTACTCATTTAAAACGATTACACCGAACGAACGACAAGCGGCATGCCAACCCCCCGAACGTAAACACAACCGCAAAGATTAGAATTAAAACTCACCCTAGTGTATACAACACTTTCGTCGTAAGGACCTAATGTAGCGAAAAACTCTTGTAAATACAAGAAGCCGAATGGAGTGTCTTTCACATAACACGTTCCGGAAAACGCAATAAGCGCTTAATGTAGCATATGATAAGTGTGCACGGGCGCGAGCTGATCGCGTGTGAAACTGAGAAAGGTGAAAAACGTCGCTGTCTCTGTACAGCTGGCCCAGATGAAACTGAGCTTAAAGCTCCAGTGCCAGCCAGCTTTTGCCATGCGTCTAGAGCTCGCCATATCAAAACGTAATGCACTCGCAGCTAACGCTTCTTATGAATTTGTAAATGAGATTGAATCTGCCCAGGATAATTGGCTCTAAACCGTAGAGGGAAATCTCGTCACCGAACCCAACAAACCGAGAAGCTAGAACCGTTTTGCTGATGACATCGATAGTTTTGGGGCTAATTTTGTTTTGTTTGAGGCAGCAAGATGAATTAGTGGTAGTTTTGAACGAGGATGCAAGAGCGTTGTAAAAAATTGGATTTTTTTTATATTTTAAGTTGTTTCAATTATTCTCAAATTTTCAATTTTTTTCTCAAAATTTTCGAAAACTTCGAAATTGTCTGGAGAAAGTTAAATTTTGACCAAAATTTAACTTTCTCTAGACAATTTCGAAGCTTCTCTTAATATTTTGTCTTTGTCAAAAAAATGAATTGCAGATTATTTTTCTCGAAAATTTTAATTTTTTTGTCGAAATTAACATTTTCTTCAAAATTTTGTTTTATTCAGAAAAATTACCTTGTTTCTTAAAATGTGGTTTTCTGAAGAAAATTGCTACTTTTCAAAAATTTTGACAATGTTCTTGAAAGTTTCTCAAACTTTATTTTCGAAATTTGTCGTTCAAATTTTGACAAATCGTTTCTAAATTTTACGTTTTCTGAAAATTTCATGTTTCGACTTTTTCGAAATTTGACTTTAATGTGCAAGTTTCGACGTTTTATTCTAGAAATGTCGACGTTTTATTCTACAAATTTCGAATTTTTCTTTTAATTTTTTCGTTTTTTTAGATTTCTTGATTTTTCTCAAATTTCGACAACTTCTACTTTCGACTTTTATCTCAAATTTCAACGTTTTCTGTTTCTGGAAATTTCGATTTTTTTACTCCAAAAACACCTTTTACTGGAAATTTTCGTAATTTACTTATCACTTTTACGTGTATATGTATATACATATACATACGTAAATATTTCAGCAACTGATGCCCATCAATCACAAAATATGGCCAACATATCAACATATTTTATTATTTTGTTAATACGATACACAAAGCAGGGAAATTACCAAACTTAATCGTAAAAAGACCAACAAAAAAATCTCCTGAAGCGATATCAGAATGTTCTCTATCCGACCTTGGGAATATCTTTCCCTGTTTATTCTATCCATTCCAGTCCGGAGCAACCGACGAAAGCCTCGTTGCATCTCGGCGATTATTCGGCACTAATCGGTTTGAAAACGTGTGACCCGCTAGAGCTGGACACCAAGACCCTTGCTTTTGGCGGATGCGACGAACGCACCGTACTGTAAGGGCTCTCCTCATGAGACCTTAAGCGCTCTGTGCTGATTAATTAGGCGGTCCCGAGATTCGCCAACAATCTCCGTTTCAACGTAAACAAATGTAGTGCTCTAGAGAACAAATGCATTTGTTACGGAAATGACAGCTCGGCTTCGCAACCACTTCTGAAATTATCAGTAGGGGGATGGAACAATGTTAACGCAACGCGACAGGAAACTCTAAAATTCGCTTGATTTTCTTTTGTTATGGTTTTTATTAGTTTAAATTTTGAATGACATTTAGTACATTTACAATATTTTTTGTTTTCCAATTTCCAAATTTTTTTCTAAATTTTGGTTGCTTCGCAGGTCCTAAACCTTTAGTTACATTTTCTGTACGATCATTACGTCCCGAGTTATTGAGTGTCAAAGTCAAAAATGGATTTTTTGCTTTGAACGACGATAATCTAGGGAAAAATCGTCGTACAGGGCTCGGAGGTCGACCAAATTAAAGAGAAATAATTGAACTAAGATAATGGCATCATTAAAAAAAATATTGAAGGCAGTGGATCTTTTTAAAGTTAAAAAAATTTTGAAAAAACTCTTACGTTTGGTTTTTTAGGATTAGTTAAGATGGTCTTACCCTAAAGAGTTTTAGACTTAAGATCTGACAACTAAAAACTTTAAGCTTTCCGCTACTTTTCTTTATTTTTCTCTGTTGCTATTTGGCGATATCCTGGGACGCACCAAGAGCCTAAAAACAACGATAATACGACCGTTATCATCAAAGATACATTTTCTCGTCTTTTGGATATTCTGATTTTTCTCAGAATTTGGCTTTTTCTAGAAATTTCAACTATTATTTTAATTTTTTTGTTTCCGGAAATTTGATTTTTTTGCTCCAAAAACTCCTTTTTCTGGAAATTTCATTCATCATTTTTACACAATACGTATTTTTCTCTGTGGCCATTTGGAGAGCCCTCGGAACGCACCAAGAGCCTGAAAATAACAACAACCCGACCGTTGACATCATGGATGAATTAGAGTTAATCACGTCCCCCACCGTCGATGGTGTGCGGCTCCACAAAATTTTCAATCAACTTTCTCGTATTAAATATTGTTTTTTATTAAAAACTAGTCACTAGAATTTGTAGAGGGTACTTTGCGGTTTTTAAATCCATATTTGCGTTTTCTGTACAGTTGCATCAAACTCGAAAATGATTTCTTAACTTAAACGATGATAATTCAACGAAAAATTATTGAACAGAGCTCGGAGACCAGTCAAGTTGAAGAGAATTAAATTAATTGGAAGCGCTTTATAATGGCATTACTAAAATTATCGAATTTAGTGGATCTTTTTAAAGATGAACAAAAATGTTTAAAAATTGGTTTTCTTATAATTTGGTCAAAAATTGCTGACGCTAAAAAGTTTTAAACTCAAAATCTGGAAGCTAAAACCTTGGAGCTTCAATTTAACTTTCTTTATTTTTCTCTGTGGCCATTTGGAGAGTTTTCGGAACGCACTAAGAGCCTGAAAATAACAATAACCCGACCGTCAACATCCTGGATGAATTTAAGTTAATCACGTGTAGCCACCGTCGATGGTGTGCGGCTCCACAAAATTTTCAATCAACTTTCTTGTACTAAAGATTGTTTTTTATTAAAAACTAGTCACTAGAATTTGTAGAGGGTACTTTGCGCTTTTTAAATCCATATTTGCGTTTTCTGTACAGTTGCATCAAAATCGAAAATGATTTTTTAACTTAAATGATGATACTTGAACGAAAAATCATCGTACAGAGCTCGGAGGCCAGTCAAGTTGAAGAGAATTAAATTAACTGTAAGCGCTTTCTAATGACATTACTAAAATTATTGAATTTAGTGGATCTTTTTAAAGATGAACAAAAATGTTTAAGAGATTGGTTTTCTTAGGATTTGGTCAAAAATTGCTGACGCTAAAAAGTTTTAAACTCAAAATCTGTAAGCTAAAACCTTGAAGTTTCAATTTAACTTTCTTTATTTTTCTCTGTGGCCATTTGGAGAGTTTCCGGAACGCACTAAGAGCCTAAAAATAACAATAACCCGACCGTCAACGTCCTGGATGAATTTAAGTTAATCACGTGTCCCCACCGTCGATGGTGTGCGGCTCCACAAAATTTTCAATCAACTTTCTCGTACTAAAAATTGTTTTTTATTAAAAACTAGTCACTAGAATTTGTGGAGGGTACAGTGCGGTTTTTAAATCTATATTTGCGTTTTCTGTATAGTTGCACCAAAATCGAAAATGATTTTTTGATTTGAACGATCATAATTCAGTGAAAAATCATCGTAAGGAGCTCGGAGACCAATCAACTTAAAGACAATTAAATTACCCAGAAGCGCTTTATGAGGACATTACTAAGATTATTGAAGTCAGTAGATTTTTTTAAAAGTACACCAAAATGTATAACAATTAGTTTTCTTATGCTCGGTTAAAAATTGCTGACGCTTAAACGTTTAAAACTCAAGATCTAGAAGCTAAAACCTTGAAACTTCAATTTGCTTTCCTTTATTTTTTTCTGTGGCTATTTGGAGAGCTTCCGAAACGCATAAAGAGCCTAAAAATAACGATAACACGACCGTTATCCTCTTGGATGAATTTAGGTTAATCACGTATCCCCTACCTTTGGTGGTTTGCAGCTCCACTTCTTTTTCAGTGTACTTTCTTGTACTAAAAATTGTTTTTTATTAAAAACCAATAACTAGAAATTGTAGAGAATGCTTTGCAATTTTTAAAATCTTATTTAAGATTTCTCTACTACTATTATTTCCCGAGCTGTTGTGTACTAAAAGCAAAAATGATTTTTTGTTTTGGCGATCATAATTCAGTGAAAAATCATCGTAAAAGGCTCGGGGACCAATCAAGTTAAAGACAATTAAATTACCCAAAAGCGCTTTATGAGGACGTTACTAAAATTATTGAAGTCAGTGGATCTTTAAAAGATAAACATTTTAAAAGAATATCTGTCGCTGTTTTTTTATGATTGGTCAAAAACTGCTGACGCTAGAAGATTTTAAAGTCAAGATCTGGGAGCTAAACACCTAAAGCTTCAATTAACTTTTCTTTATTTTTCTCTCTGCCTATTTTTAAAGTCCCCGGAACGCACTAAGGGTCTGAAAATAACGATAACTTGACCGTTAACCTCATGGATAGATTTAAGTTAACCCTTAAATGCCTGAATTTTTATTTTTTTCAGATGCGCTGAGTGCTTTCCAATAATGAAAGTTGTCACAGATAGAGAAATAAATTGTCAAAGATCCTAGTTGCGTCCAGAGACGATGGTTTGGTAAAATTTAGAGACGAGGTTTAGTAAAATACAAATTAAACAAAAACACTACGCAAAAGTTGCTGCTAAAGAGACATGAGGCTTCAAACATGAGATGCAAATCTACATCGTTTGGCATTTAACAATTAATTACGTGCTCCTACCTTTGGAGGTGTGCGGCTCCACTATTTTTTCTATTAATTTTCTCGTACTAAAAATGACTTTTTATTAAAAACTAGCAATTAGGGGTTTTAAAGGATACTTTGCAGTTGTTAAGACCTTAATTGCGTTTTCTTTACAGTTCTGATGATGAAACGTCTATTCATGTTAAAATTTCTTTATTTTTTTTTATATTTAAAACCTCTTAATTTGTGAACTGTCATGAGGTGACGTTTTTAATAAATTTAAATATCACGTAGTCGCATTTCAAAAACTGTTTAAAAAATAGTCAACAAACCATAAAAATTTAAATATTTCCAAACTGGGCCAAGACATGTTAAATAAAAAACAAGAAGCGCTTTATGATGCCATCACTGACAATTATTGGAGTCTATGAATCTTTTACAGATAAATAACATATTTTTTTTAATCTCTTTGAAGTATCTCTCTGACGATGATAGCTTGGCTATCGAAATGCGTTAGGGCAACCTCTGCTGTGTCTTTTAATCTTTCCTGGTTTGACAAGATTTGTACTTTCAATTTTAGATAAACAACAAATAAAAAAAATGTCTGTTCGCCGGTTCTCTTACCATTGGTCAAAAACTGCTGACGCTAAAAAGTTTTAAAGTTAAGATCTGGATACTAAAAACTTCGAGCTTTAATTTGCTTTTCTTTATTTTTCTCTGTGGCTAATTTGCAGAGTTCTCAGAACGCAATAGGAGCCTGAAAATAAACATAACCGGTACCGTTTACCTCAGGGATGAATTGAAATTAGTCACGTTCACTACTTTTAGTGGTTTGGGGCCCCACCTCTTTTTCAATGAATTTCTTGTAATAAAAATTGATTGCTATTAAAAACCATCAACTAAGACTTGTAGAGAATGTTTTGCAGGTTTGAAAACCTTACTTACAGTCTTCTGTACATTTGTAAAGATCTCGAAACGCACTAAGAGCTTAAAAATAACGATAACACGACCGTTAACCTCCTGGATGAATGTAAGTTGACACTTAAATATATGAATTTTTAATTTTTTCGGATGCGCCGTGTAGTGCTAACAACAATTGTCACAAATAAAGAAATAAATTGACAAAAACCTAGCTGCGTTTAGTCTCTAAAGGCAACTATTTTGATAAAATAGGTTTCTTAACATTAAAACAAAAACACTATGCAAAAGTTGCTGTATAAAGAGACATGAGTCTTCAAACATACGATGCAAATCTACATCGCTTTAAATGTTAATCACGTGCCCCTACCTTTGTTGGTGTGCGGCTCCACCACTTTTCCAATCAACCTTTTCGTAATAAGGATTGTTTTTATGAAAAACCAGTAACTAGGGCTTGTAGAACGTATTTTGCAATTTTTAAAACCTCACTTGCATTTTCTATAGAATTCTTATTTCCCAAGTTATTGAGATAAAAATCCAAAATAACCTTTTTGTTTTGAGCAGCGATAACTCATTAAAAAACCATCATATGCAACTTGGAGACAACTCAAATCAAAGATGATGGAATTAGTTAGAAGAACTTTATGATGGGATCGCTTCTTATTTTGTCAGATGAGCTGAGTGCTGCCAACAATGAAAATTGTCACATGTAGGAGATAAATTGTTAAAAATTCTAGTTGCATTCGGAGGCGATAAAATGGGTTTGCTAAATTTTGATTCGTTTCCTTGGCTTTTTCTTTGCCCACAATTCTAGATTTTCACTCGAAGAAATAACTGGCGAAGAAAAAGCCAATAAAACATGAATGAAAATTAACACTACTTCGCAACGAAGATACAGAAAATAACTAGGTTTGATAAAATTAAACGAAAAACAGCCGAAGGCTTTTGTATAACTAGATATGAGGCTTTAAACATACGACGCAAATCTACTCTCTGGCATTTACAAGTTAATCACGTGTCCCTACCTTTGGTGGTGTGCGGCTCGATCACTTTTTCAATCAACTTCCTCGTACTAATTTTTTTTTTAATTTAAAATTAGTAACTATAACTTGTAGAGAATACGTTGCAGCTTTTAAAACTTTAGTTTCAGTTTCTGTATGATGATTATTTCCCGAGTTAACGAGTAACAAAATCAAAAATGACCATTTTCTTTCGAACGGTAATAACTCAGGGTAAAATCATCACACAGGACTCGGATATTAGTCAAAACAAAGCAGATTAAATGATCTAGAAGAGCTTTATAGTGATTTTTATTTTTTAGGTGCTCTGTCTGTTGCCAATAATGAAAATTGTCACACATACAGAATTAAATTGTCAAAGATTCCAACTACGTACGGAGACGATAAAATGGGTTTGGTAAAATTAAAATTAAAATAGAAACACTTAAAGGTTGCTGTATAATGAGATGTGAGGCTTTAAACATACGACGCAAATCTACATCGCTGTGCATTTACAAGTTAATCACGGGTCCCTATTTTTGGTGGTGTGCGGCTCCAACATTTTTTCAATTAACTTTCTCGTACTAAAAATTGTGTTTTATTGAAAATCAGTAATTATAACTTGTAGAGAACACTTTGCAGCTTTTAAAACATTAGTTGCATTTTCTATGTGATGATTATTTCTTGAGTTAACGAGTAACAAAATCAAAAGTGGCATTTTTCTTTTGAACGGTAATAACTCAGCGAAACATCATCACACAGGACTCGGATACCAGTCAAACCAAAGCAGATTAAATTATCTAGAAGAGCTTTATAGCGATATTTATTTTTTAGGTGCTCTATGTGTTGCCATCAATGAAGATTCCTACATATAGAGAATTAAATTGTCAAAGATTCCAACTACGTACGGAGACGATAAAATAGGTTTGGTAAAATTAAATTTAAAATAGAAACACTTAAAGGTTGCTCTATAATGAGATGTGAGGCTTTAAACATACGACGCAAATCAACATCGCTGTGCATTTACAAGTTAATCACGGGTCCCTATTTTTGGTGGTGTGCGGCTCCAACATTTTTTCAATTAACTTTCTCGTACTAAAAATTGTTTTTTATTGAAAATCAGTAACTATAACTTGTAGAGAACACTTTGCAGCTTTTAAAACGTTAGTTGCATTTTCTATGTGATAATTATTTCCTGAGTTAACGAGTAACAAAATCAAAAATGGCCTTTTTCTTTTGAACGGTAATAACTCAGCGAAACATCATCACACAGGACTCGGATACCAGTCAAATCAAAGCAGATTAAATTATCTAGAAGAGCTTTATAGTAATTTTTATTTTTTAGGTGCTCTGTGTGTTGCCATCAATGAAAATTCCCACATATAGAGAATTAAATTGTCAAAGATTCCAACTACGTACGGAGACGATAAAATGGGTTTGGTAAAATTAAAATTAAAATAGAAACACTTAAAGGTTGCTGTATAATGAGATGTGAGGCTTTTAACATACGACGCAAATCAACATCGCTGTGCATTTACAAGTTAATCACGGGTCCCTATTTTTGGTGGTGTGCGGCTCCAACATTTTTTCAATTAACTTTCTCGTACTAAAAATTGTGTTTTATTGAAAATCAGTAATTATAACTTGTAGAGAACACTTTGCAGCTTTTAAAACGTTAGTTGCATTTTCTATGTGATGATTATTTCTTGAGTTAACGAGTAACAAAATCAAAAATGGCCTTTTTCTTTTGAACGGTAATAACTCAGCGAAACATCATCACACAGGACTCGGATACCAGTCAAATCAAAGCAGATTAAATTATCTAGAAGAGCTTTATAGTGATTTTTATTTTTTAGGTGCTCTGTGTGTTGCCAACAATGAAAATTCTCACATATAGAGAATTAAATTGTCAAAGATTCCAACTACGTACGGAGACGATAAAATAGGTTTGGTAAAATTAAAATTAAAAGAGAAACACTTAAAGGTTGCTGTATAATGAGATGTGAGGCTTTAAACATACGACGCAAATCAACATCGCTGTGCATTTACAAGTTAATCACGGGTCCCTATTTTTGGTGGTGTGCGGCTCCAACATTTTTTCAATTAACTTTCTCGTACTAAAAATTGTGTTTTATTGAAAATCAGTAATTATAACTTGTAGAGAACACTTTGCAGCTTTTAAAACGTTAGTTGCATTTTCTATGTGATGATTATTTCTTGAGTTAACGAGTAACAAAATCAAAAATGGCCTTTTTCTTTTGAACGGTAATAACTCAGCGAAACATCATCACACAGGACTCGGATACCAGTCAAATCAAAGCAGATTAAATTATCTAGAAGAGCTTTATAGTGATTTTTATTTTTTAGGTGCTCTGTGTGTTGCCATCAATGAAAATTCTCACATATAGAGAATTAAATTGTCAAAGATTCCAACTACGTACGGAGACGATAAAATGGGTTTGGTAAAATTAAAATTAAAAGAGAAACACTTAAAGGTTGCTGTATAATGAGATGTGAGGCTTTAAACATACGACGCAAATCAACATCGCTGTGCATTTACAAGTTAATCACGGGTCCCTATTTTTGGTGGTGTGCGGCTCCAACATTTTTTCAATTAACTTTCTCTGTACTAAAAATTGTGTTTTATTGAAAATCAGTAATTATAACTTGTAGAGAACACTTTGCAGCTTTTAAAACGTTAGTTGCATTTTCTATGTGATGATTATTTCTTGAGTTAACGAGTAACAAAATCAAAAATGGCCTTTTTCTTTTGAACGGTAATAACTCAGCGAAACATCATCACACAGGACTCGGATACCAGTCAAATCAAAGCAGATTAAATTATCTAGAAGAGCTTTATAGTGATTTTTATTTTTTAGGTGCTCTGTGTGTTGCCAACAATGAAAATTCTCACATATAGAGAATTAAATTGTCAAAGATTCCAACTACGTACGGAGACGATAAAATAGGGTTTGGTAAAATTAAAATTAAAAGAGAAACACTTAAAGGTTGCTGTATAATGAGATGTGAGGCTTTTAAACATACGACGCAAATCTAACATCGCTGTGCATTTACAAGTTAATCACGGGTCCCTATTTTTGGTGGTGTGCGGCTCCAACATTTTTTCAATTAACTTTCTCGTACTAAAAATTGTGTTTTATTGAAAATCAGTAATTATAACTTGTAGAGAACACTTTGCAGCTTTTAAAACGTTAGTTGCATTTTCTATGTGATGATTATTTCTTGAGTTAACGAGTAACAAAATCAAAAATGGCCTTTTCCTTTTGAACGGTAATAACTCAGCGAAACATCATCACACAGGACTCGGATACCAGTCAAATCAAAGCAGATTAAATTATCTAGAAGAGCTTTATAGTGATTTTTATTTTTTAGGTGCTCTGTGTGTTGCCATCAATGAAAATTCCCACATATAGAGAATTAAATTGTCAAAGATTCCAACTACGTACGGAGACGATAAAATGGGTTTGGTAAAATTAAAATTAAAAGAGAAACACTTAAAGGTTGCTGTATAATGAGATGTGAGGCTTTAAACATACGACGCAAATCTACATCGGTATGCATTTACAAGTTAATCACGGGTCCCTATTTTTGGTGGTGTGCGGCTCCAACATTTTTTCAATTAACTTTTTCGTACTAAAAATTGTGTTTTATTGAAAATCAGTAAATATAACTTGTAGAGAACACTTTGCAGCTTTCAAAATGTTAGTTGCATTTTCTATGTGATGGTTATTTCTTGAGTTAACGAGTAACAAAATCAAAAATGACCTTTTTCTTTTGAACGGTAATAACTCAGCGAAACATCATCACACAGGACTCGGATACCAGTCAAATTAAAGCAGATTAAATTATCTAGAAGAGCTTTATAGTGTTTTTTATTTTTAAGGTGCTCTGTGTGTTGCCATTAATGAAAGTTCTCACATATAGAGAATTAAATTGTCAAAGATTCCAACGACGTACGGAGACGATAAAATGGGTTTGGTAAAGTTAAAATTAAAATAGAAACACTTAAAGGTTGCTGTACAATGAGATGTGAGGCTTTAAACATACGACGCAAATCTACATCGGTATGCATTTACAAGTTAATAACGGGTCCCTATTTTTGGTGGTGTGCGGCTCCAACATTTTTTCAATTAACTTTCTCGTACTAAAAATTGTGTTTTATTGAAAATCAGTAATTATAACTTGTAGAGAACACTTTGCAGCTTATAAAATGTTAGTTGCATTTTCTATGTGATGATTATTTCTTGAGTTAACGACTAACAAAATCAATAATGACCTTTTTCTTTTGAACGGTAATAGCTCAGCGAAACATCATCACACAGGACTCGGATACCAGTCAAATCAAAGCAGATTAAATTATCTAGAAGAGCTTTATAGTGATTTTTATTTTTTAGGTGCTCTGTGTGTTGCCATCAATGAAAATTCCCACATATAGAGAATTAAATTGTCAAAGATTCCAACTACGTACGGAGACGATAAAATGGGTTTGGTAAAATTAAAATTAAAATAGAAACACTTAAAGGTTGCTGTATAATGAGATGTGAGGCTTTTAACATACGACGCAAATCTAATCGATCTTACAAGTTATCAGGTCCTATTTGGTGGTGTGCGCTCCAAATTTTTTCATTACTTTCACTAAATTGTTTTTTTAATCAGTATTATAACTTAGAGAACACTTGCAGCTTTAAATTTAGTTGCATTCTATGTGGATTATTTCTGAGTTAACGATACAAATCAATGCCTTTTCTTGAACGTAATACTCAGCGAAACATCATCACACAGGACTCGGATACATCAAATCAAGCAGATTAAATTATCTAGAAGAGCTTTATAGTGATTTTTATTTTTTAGGTGCTCTGTGTGTTGCCAACAATGAAAATTCCACATATAGAGAATTAAATTGTCAAAGATTCCAACTACGTACGGAGACGATAAAATGGGTTTGGTAAAATTAAAATTAAAAGAGAAATACTTAAAGGTTGTTGTATAAACAGATTTGAGGCTTTAACCATACGAAGCAGAACTTCATCGCCGTGTATTTAAAAGTTAATTATGTGTACCCACCTTTGGTGGTGTGAGGCTCCGCCACTTATTCAATTAACTTTCTCGTACTAAAAATTGTTTTTGTATCAATAAAAACTAGTAACTAGGATTTGTAGAGGATACTGTGTATTTTTTTAAACCTTAGTTGCGTTTTCTGTACAATTATTACTTCTCGAGTTATTGAGTACCAAAATTGAAAATGATTTTTTGTTTTCAACGATGATAACTCAGGGAAAACTTATAGTACATGGCTCGGAGGCTAATCAGATTAAAGAGAATTTAATTAAACAGAATCGCTTTATGATGGCATCACTAAAAATTGTCAAGGTCAGTGGATCTTTTTAAAGATGTACTAAAAGTTAAAAAATGTCTGCCCTCCGTTTTTGATTGGTCAAGAACTGCTGACATTAAAAAGTTTTAAGCTTGAGATATGGAAGTTAAAAACTTGGAGCATCAATTTAGTCGTTATTTTCCCTGTGATCATTTACAGAGCACTCGAAACGCACTAAAGGCCTGAAAATAACGATAACACGACCGTTAATCTTATAGATGAATTTGGGTTAACACTTCAATGAATGAATTTTTATTTTTTCAAAAACGCTGAGTGCTGCCAGCAATAAAAATTGTTACAAATAATGAAGTAAATTGTCAAAGATTCAATCTGCCTTCGGAGACCATGGTTTGGTAAAAGTTGGACACGAGGTTGGTAGCATTCAAATTAAAACAAAAACTTATTGCAAAGGTTGTTGTATAAAGAAATATGAGGCTTTAACCATACGATGCTGAACTACATCGCCGCGTATTTAAAAGTTAATTACGTGTACCTACCTTTGGTGGTGTGAGGCTCCGCCACTTATTCAATTAACTTTCTCGTACTAAAAATTGTTTTTGTATCATAAAAAACTAGTAACTAGGATCTGTAGAGGATACTGTATATTTTTTTAACGTTAGGGGCGTTTTCTGTACAATTATTATTGCCCGAGTTATTGAGTACCAAAATTAAAAATGATTTTATGTTTTCCACGATGATAACTCAGCGAAAACTTATGGTACATGGCTCGGAGGCTAGTCAGATTAAAGAGAATTCAATTAAACAGAATCGCTTTATGATGGCATCACTAAAGATTGTCAAGGTCAGTGGATCTTTTTAAAGATGTACTAAAATCTAAAAAATGTCTGCCCTCGGTTTTTGATTGGTCAAGAACTGCTGACGTTAAAAAGTTTTAAACTTGAGATGTGGAAGTTAAAAACTTGGAGCGTCAATTTAGTCGTCATTTTACCCTGTGACCATTTACAGAGCACTCGAAACGCACTAAAGGCCTGAAAATAACGATAACACGACCGTTAATCTTATAGATGAATTTGGGTTAACACTTCAATGAATGAATTTTTATTTTTTCAAAAACGCTGAGTGCTGCCAGCAATAAAAATTGTTGCAAATAATGAACTAAATTGTCAAAGATTCTATCTGCGTTCGGAGATTATGGTGTGGTAGAAGTTGGATACGAGGTTGGTAGCATTCAAATTAAAACAAAAACATATTGCAAAGGTTGTTGTATGAAGAAATATGATGCTTTAACCATACGATGCTGAACTACATCGTCGTGTATTTAAAAGTTAATTACGTGTACTTACCTTTGGTGGTGTGTGGCTCCACCACTTATTCAATTAACTTTCTCGTACTAAAAATTGTTTTTGTATCATTAAAAATTAGTAACTAGGACTTGTAGAGGATATGGTGTATTTTTTTAAACCTTAGTTGCGTTTTCTGTACAATTATTACTTCTCGAGTTATTGAGTACCAAAATTGAAAATGATTTTTTGTTTTCAACGATGATAACTCAGGGAAAACTTATAGTACATGGCTCGGAGGCTAATCAGATTAAAGAGAATTTAATTAAACAGAATCGCTTTATGATGGCATCACTAAAAATTGTCAAGGTCAGTGGATCTTTTTAAAGATGTACTAAAAGTTAAAAAATGTCTGCCCTCCGTTTTTGATTGGTCAAGAACTGCTGACATTAAAAAGTTTTAAGCTTGAGATATGGAAGTTAAAAACTTGGAGCATCAATTTAGTCGTTATTTTCCCTGTGATCATTTACAGAGCACTCGAAACGCACTAAAGGCCTGAAAATAACGATAACGCGACCGTTAATCTTATGGATGAATTTGAGTTAACACTTAAATGAATGAATTTTTATTTTTTCAAAAACGCTGAGTGCTGCCATCAAGAATTATTGTTACAAATAATGAAGTAAATTGTCAAAGATTCCATCTGCGTTCGGAGACCATGGTTTGGTAAAAGTTGCACACCAAGTTGGTAGAATTCAAATTAAAACAAAAACATAATGCATAGAGATATGAGGCTTTTGACATACGATCCAGATCTACTCCACTATGCATTTAAGAGTTAATCACGTGCTTTTACCTTTGGTGGAGTGCGGCTCTTCATCTTTTTCAATCAACTTTCTGGTACTAAAAATTGTTTCTCATTAAAAACCAATAACCAGGACTTGTAGAGAATGCTTTGCAGATTTTAAAACTTTACTTGCTTTTTCTCTATCAGGATTATTACCCACGTTATCGAGGAACAAAATCAAAAATGACTTTTTTGTCTTAAACCGTGATAACTCACTGAAAAATTATCATACAAGACTCGGAAACCAATCAAATCAAAGCAGATTAGTAAGCAAATATTAAGAAGATTTTTTTAAAATATTTTTTTTATAATTAGATAAACCATTGGTGCTCAAAAATTTTGAATTCAATATCTAAAAACTAGAATTTCGGAGCTTTAATTTCCCCATTGATTTTTTTCTCTGACATTTTTCTTTTCAGTCACAGCCTTTTAAGAATTACCTTAAAATTAGTTATTTCTTATTTCTGTATCCTAACGTTGTATAAGAAACTGGAATGGCGTTACAAAGTTGCAAAGTGCACCTTTCGAACCGTCATCATCGAAGTAAACATGACAACAATAAAAAGAGTTCCACTAAAAGATTAGAATTTATGCGATCCATAACTTTACAAATTCAAAATAAAGAATTTTATGGGCATTATAAGGCGAAGGATAAATGTATACGACATAATCGTTCATCGTAAACATATTTTTGCGAAGGAATATTGTAAAGCGATATGCTTTTATAGTTTTATATATAACGAGGTATCGTAATTAGAACATAATTTTCCTCAAATAAAGCTCGAGGATGGTGCATCGTAAATTTTTAATATCGGAAATTCTAATTTTAGAATATTTACGCCATATTTCGAAAGCTAAATTGTCCATTGATTGCATTCTCTTTCCAAGATGAGTGGCATCAATGGGACTGAGGATACCCCACCACAATATTAGGAAAATGCAAGTTGTTAATTTGTGTAGAGCTGATCTAATTAGTGGAGAATGTGTAAGAATTTTGTCACTTATATATTTTGTAGAATGTGGTAGTTATTGTTAGAGCTTTAAGGTAGTTCACCGGTAGTAACCGTAGCGCTGCGTATAGCAAGAGAGCGCAGACTGTCACTATTACTCGATTTTTAGCATAGACTGCACGCGTGGATACAATAACAGCGCTTAGCAGTAGATTTTCTTAGCGGACAACTGCTCTGCTTATACGAAAAATGTACGCGTCGAAGCTTCCACCAAAGTCAACTAGGATTAGTGATATGTTGCCATTACTTCAAGATGTTTCCCTAACGTTCGAAATGAAGCATCGAAATTACGTCAGATATATAATTGCACATTACGATAGCGCAAAAACCACCACAATCTTTTAACGTGAGTTTAACAAACAATACACGATTTATTAATTTTTTTACTGAAACACATCAGTAATCCTTTCACGTTTCCTAAATACGACAAACTAAATCCGATTTTGAGTTCCAACGGGTGGGTATTTATCTCTTACGCTGATAACGCTTAATCGCGGGCAGCAGATGGCACGAGCACATTATCCCGCTTTATGAGCAATCACTATGACGCACAGCAACCTGTTAATGACATTTAAAACCGACAAGTGAGCCCTTCCGAACGCAAATTTAATACACCCACGCGATATGGGATTTGTCGAGCTTATGTATTTCACGGGCGCGAAAAATCGCCCCAATAATCCCGTTTTGTCAAAGACTCATCGGACACACCGTTTCGAATACTCCGCAATCAAATTGAAAGATAAAACGTAGTAAAATTCCCCTCAGAAGATCATAGCATAGTACGATGTAACTAAGGTTGCAAAGGTCGCTAGTAGTGAGGTAATTTTCATTTTTGTATTATCGGTTGCAGTATAATAAGGGCCTTTGGATTTACACTCTTCTCTGTGGGTTTAGCGGGCGCCGTTTCAATCGCGCGCACCGTTTTGAAACGTCGTGAATGATTACGCGCGACAAAATGTCAGTCCAAATGCAAAATTGTCACTCCAAAAAAAAAATGCGTTAAAATTATGAAGAATTGACTCGAGATAATTCACTAGGCGCAAATGGAACATTGCATTCCTAGTGACAAATTCCTGGAATACCATGTTCGTTGCGTAACGCTTGGAACGCGCGAATGGTCCGTCCTGACAAGACTGCGCGAATGACGCGTCCTGACAAGATTGCGCTAATGGCGCGTCCTCACAAGATTGCACGAATGGCGTGTTCTGACAAGATCGCGCAGATGGCGCGCCCTGACGAGATCGCGCGAAAGGCGCGTCCTCGCAAGTCGCGCGAATGGCGCGTTCTGACAAGATTGCGCGAATGGCGCGTCCTCAGAAGATCGCGCGGATGGTGCGTCCTCACAAGTCGCGCGAATGGCGCGTTCTGACAAGATTGAGCGAATGGCGCGTCCTCAGAAGATCGCGTGAATGGCGCGTCCTGACAAGCTCGCGCGAATGACGCGTCCTAACAAGATTGCGCGAATGGCGCGTCCTCAGAAGATCGCGCGAATGGCGCGTCCTGACAAGATCGCGCGAATGGCGCACCCTGACGAGATCGCGCGAATGGTGCGTCCTCACAAGTCGTTCGAATGGCGCGTTTTGACAAGATTGCGCGAATGGCGCGTCCTCACAAGATTGCGCGATTGGCGTGTTCTGACAAGATCGCGCGAATGGCGCGCCCTGACGAGATCGCGTGAATAGCGCGTCCTCGCAAGTCGCGCGAATGGCGCGTTCTGATAAGATTGCGCGAATGGCGCGTCCCCAGAAGATCGCGTGAATGACGCGTCCTGACAAGCTCGCGCGAATGAAGCGTCCTGACAAGATTGCGCGAATGGCGCGTCCTCACAAGATTGCGCGAATGGTGCGCCCTGACGAGATCGCGCGAATGGCGCGTCCTTAAAAGTCGTTCGAATGGCGCGTTCTGACAAGAATGCGCGAATGGCGCGTCCTCAGAAGATCGCGTGAATGACGCGTCCTGACAAGCTCGCGCGAATGAAGCGTCCTGACGAGATTGCGCAAATGGCGCGTCCAAACAAGATCGCGTGAATGGCGCGTCCTGACAAGATCGCGCGAATGGCGCACCCTGACGAGATCGCGCGAATGACGCGTCCTAACAAGATTGCGCCAATGGCGCGTCCTCAGAAGATCGCGCGAATGGCGCGTCCTGACAAGCTCGCGCGAATGACGCGTCCTGACGAGATCGCGCGAATGGCGTGTCCTGACAAGGTCGCGCAAAAAGCCTGTGAATGTAAAGACAAAACCAAAATGTAAAGTGGTCTATGTCCATTAAATTCAAGCGCCCCCGGCGTGACATGCGTTTGGGTATTTTAAACTTACTGATAGAGTGACTTAAATGTTCTATAATTAATCAGTCGAACGTGCTACAATTGAAAATATTGACAATGACCATAGATCGATTTCGTCCTTCCTTGTTCTCATCAGTATGGTGTGATCGCTGAATGTGAGGGGCGCCTACGAAATCAACCAAGTTGTTGCGTATCTAGCTGATAATCCGAACGAACTATAAACAGGAGCGTTTCAGTCGTCTACAAAATGCAATATATTTAGCTCTTCGGCAGTAAAAACTGCACTCAGTTAACTGGAAACACTTTGGTGAATTACCAAATGTCATTTGCATTTCCGTTTCCCCATTCTGCGTAGCAACGACGATAATTTATCCTTATCAGAGGCGGACGACTCTAATTTAAAAACGAAAATCAATAAGTCCGGCGCTACATTTTATCCTTCGAATCATCCTTCAAATGAAAATTCATCCGTTTTATCCAAAGGATCCTATTCTTTGATTGTACTAATCAAGGGATTAAATTTCATCGGGATTAATGCGCAATTTAACTCGATAAGACTCAGTAGTTTAAATGTTGAATTAAATTCAGTACATTTTGTGTTCTCTTGGAGATTATTTTCATATTTGTTTCACATTCGTTTCTAAATTTTGTTAACTTATTGGGAACGCTTTTCAGTTTTTAAAACTTTACTTACATTTTCTATACGGTCATTGATTTCCACGTCGTTGCTTATCAAAATCGAAAATGAATTTCTTGTTTTGAAGGATGATAATATAGCGAAAAAACATCGGGGGCTCGGGGGCCAGCCAAATTAAAGAGAAATAATTAGAAACGGTTTATGATGCCATTAGTATAGTCAATGGTTTCTTTGGTGGAATGGTTATCTTCAAAAATTGAAAAATGTTGGCCTTGGTTTTCCTAAAATTGGTCAAAAACTTCTGACCCTAAAAGGTTTTAGATTTGAGATCTGAAAACTAAAAACTTGGAGCTTCGCCTTTTCTTTACTTTTCTCCGTTGCCATTTAGAGAGCTCCCCAAACGCACCAAGAGCCTGAAAATAACGATAACATGACCGTTAGCATCATGGACAAATTTTTCGTTTTTTTAGATTTCTTGTTTTTTCTCAAAAAAAGACAATTCGACTATTTTTTCAATTTTCTGTTTTCGGAAATTCGATGTTTTTGCTCCAAAAACATATTTTTTTGGAAATTTTACTTACAATTTTTACGTAATACTTATTCTTCTCTGTGGCCATCTGGAGAGCTCCCGAAATGCACTAAAAGCCTGAAAATAACGATAGCACGACCGTTATCCTCTTAGATGAATTTATCGCGTACCCTTATCTTTGGTGGTGTGCGGCTCCACTTTTTCAATGAGCTTTCTTGTATTAAAAATTGTTTTCCATTAAAAACCATTAATAAGGACTTTTAAAGACTGCTTTGCAGTTTTTAAAATATAATTAGAGTTTTCCATATAATTATTATTTCCCGAGTTATTGAATGCCAAAATCGAAAATGAGTTTCTTATGTGAACGATGATAATTCAAAGAAAAATCATCGTAAAGGGCTTGAAAGTCCGAGAGGGCGGACAACTCTAATTTAAAATCGAAAATCAATAAGTCCATCGCTAAATTTCATCCTTCGAATGAAAATTTATCCGTTTCATTCAGAGTATCCAATGCGATCCCATCCTTTGATTGTACTAATCAAGGGATTAAATCTCATCGAGATACATGCGCAAATTGACTCTATAAGACTTCAATTCGCGTACTCTATGCGGTTGAATGAAATTCAATTTTACTTGCAGTCATATTTTTATGGTTCGAAATCAATTTTTAAACGAGGCGAGTTCTTTGAGATATAAAATGCGATTGTACTAATTTACCTCTTTGCTTTTTTCCCCTCTGCATCGGGAAAGGTTAATGGACGAATTCAAAGGGAACGCGTAATAAAGTTTCCTATAAAATGTAACGAATTTCGAGAATATCAGTTCGATACGAGTGAAATTCCACCCGCTCTGAAAAGAAAATGTGATGTTTGGCGACCTAATTTCGAGCGAAATTTATCAGTTTTAAGAAAGAGCGATCTGTTGGAACAAATTCTTAACTTTTTTCGACAATTATCGCAAATCTACCCACATCACTCGGTAGATATATCATGGGGATTCTAAACCATAACATCACGCGTTTTCATTTGATACCCCATCAGCCTTGCAATCTGATTTCAAGGTGGATTTATCAGTTTGAAGAGAAAGCGACCTTTTGGAACTAATTTGAAACTTAGAGGTAATTTTTTCGACAATAATCGCAACTCTGCCCACATTACTCTGTAGACATATTATGGGGATTCTAAACCATAACTTCACGCGTTTTCATTTGATACCCCATCAGTCTTGCAATCTGATTTCAATGGGGATTTATCAGTTTGAAGAGAAAGCGACCTTTTGGAACTAATTCGAAACTTAGAGGTAACTTTTTTCGACAATAATTGCAACTCTGTCCACATTACTCTGTAAAAATATCATGGGGATTCTAAACTATAACATCACGCGTTTTTATTTGATATTCCACCACTCTTGCAACCTGATTTTAAGAGAGATTTACCAATTTTAAGAAGAAGCGATCTTTTCTAACTAATTTGAACTTGAAG
Organism: Dastarcus helophoroides; assembly: GCA_028583605.1. Lineage (NCBI taxonomy): Eukaryota > Metazoa > Arthropoda > Insecta > Coleoptera > Bothrideridae > Dastarcus > Dastarcus helophoroides. Next base: position 18,765,082 of record CM053337.1, on the reverse strand, counting down.
GTAACTTGTTTTGACAATAAGGGCACGTCTGCCTACGTTAGTCGGTAGAAAGATATATCATAGGCATTCTAGACCACTGATACCCCACTGATGTGGCGACACGTCATCCAGAGTTTGACGTCATAACTTAGCCAATCCACTTCAATACTTGTTGGCTAATCTCAGTCACAACTTGAAATGTGGAGACTTCTGTCCCTAGTGACCTCAGGGCGTAAGTAAAACTCCAATATACTTACTTTCATATATTTAGTATTAGCAAATACAGACTAGTAAAATAAATTAGTTAAGTGTAAACAAAATTTTCATTAGTTGTCGAGAAAAATGATGAAATTTTTTACCCCAAGATTTTAAAATTGGTAAAGTTGCCAATTTTTTTGGAAGGAGTTACAAATAACGTAATGGATGTTTCAGGATGCTTGAAAGGGTTGAAAATTTAGCTTCATAGTTTACGTAAGAGATTAGGGTTATTTACATTTACTTCGCATACGGCCATTAATTTCTTGCCTTGTTTCGGACTGTAACCTTATCTTCTGCTAACGTCATAATAATAGATTAAAGTAGGCTGGAAGCCTTGTTTGCAAACTTTGTAAAACGTTAGCCGGTTTCAGAATTTCCCTCCCGCTCGTTATTTACGAAAGGGCCCTTTAAAATAATTTATCCGTTGTAAATTTTCAGTTACAGGTTACTCTCTCTTTATTAAAGGATATATCATATCACTTTTAATTACACAGCCCCAACTTCGGAGATGTTTGGACGCGCTAAATTCGCGCGAAATGAAACTAATTAAAAGAAGCTTAATTGCGTTACCCCTATTTTAAGGTTTGAGCAATGCCGCCGGTTAAATGGCTTTGCGGCTAATCAGACTTTCTTACTTCTATTCAGCAAGCGATTTCTTCCTACAGCAATAAATTGGTCTAAGCTGGAATCCCGAAAAAATCGTGTAAATTTATTTTTATACAAAAGGCATTTTTGGCCACGTCATCACGAGTGTTTGGAAATAATTTGAATTTTTAAACAATTAAACACAGACGTCAGTCTAATTAATTATTAAATTAGGTCAGTACTCGTGTCATGAAATACGTGACGGTTGCAACGACGCGATATTACCAACCATTCGCGAGCACTTGCACGCAGTGAATCTTTCGGGACAGTTGCAGGTGTAATACCCGGCAGAAGCTCAGATTCGACAGAAAACTGAAATGTTGAAAAAGTGGTCAAATCTTTTAGACGAAAAGAAATGAAAATTCTGAAACATTTTCAGTAAAATTTTTTATTCGATAAAAATTAGATAAATAAATAAATTCTAAGCCCAAACACGGAAATTAAAAAAAGCCAAACTGAATTACCTCTTACTATTTTAAATTGACATTTTGGACAACAAAAAACGAAACTGAATAACTTTTTTTCCTAAATTGACAATTTAGTGGAAAATAGTAATTTAGCTTCGTTTATTGTTGTCTTAAATTGATAATATTGAGCAAAAAAGTAATTCAGCTTCGTTTTTTCCCCTAAATTGACTTAAATTGTTAATTTGGGGAAAAAATTAATTCAACTTCGTTACATCACGAGATTAAAGTGCTCGCGAATGGATGGTAATATCGCGCCACATCTATTTTAGGACGTCGTAGTTATCCTCCACTTTACAAACCTTCCGTTTAAATTTAATCATTTACGTAATACTTCAGCGCAGAAAGAATTTGATAAATTCCATTTTACTACAATTTTATTTGATGTTTTTGTCGAATATGAGAGATTTGTAGTAAAATTACCAAACAGTAATAAATTCTATCATTTTTCTCGTTTTAAAGGTTTATTTTTTAGCTATAGTTTACAATTATACTTAATAAGCTGGCAGTTAAGATATTAATCAAAATCATTTTGGCTCATTTCAAGTTTAACTGAGATGGATTCAGTTAAACTCGAAACGTTACATTTTCGAATTTTAGAGCTTAGAAAAATTTGGCCAAATTATAAAGAAAATGTGCAGAAACAAATCGTTGTACTCGGACGTACGTATCGAAATAAAGATGTATAGTTATCACAGACATATATACAATTTTTACATCGAATTATCGGATTTAATTTGGAACTGCACGCCGCTGAGCTACGGCGATCTTACAACAGTTGGGGGCGATACTTAGCGAAAAAAGCTTCGTTTCATGTTACAAGTCAATAACTTTTAACGAAGACCCCGTACGTCGGTCCCCGATGCATATTTTTCGCACGAACCTCGTATACGACACGTGAACTTTTCACTAAAGCCTCGTACGTTGATACTCAGCGCATGGATACTAGAAGGATGCTGCAGTACGTGTTATGTTCATTGTGAAAATGGACCAAAAATGTCTAGAAAATGACCCGACTTCTACTTTCTCCCCTCCTCTTTCTCTCTCTCCCTCTCTCTCTCTCTCTCTCTCTCTCTCTCTCTCTCTCCCTCTCTCTCTCTCTCTCTCTCTCTCTCTATCCCTCCCTCTCCCTCTTCCCCTCTCTCTTTCTCCCCCTCTTTTTCTCTCTTTCCCCCCACTCTCTCTTTCTCCCCTACCCCACTCTCTCTCTCCCCCTCTCTCTTTTTCCCCCTCTTTCTCTCTCTTTCTCCCCACTCTCTTTGAAAGTCATTGTCATTTATTTAGCGCGTAAGATGATAATAGCAACAGAAACTCGGTTATTATCTTGAAAGGTTACAAGTAAGCCACCTGAAACATATTTGGATTTCTCCAATATAATTTTTTTTTGTAAAAATTCTGAATGAACTCTTTACGAAACGACATTTAAATTAAACGAAATCAACGATAGTTAATACCTAAGCAACTGAACATATTTCTTTCGTTTCTGATTGGTAGGGGAATCCCACAATTTCTAATGTAACGAAATAGTACTGTTTACTCTCTAAACGTTTTTTTGACACAAATTTTTATGAGATTTTACTTCTTCTAGTATTCATGACTCGACATAAACTTCCCACGGGAATATCCTACTCTAATACTCGTAAATTTCTCACGAGTACCTCGCACGTTAGTACTCCTAGCCTAAAACTTCGCATGAGAACCTCGCACGTTAGTACTCGACGTAAACTTCTCACGAGAACCTCGCACGTTAGTACTTAATGTAAACTTGACATGAGAACCACGCAACTTAGTACTCAATGTAAACTTCGCATAAGAACTTCGCACGTTAGTACTCGACATGAACTTCGCATGAGAACCTCGCACGTTAGTACTTGACGTAAACTGCTCGCGAAAACCTCGCATGTTACTACTCGACGTAAACTTATCATGAGAACCTCGCACGTAAGTACTTGATGTAAACTTGGCATGAGAACCGCCCAAGTTAGTACTCGATGTAAACTTCGCATGAGAACTTCGCACGTTAGTACTCAACGTGAACTTTGCATGAGAACCGCGCAAGTTAGTACTCGATGTAAACTTTGCATGAGAACTACGCACGTTAGTACTCGACGTGAACTTCGCATGAGAACCTCGCACGTTAGTACTTGACGTAAACTTCTCGCGAAAACCTCGCATATTAGTACTTGACGTAAACTTATCATGAGAACCTCGCACGTAAGTACTTGATGTAAACTTGGCATAAGAACCGCGCAAGTTAGTACTCGATGTAAACTTCGCATGAGAACTTCGCACGTCAGTACTCAACGTGAACTTTGCATGAGAACCGCGCAAGTTAGTACTCGATGTAAACTTCGCATGAGAACTACGCACGTTAGTACTCGACGTGAACTTCGCATGAGAACCTCGCACGTTAGTACTTGATGTAAACTTGGCATGAGAACCGCGCAAATTAGTATTCGATGTAAACTTCGCATGAGAACTTCGCACGTTAGTACTCAACGTGAACTTCGCATGAGAACCTCGCACGTTAATACTTGACGTAAACTGCTCGCGAGAACCTCGCATGTTAGTACTCGACGTAAACTTATCATGAGAACCTCGCACGTTAGTACTTGATGTAAGCTTTACATCAAAACCGCGCAAGTTAGTACTCGATGTAAACTTCGCATGAGAACTTCGCGCGTTAGTACTCGACGTGAACTTTGCATGAGAACCGCGCAAGTTAGTACTCGACGTGAACTTCGCATGAGAACCTCGCACGTTAGTACTTGATGTAAACTGCTCGCGAGAACCTCGCACGTGAGTACTCGACGTAAATTTATCATGAGAACCTCGCACGTTAGTACTTGATGTAAACTTTAGATCAGAACCACGCAAGTTAGTACTCGATGTAAACTTCGCATGAGGACTTCCGCACGTTAATACTTGACGTGAATTTCGCATGAGAACCTCGCACGTTAGTACTTGACGTAAACTGCTCGCGAGAACCTCGCACGTTAGTACTCGACGTAAACTTAGCATGAGAACCTCGTAGGAAAGCGCCGCCTAAAATCCGTTTTGAAGGTGTAACAACGAAGGGAATTTCAATGAGATCCGGTGTATTAAAAGCAAACATTTTGGTCGTTCATAATTTAAATTGAAATTGCAACGGTCCTAGCCGGTGGGTCCGGATAAACTTCGTGCCTTACTTGGTAAAGTTAAACATGTGTTCAAGATAATTATGTTTACTTTGTGGAAACATAATCAAAGACTTTTGTTCCTACATTCTCCCTCATTATAGGAGAATTTGTTAAAGACATGTTGACGTGCAAGGCCGAGACTTTTAGAGCTATCAAGGGATCTATAGCGACCGTAGCTTTGAGGCTCTCCTTGAAGGTCTACACGTGGGGCGTTCGCGTATTAAAATAGTTCATTAAAAACTCCCTTTGAATTTACGAGGTTTTTATTTGTCTCATTCTCCGATTGAAGTTTATCTTCATCTGCACAAAAAGTTGAAAGTGGGATATTCTTCGGTGAAACGAGTAATCCCCAACGAACAGGGAAATGTCCAGTAAACTGGGGAATCTTTAGTCCACTGGAGAATCTCCAGTCCACTGAAAAAAGAATCTTCAGTTCACTGGAGAATCTCCAGTTCACCGGAGAATCTCCAGTTCATTGGAGAGTCTCCAGTTCACTGGAGAATCTCCAGTTCACTGGAAAATCTCCAGTTAAACCAGTACCACAACGAACTGAGGATTTTCCACTTAAACTGGGTTATTCAGTGGACTGAAGAATCTCCAGTTTGTCTCATTCTCCGCTTGAAGTTTACCTTCATCTGCACAAAAAGGTGAAAGTGGGATATTCTTCGGTGAAACGAGTAATCCCCAAGGAACTGGGGAGTGCCCAGTAATCTGGGGAATCTCTAGTCCACCGAAAAATCTCCAGTCCACTGAAGGAAGAATCTTCAGTTCACTGAAGAATCTCCAGTTCACCGGAGAATCTCCAGTTCACTGGAGAATCTTCAGTTCACTGGAAAATCTCCAGTTAAACCAGTACCCCAACGAACTGAGGATTTTTCAGTTGATCGGGGTTCTCAATTGATCAGGGTTCTTTAGTAGACTGAAGAATCTCCAGTTTGCCTCATTCTCCGATTGAAGTTTATCTTCATCTGCACAAAAAGTTGAAAGTGGGATATTCTTCGGTAAATCGAGTAATCGCCAAGGAACTGGGGAATGTCCAGTAATCTGGGGAATCTCTAGTCCACCGAAGAATCTCCAGTCCACTGACGGAAGAATCTTCAGTTCACTGGAGAATCTCCAGTTCACCGGAGAATCTCCAGTTCACTGGAGAATCTCCAGTTCACTGGAGAATCTCCAGTTCACCGGAGAATCTCCAGTTTACAGAAGAATCTCCAGTCCACTGAAAAATCTCCAGTGAAACCAGTACCCCAACGAACTGAGGATTTTCCACTTGATCGGGGTTCTTTAGTGAACTGAAGAACCTCCAGTTTGTCTCATTCTCCGATTGAAGTTTATCTTCATCTGCACAAAAAGGTGAAAACGGGATATTCTTCGGTGAAACGAGTAATCGCCAAGAAACTGGAGAATGTCCAGTAATCTGGGGAATCTCTAGTCCACCGAAGAATCTCCAGTCCACTGACGGAAGAATCTTCAGTTCACTGGAGAATCTCCAGTTCACCGGAGAATTTCCAGTTCTCTGGAGAATCTCCAGTTCACTGAAAAATCTCCAGTTAAACCAGTATCCTAACGAACCGAGGATTTTCCACTTGGTCGGGGTTCTTCAGTTGACTGAAGAATCTCCAGTTTGTCTCATTCTCCGATTGAAGTTTATCTTCATCTGCACAAAAAGGTGAAAGTGAGATATTCTTCGGTGAAACGAGTAATCCCCAAGGAACTGGGGAATGTCCAGTAATCTGCGGAATCTCTAGTCCACCGAAGAATCTCCAGTTCACTGAAGGAAGAATCTTCAGTTCACTGGAGAATCTCCAGTTCACCGGAGAATCTCCAGTTCACTGAAAAATCTCCAGTTAAACCAGTACCCCAACGAACCGAGGATTTTCCACTTGGTCGGGGTTCTTCAGTGGACTGAAGAATCTCCAGTTTATCTCATTCTCCGTTTGAACTTTACCTTCATCTGCACAAAAAGTGGAAAGAGGAATATTCTTCGGTGAAACAAATATTCCCCAAAGAACTGGGAAATGTCCAGTAAACTGGGGAATCTCCAGTCCACTGGAGAATCTCCAGTCCACTGAAGAAAGAATCTTCAGTTCACTGGAGAATTTCCAGTTTACTGGAAAATCTCCAGTGAAACCAGTACCCCAACGAACTGAAGATTTTCCAGTTGATTGGATTTCTTCAGTGGACTGAAGAATCTTCAGTTACTGGAGAATCTCCAGTTCACTGGAGAATCTCCAGTCCACTGAAGAATCCCCAATCAACTAAAAAATCCTCAGTTCGTTTGGGTACTGGTTTCACAAAATAATATCCCAATCAACTGGGTAATTCCCGGTCAACTGCTTAATCTTCACTAAATTTATGATCATTGTGATGTTTAGTAAACTAGGAAATCTTCCGTTTACTGAAAAATTCCCAATCAACTGGAAAATCCCCAGTTTCTTGCGGATTACTCGCTTCAAAGAATAGTATCCCAGTCAACTGGGTAACTCCCGGTCAACTGAGTAATCATCAGTGAAGTGGTGATCCCTAATTAATGTCTAGTAAACTGGGGAATCTCCAGTCTATTGGAAAATTCGCAATCAACTGAAAAATCCCCAGTTCCTTGCGGATTATTCGTTTCACAGAACAATATCCTAATCAAGTGAGTAATTCCCGGTTAACTGAGTAATCTTCAGTAAAGTGGTGATCTCCACTCAATGTCCAGTAAACTGGGAAATCTCCAGTCTATTGGAGAATCCTCAATTAACTAGAAAATCTCCAGTTCCTTGAGGATTATTTGTTTCACGGAATAATATTCCAATCAACTGGGTAATTCCCGGTTAATTGAGTAATCCTTAGTACAGTGGTGATCCCCAGTTATTTGGTAATCCCTAGTTATCTGGGTAATCCCCAGTCATACAAGTAATCTCCCGTCAACTGAAGATTTTCCAACTAAATAAAGAATCTCACTTATTTGAAAGATCCCCAGTTAAGTGCAGAATCTCCACTCAACTGGGAAATCCTCAGTCATCTCGGGAATCCCCAGTCTATTGAGGAATCTTTTAGTTTTGGTGGAACGGACTGGTCCTTGATTGCCTTCAAAATTTGAAATACAAATCTTTCTTGGTTACAGGGGAGACAAGATTTGTATTTCAATTTTTAAATCTTTTAGTCATCTTGAGGATTCTTACCTAATCGGAGATTCTCCAATCAACTGGGTAATCCTCAGTCATCTGGCTAATCTTCAGTTAACTGGAGAATATCTCGTTAATTGGGGAATTTCCAATTAACCTGGAAATCTCCAGTTAATAGGAGAATCTCCAGTTAATTGGGACATCCTCAGTTAATTGGGGAATCCCTAGTTAATTGGGAAATCTGCAATTAACCAGAGAACCCCCAATCAACCCTGGAATCCTAAGTTAAACAAGAAATCCATAATTTGTTATCGACATGTTGACGTAAGAGGTTGACATTTTCTACAGTTAACAAAAGATTTATAGCGACGGCAGTAAACTACAAGGGGTTTTTTATATGTCTACACATACGACGTTTTGTACTAGAACTTCATAAAAAAATTACTTTAAATCTACGAGGTTGTTATTGGCCTGATTCTCTGACTGAAATTTATGTTAATCCGCAAACTGGGATATTACTCTGTAAAGCGAGAAATATCCAATAAACTGGGAAATCCTCAATTAAATTGAAAGTCCTTAGTTAACTGGGGAATCCTCCGTTAAATTAGGAGTCTGTAGTTAACTGGGGAATCTTAAGTTACTTCGTAATCTCCGGTCAACTCCGTAATCCTCGGTCAACTCCGTAATCCTCGGTCAACTCCCTAATCCTCGGTCAACTCCGTAATCCTCGGTCAACTCCCTAATCCTCGGTCAACCGAGTAATCTCCTGTCAATTAAGTAATCCCTGGTCAACTGAGAAATCTTCGGTCACCTGACTAATCTTTAGTTAATTGGGAAAGGGAAAGGGGGGGGGGCACAATAAGCGATAGCTTCAGTGCTGCAGGGATGACCGACCCCATAGTAATAAAAATAATTGGGAAATTCCTAATCATTTGGGTAATCCTCAATCATTTAGATCATCCACCGCCAACTAAAGAATTTGCAAAAAACTGAGGAATCTTACCCATCTGAGGAATCCCCAGTTAATTGGAGAATCCTTATCCAACTGGGAAATCCCCTGAATACCAAGACAACTGAGGAATCTCCTAGAAATCTCAGAGATCTATAGTTGGTTATAGATTTTCCAGTAAATTCGGTAATCCTCAGACAAATGGGGAATCCCCGGAAGATATAATTACCCGATGAATCTTCAATCAAATGTAGAATCCTTAATTAATTAAAGAATCCTCATTTATTTGGCGATTCGTCAATCAAATGAAAAATCTGCATTTATTTGGGAAATACCCACTCATCTGGGTAATCCACAATCATCTAAATAATCCACATTGAACTTAGGATTCTGTAGCGGATTGAGAAGTCTCACTTATCTGAAAAATCCTTAGTTAACTAGAGAATATTCATTCTTCATGGTAGACCCTTATTGACCGGAAATATTATGTTTTTTTCAATTTATTTAACATTTCTTCGGCCCAGTTTGGAAATATTTAAATTTTTATTTTTAGAAAATTGTCAACAAACCATAAAAATTTAAATATTTCCAATCTGAGCCGAAGAAATGTTAAATAAATTGAAAAAAACATAGAGAATTCAACTGAGGAATCCCCAGTCATTTTGTGAATACCAAAACTGAGGAATCTCACTCACCTGAGAAACCCGCAGTTAACTGAAGAATACTCATTCAATTTAGGAATGAATTTTCAGTCAGAGACAACTGAGGAATCTCTTAGTCATCTCGAGGATCTATAGTTAGTCAAAGCTTTTTCAGTCAACTGGGTAATCCGTACACAACTGAAGAATCCTCAATTAACTCAGAGATATCCAATTAACCGGGAAATTCCCAATCAAATGTACAATCTTCAGTTAATTGGGGAATCGGCATTCATTTGGGGGTTCGTCAATCAAATGAAAAATCTAGGGAATACCCACTCATCTGGGTAATCCATAATCATCTAGATAATCCACATTTAAGTGAGGATTCTGCAGCAAATTGAGAAATCTCACTTATCTAAGAAATCCTCAGTTAACTAGAGAATATCCATTTAACTGAGGAATCCCCAGTCATTTCGTGAATACCAAAACAAATGAGGAATCTCTTAGTCATCTCGGGGATCTGTAGTTTGTCAAAAATTTTTCCGTCAACTGGGTTATCCGCACACATCTGGAGAATTCTCAATTAACTAGAAGATATCCAATTAACCGGGGAATTCCCAATCAAATGTACAATCTTCAGTTAATTGGGGCATTCATTTGGAGATTCGTGCAATCAAATGAAAAATCTGGAGAATACCGAATCATCTGGGTAATCCATAATCATCTAGATAATCCACAGTCAACTGAGGATTCTGCATCGAATTGAGCAATTTCACTCATCTGAGAATCCGCAGTTAACTGGAGAATACTCATTCAATTGAGGAATGAATCCCCGGTAATTTCGTAAATACCAAGACAACTGTCGCGAATAGTCGCGAATCCCATGAATGTTCCGATTATTTGAATTTGAATAATCTTCTGTTGGCAACACTGCAGGTGGAGCATAGAGAGTCTGCTTCTAAGGTAGAGGAATACCCGGAGCAAATAAATGAAGAGGAAATAAAAAGTCCCTAGAGAACAAAGAAAAAGGGAATTACTGCGTAAGTATTAGATGTGCATGTGTGTAGATAAAGGGTGTGGTCTTTTTGGACAGTGGCCTTATTAAGGAAGTATTGTTGGTAAGTTTTTGATATGTCTAAGCTTGTAATTATCAGAGAGTGTAAGGGTTGATGAAAATTAGTAAAATAAAGATAATGAGATGAGAATAGCTGTGCGGTCAGGGGTGGCTGTAAGGGGAGGTTGGAGGCCACTAATGAGGGTGTTTACCCAGTTTTAAGGGTAAAAGGTGTTTGTGTAGAGATATAAGAGAAAGAAAGTACTTTAGATGTAATTGTGAGAGAGTGTTTACCCTTTAATTAGCTCCAGGAGGTATTTACCTCAGAATCAACTTTAGAGGGTGTTAACCTTATAAGTAGTATCAGAGGATACTGTAGCATAATCATCTGTAGAGTAGCATCAGAGAATGCTTGCCGTAAAATCAGCTTTAGAGGGCGTTAAGCCTATAACCAGTAACATAGTACACTTATGGCATGATCAACTTTAGGGGGTGTTTCCCTTATGACCATAGTGTTAACCCTATAATTAGAATCAGAGGACCTTTATGGCATGATCAGCTTTAGAGGGTGTTTCCCTTATGACCAGCATCAGAAAGTGTTTATATTAAATCAACTTTAGAGGGTTTTCACCCTAATAATAATGATAATAGTAGAAATTTACTTTACCCATGATACAAGAGAGTGTTCACACTATTTTCTGTTACGAACTTATTTATATAATATATGCATAGTTTCAGTTTGTTAATAATTAGGTGAATCCAAGGCAATCCATTTCGCATATTGTATCTGTAACCTACAATAATCGCGACAACAACTGAGGAATCCCTTAATCATCTCGGGGATCTATAGTTAGTCAGTGATTCTTCAGTCAATTGGATAATCCCCATACAACTGGGGAATTCCCAATTAACTGGGAGATATCCGATCAATCGGGAAATTCTCAATAAAATATTGAATCCGCAGCTAATTGGGGAATCCTCATTCTTATGGGGATTTGCCAGTCAAATGAAGAATCTGTATGGTGATCTTGGGAATCTATAGTTAGTCAGAGATTCCCTAGTAAACTGGCTAATCTTTAGTAAAGTGGGAAAGCCTCAATTAATTGTAAGATATCCAATTAACCGGGGAATCTTTAATCAAATGTACAATCTTCAGCTAATTGGAAAATCGTCTTTCATTTGGGTACTTGCCAATGAATTGAAGAATCTGCATTTATCTGGCGATTACCCAATCATCTGGGTGATCCACAATCATCTAGATAATCCACAGTTAACTGAAGAATCTGCAGCGAACTGAGGAATCTCATTAACCTGGGGAATCCATAGTTAAGTGGAGAATGTTCATTAAATTGAGGAATCCCCAGTCATTTCGTGAATACCAAGACAGATGAGAAATCTCTTAGGCATCTCGAGGATCTATAGTTGCACAGAGATTCTTCAGTCAACTAGGTAATCCCCATAGAACTGGGGAATTACCAGTTAACTGGGAGATATCAGATCAATCGGGGAATTCTCAACCAAATGTTGAATCCGCAGCTAATTGGGGAATCCTCATTCATATGGGGATTCGCCAGTTAAATAAAGAATCTACCTAGTCTTCTTGAGAATCTATATTTAGTTAGAAATTCTCCAGTAAACTGGCTGATCTTCAGTAAACTGGGGAATCCCCAATTAATTGTGAGATATCCAATTAACCGGGGAATCTTCAATCAAATGTACAATCTTCAGCTAATTGGGGAATCGTCATTCATTTGGGGATTCGTCAGTGAAATGAAGAATCTGCATTCATCTGGAGTATACTCAATCATCTGGGTGATCCACAATAATCTAGATAATCCGTAGTCAACTGAGGATTATGCAGCGAACTGAGGAATCTCACTTGCCTGAGGAATCCACAGTTAAGTGGAGAATATTCATTCAATTGAGGAATCGGGAAATTCTCAATCAAATGTTGAATGTTCAGCTAATTGGGGAATCCTCATTCATTTGGAGATTCGCCAGTCAAATGAAGAATTTGCATAGTTATTTCGGGAATCTATAGTTAGTCAGCGATTCTCCAGTCAACTGGCTAATCCTCAGTAAACTGGGGCATCCCCTATTACTTGTGAGATATCCAATTAACCGGGGAATTCCAAATCAAATGTACAATCTTTAGCTAATTGCGAAATCTTTTTTCATTTGGGGATTCGTCAGTGAATTAAAGAATCTGCATTCATCTGGGGATTACCCAATCATCTGGGTGATCCACAATCATCTAGATAATTCACAGTCAACTGAGGATTCTGCAGCAAACTGAGGAATCTCACTAACCTGAGAAATCCACAGTTAAGTGGAAAATGTTTATTAAATTGAGGAGTCCCCAGTCATTTCGTGAATACCAAGACAACTGAGGAATCTCTTAGTCATCTCGGAAATTTATAGTTAGTCAGATATTCTTTAGTCAACTGGTTTATCCCCACATAACTGGGGAATTCCTTGTTAACTGGGATATTACCGATCAATCGGGAAATTCTCAATTCAATGTTGAATCCCCAGCTAATTGGGGAATCCTCATTCATTTGGGAATTCGCCAGTCAAATGAAGAATCTGCATAGTCATCTTGGGAATCTATAATTAGTCAGAGATTCTCCAGTAAACTGGCTAATCTTTAGTAAAGTGGGTAATCCCCAATTAATTGTGAGATATCCAATTAGCTGGGGAATCCCTAATCAAATGTACAATCCTCAGCTAATTGAGGAATCGTCATTCATTTGGGGATTCGTCTATGAAATGAAGAATCTGCATTCATCTGGGGAATACTCAATCATTTGGGTGATCCACAATCATCTAGATAATTCACAGTCAACTGAGGATTCTGCAGCAAACTGAGGAATATCACTAACCTGAGAAATCCACAGTTAAGTGGAAAATGTTTATTAAATTGAGGAGTCCCCAGTCATTTCGTGAATACCAAGACAACTGAGGAATCTCTTAGTCATCTCGGGGACCTATAATTAGTCAGATATTCTTCAGTCAACTGGTTAATCCCCACATAACTGGGGAATCCCTTGTTAACTAGAATATTACCGATCAATCAGGAAATTCTCAATCAAATGTTGAATCCCCAGCTAATTGGGAAATCCTCATTCATTGGGGAATTCGCCAGTCAAATTAAGAATCTGCATAGTCATCATGGGAATCTATAGTTAGTCAGAGATTCTTCAGTAAACTGGCTAATTTTTAGTAAAGTGGGCAATCCCCAATTAATTGTGAGATATCTTATTAACCCGGGAGTCCCTAATCAAATGTACAATCTTCAGCTAAATGGGAAATCTTCTTTCAGTTGTGGATTTGTCAGTGAATTAAAGAATTTGCATTCATCTGGGGATTATCCAATTATCTGGGTGATCCACAATCATCTAGATAATCAACAGTCAACTGGGGATTCTGCAGCGAACTATCTCACTAACCTGAGGAATCCACAGTTAAGTGAAGAATGTTTATTAAATTGAGGAATCCCCAGTCATTTCGTGAATACCAAGACAACTGAGGAATCTCTTAGTCATCTCGGGGATTTATAATTAGTTAGATATTCTTCATTTAACTGGTTAATCCCCACATAACTGGGGAATCCCCAGGTAACTGGGATATTACCGATCAATCGGGAAATTCCCAATCAAATGTTGAATCCCCAGCTAATTGGGAAATCCTCATTTATTTGGCGATTCGCCAGCCAAATAAAGAATCTGCATAGTCATCTCGGGAATCTATAGTTAGTCAGAGATTCTCCAGTCAACTGTGCAAACTTCAGTAAACTGGAGAATCCCCAAATGAAAAATCTGCATTCATCCGAGAAATACCCAATCATCTGGGTGATTCACAATCATCTAGATAATCCACAGTGAACTGAGGATTCTGCAGCGAACTGAGGAATCTCATTCACCTGAGGAATCCATAGTTAACTGAAGAATACTAATTCAATTGGGGAATATGCAGTCGTTTCGTAAATACAAAGACACCTTTATCATCTCGGAGATCTATAGTTGGTCAGAGATTCTCCAGTTAACTGGATAATCTTCAGTTAAATGAAGAATCCCCAATTAATCGTGAGATGCCCAATTAATTGGGAAAACTGAATCATCTGGGGAATCCTCAATCATCTGGGAAATCCTCAATCATCTGGGGAATCCTCAATCATCTGGGGAATCCCCAATCATATGAGGAATTTCAGTCGAGTGGGGATTCTGCAATCTAACGGAAAACCATTCATCTTGGAGAATGCAAGTCGCATCTAGGAAATACTTAATCATCTCAGGGATTCTCAGTTAAACAGTCATATAAAGAAAGAATCTTCAGTGGTGTTTTTCCAATTGGATGAGAATTCCCCAGTTGAATTAGCTTTCCCCAACGAATTAGGATTCCCCAACGAATAAGGATTTCCCAGTTTTAATAGATTTTTTAAATTCGTACCGTGGCCTCTGACGCCTTTTTCGCTTTGTAAAATCGCCGCAGCAGCAATCGGTCGTATTTATTTACAGGAAAAGCCCGACTAAAGCCACTAAGAGGAAAGCCGCGACAAGTGGCCGTCCCGTGGCCCCTACATTTTGGCTAACAACCGAGGTATATGGTTCGCGTTCGTTTCTAAAATGAGGCAAATCCGTCCTGAGGACGTGTTGTGCACCTTCGTCGACGCCGCCACCGTTCGAAAGTGGACTGTCGGTTCTGAGGTTGCCGTGCGTTAGTTTGTAGTAGTTCGTATCTTGCATGTGGTTGTCGGCGCGTAGCTTATTATCGCTGAAGATGCTGGTGTGGTTAGCGGGGATGCCCCTTGAATTTTCCCGAGTCGTCTTCTGAGACGACTTTGATGAAGGAGGTGATGGTTATTTCGAAGATTTTGTTGGGGTCGGGGGGCAAACTTGATATCGCGCGCCGTTTTCGGCCGTAGCCGATTTTGCCATCGCTGCACTCGACCTGAAACAGAGAAGATTCTAAAAATTGGACAAATTAGTAATTGTGGGACAATAGTAAGTCCAGCATCATGATTTTATGCAAGGTGCAACAGAACGAGGTTTCTAGTAGTGACATCCATTGGTAATTACATGTCTAGGAAAGTGGATCCTTTGGTAAATGCGCTGTCAAAATTTTAAAAAATTTGGAAGAATACAAGGGGAGTTATTGCGCCTGAAGTGACACTATGTTTGTATCACATTGTACAGAAATGAGCTTCGAACAGGAAAACATCATCGCGCGCATTTCTTTTCAAAATATTCCGCCCTGTTCACGATTTCACATTAACTTTCTTCTATATTTATCGCTATTGATCGATTGTCATGTGGCAAAGCGAATGGAGCCTTCAGAGTTGAAAGTTTAATGATTTGCATGTTTTCGTCTTTCAGGCATGATCCAAACAATATTTTGTTCTCTATGGTTCACGATTACAAGTTGTGGCGCAGCTGTCGCATTATCAAGTGGTGTCAAAATTAGTTGAAATCAAAAGCATCCCGAAAAGAGGTTTAAAATATTATTTGAAAATATTTTTTTCAGCGTAAATGTAACTGAAAAAAAAATTAATTACGTACTTGTATCACACTTATTTCTTTCTACATTCTTTTAAAATTAAATCATTAACTAATATGAAAATAATTGCATCCTACTTTTTTATACTATGCATTTTTACTTTCTTTAATTAATCGTCTTGGCTAAAAATGAAGCATTAATTCTAAAACATAATGGACGTCAAGAATGTGTGAAAATAATTAAGGATTTAATAAAAACTAAAACTAATTCTAAAAAATGAATAAGACGCATCCATAAAATTAACATTCAATGTTCAAACAGCCGAATTACATAATTTCGAAGCATACTATGATCGAAGTATACAGTATTGTGTAGACAAAGAATATTTAGTAACTGTTAGCTCAGAGAGGTAAAAAGTAAGCGAAGAAATGAATGAAAAAATTGTTTCAGGTAAAGATCTATAATCGAACTGACATTTAAATGTCGGTTTGGTTGTCAATTTTTAATAGTGTTGCGTTTATACAGAAACTGAAACACATTTCCAATCATTACTTCGTTCACTTGCCACAAAATTCGTCAATTTCTTCACCGCACCCACCCAACTTTCAGTCTTTCAATTTAGTCACTCGATCAAGTGGAAAGAAAACTTGGACATTCCTATTATTGCGCTACGCCTCAATTCAACTGCCTCTGACTTTTCTAATTAAAATTTTCACCCGAGCTCTCTCAATTGAGACCGAATGCACGCCGCCACACAGCCATTTGTACACCGGACACGGTCTGTTGCTAATTCGGTTTCACAAAGGTACGCACGACGGCGGGCGCCTCCCGGCTCTAGAATTTCATTCCGGCGCCGTCCCATTGAAAACATCTGCAGCTCGGTGGCGCCCCGGAGGGGAAACGAAAAAAGAAGCTCGGATATGAAAACGTATTGAAATTCGGACGAAATTGTCGTAAATTGGGGCCGGCGAATTGTTGCGAACGTTGAAGTCCCTCGGGGGAATATTTTTAATTGGCTTCCATTCCAAATTAACTTAATGGAGTTGATCAAGGGGACAAAGCTATTACATCGTTATTAAAAATGAGCCGTCAGGTTTTCCATTAAAATTCTAAATAACTGCTCTATTGAAAGTCAATATTAAAAAGACGTAGCTGTATTATTACTCTAAATGTATCTAATCTAAAAAAGGCAAATACCCACTCTCTTGTCACGAAATCTGCGAAGTTATTAAACTTAGAAACATAAAATAAATAAATTCCTTGCAAGACGTATTCCTCCACTAAGAAAAATTTTTTGGAAATTCTACCTCTAAGGGGGTGAAAATATTTATCAAATTTTTCATGTAACAAATAATTATCCATGTTGAAGTGCCCCCAAAACACAAATTGTTCTATTTTAAGTTGTCCATACTTACGCCGTTGCACTTATTGAGGCAGACGTTGACCGTTCCCTTGAACTGGACGTAGGTCGATTCCGGGAATTTGAAAGCCCTGAATTTGGCCGTGAGGAAATCCCCGTCTACGGTGTTAAAGTTTTCGAATAAATAGGGATCCACCGAACATCTGAAAAACAAAGAATGAGGTTGTGAGAAAAAAAAGCAAAACCGAGAGTCTACGCAACTAATAAAAAATGATTAATTAGGAAAGTTCGTACGACCGCACCCGAAGATAAACATATTATGAAAAGGTTCATAAAATGATTGATGAACAAGAATTGTTAATAAGTCGACCGTGTTTTATACGGATATCATAAAACTCTTTGTATGTTTAAACGTTATAACTAATAGTTGCTCCGGATATTACACAATAATTTGTAACTGACGAGATTATTTAAACAGGGAATTAAAACGCCACAATTTTAAATAGAATATGATAAATTTGCACATTTTTTTCAGGCTAGTTGTTAAGATTTCAGAACAATTCATGGCAGTTTTTTAATAATATCAAAATCTTTAACTGAAATCAATTTAGTTAACAATTAATTGAGAAATTTCAGCATTTTTCTAATTTTTCGTAATCCTCAGTATAATCATAATATATTTGAATTAAAAAAATGCTTATGTTAAATTTTGAGTTTTTTCTCGAAATTTGGTTTTATTCTAAATAGTTAAAGGTGGATTATATTGAATTCCAAATTTCGATTTTCAACATTTTCTTTCCTAGCAGTCAAGAGTTTAAATTTATCTTAGAAACTTAACTTTACTGCTGGCTGATATTCCTTGACAATTCATACTGAAGATATCAGTCACAAAATCGAGATATATGTCTTGAAATCGAACGAATTTGTTATTAATTTGTCCAAAATTTGTTTCTAAATTAAGATAGTTTGTGTCTTAATTGCACAAATTTGGCTAAACGTTAAATATATTTAAATGTGAATAGAAAAGTTTGTTTTTTTCTAAATTTCTGAGTTTCTAACTTTCTAGGTTTCGTAAGTTTCTACGTTTCTACGTTTCTAAGTTTCTTAATTTCTAATTTACGAAATTTCTCAATTTTCAAATTTATAATTGTCTAAAATTTTAAATTTCTAACTTTCTAAAATTTCTAATTTTTAAAATTTTTTACTTTCTAATTTTCTAATTTTTTAATTTCTGAATTTCAAAATTTGTAAAATTTCAAGTTTCAAAATTTTTAATTTTCTAAATTTTTCAATTTCTAAATTTCTGAGTTTCTAACTTTCTATGTTTCGTAAGTTTCTACGTTTCTAAGTTTCTAAATTTCTAATTTTCGAAATTTCTCAATTTTCAAATTTATAATTGTCTAAAATTTTAAATTTCTAACTTTTTAAAATTTCTAATTTTTAAAATTTTTTACTTTCTAATTTTCTAATTTTTTAATTTCTGAATTTCAAAATTCGTAAAATTCCAAGTTTCAAAATTTTTAATTTTCTAAATTTCTCAATTTCTAAATTTCCAAGTTCCTGAGTTTATAATTTTCTGTATTTCTTAGTTTCTGATTTTCTAAAAGTCTAAGATTCCAAATTTTTTAAAATTCTAAATTTTTAAATCTCTAATTTTTAAGTTTATAAATTTCCAAATTTCTAAACTAAACTTCCAAGTTTCTAAGTTTATCAATTTACAAATTTTAAATTTTCAAAATTTTTAAATTTTTAAAATTTTTAAATTTCTAATTTTCTAAATTTCCAAATTTTTAAATGTCCAGATTTGTAATTTTTCAAATTTTTCAAATTTCCAAATTTTTAAGTCTCTAAGTTTTCAAGTTTATAAATTTCTAGATTTCTGAATATTCCAGTTTGAAAATTTCCAAATTTCTGAATTTCCAAATTTTTAATTTCTAGATTTTAGAATTTCTAATTTTCCAAATCTTTCAATTTCTAAATGCCCAAATTTCTAAATTTCCAAATTTCTAAATATCCAAATTTATAATTTTTTAAATTTTTCAAATTTTCAAAGTTTTAAGTCTTTAAGTTTTTAAGTCTATAAATTTCCAGATTTCTAAATTTCCAAGTTTCTAAGTTTTAAATTTCCAAGTTTCTTAATTTCCAAAATTCCAAATTCCTAAAATTCTAAATTTCCAAATTTTTTATTTCCAAATTTCCTAATTTCAAAATTTCGAAATATCTAAATTTCTAGATTTCTTAATTGTTAAATTTATAATTTTCTAAATTTCCAAATTTCCTAATTTCCAAATGTCTACTTTTCTTCTATTCTACATTTCTAAATATCAAAATGTTAAATTTGTAAAATTTCTAAATTTTTAAATTTCCTAATTTCCAAAATTCTAAATTTTCAATTTTCTAAATTGCCAAATTTTTAAAATTAAAAATTTCCAAATTTTTAAATTTTCAGCTTTCCAAATTTCCAATTTTGTAAGTTTCTAGCAAATTCCAAATTTTTAGATTTCCAAATATTTAAATTTTCTAATTTCCAATTTTGTTAGTTTCTAGCATTCTAATTTTCCAAACTTCACAATTTCTGAGTTTCTAAATTTCTATTTATCTAAATTTCAAAGTTTTTAAATCTCTAAATCCCATACTCTTATATGTAATATCTATCTAAAATCTAATTATCTCTATTTCTAGGTTTCCAAGTTTATACAATTTTACTTTTTGAAATATCTAAATTTCCAAAATTTTCAATTTCTGAATTTTTAGATTTTAAAATTTTTTACTTTTCTAAGTTTCTAAACTTCTAAATTACTAAATTTCTAAACTTCTAAATTTCCAAATTCTAATGTTAATCATTTTGTTTATAACGGAATAAATTTACTCGTATTTTGAATAAACTTATTTCTAAATCACTTTGTTTCAAATAGGCATATAGCTGGGTAGATAATGTTTAAACTTAACTGAAGAACTGAACTGGAGAACTGAAAGTTTTTTAATATTTTAATATAGAAATATTGTTTCTAATTTGTACTAGTTTGTTTCTAATTTGAACTAGTTTGTTTCTAATTTGAACTAGTTTGTTTCTACTTTTTACAATTACGGGCACGTTTAATTTACAACAAAATAAATTATCTTGTTAACTGAAAAGTTGACTTAAATTGAGAAACTGTTTTCAAATTGAACGAGTCTGTTTTTAATTTGAATCAGTTTGTTTCTAATTATATGAATCTAGGTTGTTTCTAATTTGAACAACATTGTTTCTAATTTGAACAGAATTATTTTTAATTTGCACAAATTATTTAAATAGTTTGCACAATGTGGTGTCAAATTAAATAAATTTACTTTTAAATGAAACAGGTTTGCTTTTAAATTGAGAAATTGTTTCGAAATTGAACGAGTTTGTTTCTAATTTCAACTAATTTATATCAAATTTGCACAAGTTTTGGGTATATTTCGTTCCAAATTAAGTGTTTTTTCTTAAAGGATAAAAAAAGTTGCTCTTTAATTAAAAAATGTTTTTATATTGATGGAGAGTTTCTGATTTGAACCAGTTTATTTCTAATTTTTACAATTACGGGCACGTTTAATTTACAATTAAATAAATTTACTTCTTAACTGAAAAGTTGACTTTTAAATTGAGAAACTGTTTCCAAATTGAACGAGTTTGTTTTTAATTTAAGACGATTTTTTTCTAATTCGCACGAAGTTGTTTCTAATTTGAACAGAATTGTTTCTGATTTGAACCAGTTTGTTTCTAATTTTTACAATTACGGGCACGTTTAATTTACAATTAAATAAATTTACTTGTTAACTGAAAAGTTTTAAATTGAGAAACTGTTTCCAAATTGAACGAGTTTGTTTTTAATTTAAGACGATTTTTTTCTAATTCGCACGAAGTTGTTTCTAATTTGAACAGAATTGTTTCTGATTTCCACAAATTAATTATTTAGTTTGCAAAACTTGGTGCTAAATTAAATAAATTTATTTCCAAATGAAACAACTTTGCTTTCAAACTGAGTTGTTTCTAAATTGAACGAGTTTGTTTCTAAATGTTTCTAAGTCTTTATTCCAAATTAATATTTTAATTATTTCAAATTAGCATTTTAAGAATTATTTGGTTTTAGTGTTATTTCTTATAAATTTGAAAAAAAGTTCTCTTTAATTAAACAATGTTTCTTAGCGGAACGAGATTGTTTCTAGTTTGAACCGAATTGTTTCTCATTTAAATCAAATTGTTTTTAATTTTCCCAAATAAGTTAACGAATTTCCACAGTTTAATTCAGCATAAACTTACTCGTAAATAAAACAAACTTGCTTTAAATTAAAACAATATTTCTGAATTGAACGAGTTTTGTTTTAGACCAATTTATTTAAAATTTAGACAAATTTGGGTATATATGGTTTCAGTTGGGTGGTTTTGTTTGTAAATTAAAC
Organism: Dastarcus helophoroides; assembly: GCA_028583605.1. Taxonomy (NCBI): domain Eukaryota; kingdom Metazoa; phylum Arthropoda; class Insecta; order Coleoptera; family Bothrideridae; genus Dastarcus; species Dastarcus helophoroides. The sequence continues at coordinate 18,743,525 of CM053337.1, read as the reverse complement.
AAGTTTACTTCTCTTTTGAAAAATTGTTTCTAAATTGAACGATTTGAGTTAAATTATTTCTTAATTGAAATAGTGTGTTTCTTGTTTGAACCAATTTATTTTTCACTTAAACTAATGTTTGTAGATTTCCTATAAATTATTTCTAATTTGAAACAGTTTGTTTCTAATTTTTACAATATTGGGTATATTAGAACAAATTTAATTTAGAAACTAAAAAACTATGCTTTCAAATGAGGAAATTGTTTCCCAATTGAACGACTTTGTTTCTAAGATGAACCGGAATTGTTTCTAATTTTCTTAAAGTAGTTTACTAATTGGCACAATTAACATTGAATAAATTTAATCTTAAATCGAACAAGCTTGCTTTCAAATTAGAGAATGTTTCTGAATTGAACGAGTTTTATTTTTAACTAATACATTTATTTGCACAAATTTGGGTATACCTCATTCTAATTGAACGTTTTTGTTTGAAAATTAAAAAAGTTTGCTTTTTCATTGAAAAATTGTTTCTAAATTGGACGATTTAAATCAAATTGTTTCTTAATTAAAACAGTTTGTTTCTGAATTGAACCGTTTATTTCTAATTTAAACCAATTTATTATTAATTTGAATAAACGTTTGTAGGATTTCTATGAAATTGCTTTTAAATTGAACCTGTTTGTTTCCAATTTTTTCAATTTTGGATAGACTAAACAAATTTAACTTAGGAACTGAAAATATATGCTTTCGAATGAGGAAATTGTTTTTAAATTGGACGACTTTGTTTCTAATTTGCACAGAATTTTAATACTTTTAGTAAAACATTGTTTCTAAATTGAACGGTTAGATTTTTAATTTGAAACAGTTTGTCAGACTTTCAGGGCAACTCGTGGCTTTTCAGGGATATTGTTTCTAAATATATTAAGTTGATTGAATGCTTTAATAGCCACTAAGAGTTGTAATTCTCGGATTAATTATTCCTGATTAGTGTAAGAAGATAACAGGTGCTACATAAATAATTTCTTTGTGTAATTAGAGCTATAATTATTTGTTCTTCCACGATTATTAAAATGCGCTGACATGAATTATTAATTCCGTTCAGAAACCTAATAAAATTACGATTGACAGTCGGAAATATCTAGCTAATTATGATTAAGCCAATCAGGTCGGAGCTCTAAACACACAAAAGACTCCCAAGATATACGTTTCATTCCGAACATGATTTTGAACGCCTACGTGCCCACTCAACTTTAATGAATATTTTGAACTTATAAGCGTAACAAATTCGGAAAATTTATTGGATATTAAATAGCTGAGAAATACGTAAACTCTGGCTGGAACAATACCAAAGAAAACCGCTGAATTCGTTGACCAGCTGACCCTTCCGAGCAATCGACTCCGTCAATACGAATTTTAAATTTATAATTACAACCTTCATCTCGAATATCATGCCCCCGAGACACGAAATACCTCCAATAACAGCCGATAACAAATTAATTGACGGATAGAAAGCTAACGATTTCTTCTACCGGCGTCCAATTTGTGCTCATAACAAACGAACAATTACCCGTTATAAATGATGGTCTCCTCTTGGGACTTGGTGTCAGTGACTTGCATATGCGTCACCAATATTCCATAAACGGGGGCCGAATTCTTATCCAGATAAATCTCCATTTGAAGGGGGGTGCCGGGAGATACGTTCAGCTCGCCGGTGACTAGTTTACCGGCCTGACGGACACCCACGCCCAGGACGGGCTCCACGGCGCTCACCGTCACGGTTTTCGTGATTTCGAGGTCCCTGTGAATAAGAAAAAATTTTATAGGCAACAACTTTTTGGCCATTAAACAGAAAGTAAATTCGCAATCCAATTTGAATGTGATGTGAACCAGTTTGTTTCTTATTTGAAGGAATTTGCTTTTAGTTTCAAACAGTTTGTTTCGAATTTCCCCAAAACTGGTTTAAATTTAGATAATTTTCCCCGCGACTTTGGGTTGAGAAGTTGTTTCGAACTTAAACGAGTTTCTAATTTGAACCAGTTCTAATTTGAATTAATTTGTTCCAAATTTGCTCACAACTGTTTTAAAACTGCATAATTTTATCTGGCAACTAAAATTTGCCACTTAATTATAAAGCTGCTTTTAACTTGAATGAACTTCTAATTTGAACCAGTTTCCAGTTTTGACCAGCTTGTTTCAAATTTGCTCGCAAAACTACAGAACTTTGCTTGATAATTAAATGCTGCCTAATTAATAAGCTGTTTCTAATTTGAACGAGTTTCTAATTTGAACCAGTTTCTAGTTTGAACCAGTTTGTTTTAAATTTGCCCACAACTGGTTTAAAATTGAATAATTTTATTTGAGAATATAACATTTTGCTTCTTAGATGACAAGCTGTTTCTAACTTGAACTATTTTTAATTAAAAGCAATTCAAGTTTGAATCAGTTTATCTCAAATTTGCCCACAATTATTTTAAAGCTAATTAACTTTACCCGAGGTTTTGCTTTTTAATTGACAAGCTGCTTCTAACTTAAACGAGTTTCTAATTTGAACAAGTTTCTAGTTTGAGTCAGTTTGTTTCAAGTTTGCCCACAACTGGTTTGAAACTAAATGATTTAAAGTAGAAACTTAAAAATGTTGCTTCTTAATTCAAAAGCCGTTTCTAAGTTGATCGAGTTTTTAGGTTCAACGAGTTTCTAATTTGAACCAGTTTCTAGTTTGAACCAGCTTGTTTCAAATTTGCTTACAAAACTACATCATTTTGATTAATAATTAAAATGTGCTGCTTAATTAATAATATGCTTCTAATTTAACCGAGTTTCTAATTTGAACCAGTTTCTACTTTAAATCAGTTTGTTTTAAATTTACCCACAACGGGTTTAAAACTGAATAATTTTATCTAAGAATATAAAATTTTGCTTCTTAGATGACAAGCTGTTTCTAACTTGAACTTTTAAAAATTGGAACCAGATCAAGTCTAAATCAGTTTATTTCGAATTTGCCCACAATTAGCTCAAAGCTAAATAACTTTACCCGAGAGTTTTGCTTTTTAATTGACAAGCTGCTTTTAACTTGAACGAGTTTCTAATATAAACAAATTTCTAGTTTGAGTCAGTTTGTTTCAAGTTTGCCCACAATGCTTTAAAACTAAATAATTTTATGTAGAAACTTAAAAATTTTGCTTCTTAAATTCAGAAGCCGTTTCTAAGTTGATCGAGTTTCTAAGTTCAATGGGTTCCTGATTTGAACCAGTTTCTAGTTTGAACCAGCTTGTTTCAAATTTGTTTACAAAACTACATAATTTTGCTTGATAATAAAAATGTGTTCCTTGATTAATAAGCTGTTTCTAATTTGAACAAATTTTTAATTTGAACGAGTTTTTAATTTAAACCAGTTTCTCGTTTAAAAATGTTTGTTTTACATTTGCCCACCACTGGTTTAAAACTAAATATTTTTATTCAAAAATATAACATTTTGCTTCTTAGGTGACAAGCTGTTTCTAACTTGAACCAATTTAAGTCTAACTCGTATTATTTCAAATTTGCCCACAACTAGTTCAAAGCTAAGTTATTTTACCCGAGAGTTTTACTTTTTAATTGACAAGCTACTTCTAACTTGAACGAGTTTCTAATTTGAACAAGTTTCTAGTTTGAGTCAGTTTCTTTTAAGTTTGCCCGCAACTGGTTTAAAACTAAATTATTTTTCGTAGAAACTTAAAAATTTTGCTTCTTAATTCAGAAGCCGTTTCTAAGTTGATCGAGTTTCCAAGTTCAATGGGTTCCTAATTTGAACCAGTTTCTAGTTTGAACCAGCTTGTTTCAAATTTGTTTACAAAACTACATAATTTTGCTTGATAATAAAAATGTGTTCCTTGATTAATAAGCTGTTTCTAATTTGAACAAATTTTTAATTTGAACGAGTTTTTAATTTAAACCAGTTTCTCGTTTAAAAATGTTTGTTTTAAATTTGCCCACAACTGGTTTAAAACTAAATATTTTTATTTAAAAATACAACATTTTGCTTCTTAGGTGACAAGCTGTTTCTAACTTGAACTATTTTTAATTTGAACCAGTTTAAGTCTAACTCAGTTTATTTCAAATTTACCCACAACTAGCTCAAAGCTATTTTATTTTACCCGAGAGTTTTACTTTTTAATTGACAAGCTACTTCTAACTTGAACGAGTTTCTAATTTGAACAAGTTTCTAGTTTGAGTCAGTTTCTTTTAAGTTTGCCCGCAACTGGTTTAAAACTAAATTATTTTTCGTAGAAACTTAAAAATTTTGCTTCTTAATTCAGAAGCCGTTTCTAAGTTGATCGAGTTTCCAAGTTCAACGAGTTTCTAATTTGAACCAGTTTCTAGTTTGAACCAGCTTGTTTCAAATTTGTTTACAAAACTACATAATTTTGCTTGATAATAAAATGTGTTCCTTGATTAATAAGCTGTTTCTAATTTGAACAAATTTTTAATTTGAACGAGTTTTTAATTTAAACCAGTTTCTCGTTTAAAAATGTTTGTTTTAAATTTGCCCACAACTGGTTTAAAACTAAATATTTTTATTTAAAAATACAACATTTTGCTTCTTAGGTGACAAGCTGTTTCTAACTTGAACTATTTTTAATTTGAACCAGTTTAAGTCTAACTCAGTTTATTTCAAATTTACCCACAACCAGCTCAAAGCTATTTTATTTTACCCGAGAGTTTTACTTTTTAATTGACAAGCTACTTATAACTTGAACGAGTTTCTAATTTGAAGAAGTTTCTAGTTTGAGTCAGTTTCATTTAAGTTTGCCCGCAACTGGTTTAAAACTAAATTATTTTTCGTAGAAACTTAAAAATTTTGCTTCTTAATTCAGAAGCCGTTTCTAAGTTGATCGAGTTTCTAAGTTCAACGAGTTTCTAATTTGAACCAGTTTTTAGTTTGAACCAGCTTGTTTCTCGTTTAAAAAAGTTTGTTTTAAATTTGCCCGCAACTGGTTTAAAACTAAATATTTTTATCTAAGAATATAAAATTTTGCTCCTTAGGTGACAAGCTATTTCTAACTTGAACTATTTTTAATTTGAAACAGTTCAAGTATGAATCAGTTTATTTCAAATTTGCCCACAGCTAACTCAAAGCTAAGTAACTTTACCGTAGAGTTTCTAATTTGAACAAGTTGTTAGTTTGAGACAGTTTGTTTAAGTTTAATGAATCCGGTTTTGATTTGAACCACTATTTTTACTCGTTTAAAAAAAGTGAATATCTGTAAGTTAAGAGTCATTTGCTCTTAAACTGAGTAACTGTGTCTTAATTGCACAAGATTGTTTCGAATTTGAACTAGTTTGTTTATAGTATTTTAAATTTTAACTACACAAGAGAACAAATTTGCTTAGAAACTGAAATAAATTGCTTTCAAATGGAAAAATTATTTTTTTATTTAACAAACTGTTTTCTAAGTTGAAAGAGACTAGTTCTAATTTGAATTAGTTTGTTTCTAGTTTTACAATTACGGAAACGCTTGGTTTACAATGAAATAAATTTATTGTTAAGTGAAAAGTTCGCTTTTAAATTGAGAAACTGTTTCCAAATTGGACGAGTTTGTTTCTAATTTGAGCCGAGTTGTTTCTAACTTGAACAGAATTGTTTTTAATTTACACAGAATTGTTTCTAATTTGCACAGATTACTTAATTAGTTTGCAACATATATTGCCAAATTAAATACATTTATTTTCAAATGAAACAAGTTTGCTTTCAAATTTAGTTGTTTCTAAATTGAACGAGTATGTTTCTAATTTAAACTAGTTCATTTCAACTTTGCACAAATCTTGGGTATATTTGATTTCAATTAAATGTGTTTTTTTGGTGCGGACTGGTCTTTGGTTATCATCAAAAATTAAAATAAAAATCTTGTCCCCGGAAACCAAGAAAGATTAAAAAATACAACAAAGGTTGTTCTAACGCGTTTTGTTAGCCAAGATATCATCTTCGGAGAGATACACGTTAGAGCAACCTTTGTTGTATTTTCTAATCTTTCTTGGTTTTAGGGGACAAGATTTGTATTTCAATTTTACAATTAAATGTTTTTCTAATAAATTAAAAAAATGTCCCTTAAATTAAAAAAATATTTCTTAGTTAATCGAGATTGTTTCTGTTTTGGACCGAATTGTTTCTAATTTGAACCAAAATGTTTTTGATTTTTCTAAATTAGTTAACTAGTTTGCACAATTTAGATCAATGTAAATTCACTCTTAAATCGAATTAGATTGCTTTCGAAATAAAAAATGGTTCATTTAAAATTTGCCAAACTTTGGGTATATCTGGTTGTAAGTTGAATATTTTTGCTTGTAAATTAAAGAAGTTTGATTTTCAATTAAATTGTTTTTAAATTGAACCAAATTGTTTCTAAACTGAACCAAATCGTTTCTAAATTGAACCAAATTGTTTCCAAATTGAACCAAACTGTTTCTAGTTTAAATCAGTTTCTTTTTTGAAACAATTCATTATTAAATTAAACTAAGGTTTGTAGATTTGCTATAAAATTGTTTCTAATTTGAAATTGATTGTTTTTAATTTTTACAATTTTGGATACACTAGATTAATTTTAATTTAGAAACTGAAAAAAGATGCTTTTAAATGAAAAAATTGTTTCTAAATTGAACGAGTTTGTTTCTAATTTGCACCGAATTTGGATCCTTTTAGTTTGACATTGAACAAGCTTTTAAAGTTACATTCAATTTAATTTAAATTAAGTTTCTAGTTCAGTTTGCTACTGAACTAAAACAATTTATTTTTTATTTGAACTAATTTGAATTTGAACGAATTTGTGTACATTTGGGACAAAATTGTTAAAAAATGTCTACTAAAAAAAATTTGGTGTTTATTTTTAAAGCTGCTTTTAAATTGAACCACCTTGTTTCTAATTTGAAACATTGTGTTTATAATTTGTACCAATTTTTGTAAATTTGGTTCACAGTTTATTATCAGTGAACTTAAATGTCTTTAAATAGGGGGACTGTTTCTGAAGTAAACGAGTTTGTTTCTAATTTGAACCCTTTTGTTTCTAATTTGCACAAATTTGGGTTTCCAATTTGATTTTTTTCACTAATTTGCATTAATTTAGGCACATTTAATAATTTGGTTTACAATTCATTCAGTAAATTCAAGTATCTTTAAATTCGGAGCCTGTTTTTAAATACGAGTTTGTTTCTAATTTGAATTACTTTGTTTCTAATTTACACAAATTTGGCTTTCTAATTCTATTTTCCGCTAATTTTCCTTAATTTAAGTACATTTAATAATTTTTTTCTCGACTGGGCATGTTTGATTTCCAGTTCAGAAACTGTTTCTAACTTGAATTGTTTCTAAATTGAAAAATCTTATTTTTAATTTGGGCAACATTTAGTTCAATTTTGAACAAGTTTTCAAACCTCAAACATTTCACTTGTTGGTTGAAAAGTGTGTTTAAATTTAGAAATTCGCTCTAATTTGAACAAATTTGTTTCTAATTTGCAAGAATTCGGGTATATAAATCGCTTCTAAATTGAACAAGGTTCTAATTATTGTTTGTTTCTAACGGCATACATTTAGGTACATTTGAATGCCAAATTTACTTACAAATTTGCTTCGTAATTGAAAAACTACTTCCTAATTAAATGAACCTGTTTCTAATTTGAATCAGTTTGCTTCTAAGTTTGTACAAATATTGGCACGTAAGTTTCAAACTCAAATAAGTTTACTTTTAAATTTAGTAGTTAGTTAGGTTAGTTAAATTGAAATGAGTTTGTTTCTTATTTGACATACACACACAGTTTGTCAATTTCAATCAGTTTGCTTCTAATTTGTACAAATATTGGCACATAAGTTTCAAAATTAAAAAAGTTTACTTTTAAATTTAGCAGGTTTACATTTAAATTGAGAAACTGATTCTTAATTGAACGAGTTTGTTTCTAATTTGAAACACCTTGACTTAAATTTAATCAGTTTGTCAATTTGAATCAGTTTGCTTTTAATTTGTACAAATATTGGCACATAAGTTTCAAAATTAAAAAAGTTTACTTTTAAATTTAGCAGGTTTACATTTAAATTGAGAAACTGATTCTTAATTGAACGAGTTTGTTTCTATTTGAAACACCTTGACTTATATTTAATCAGTTTGTCAATTTCAATCAGTTTGCTTCTAATTTGTACAAATATTGGCACATAAGTTTCAAAATTAAAAAAGTTTACTTTTAAATTTAGCAGGTTTACATTTAAATTGAGAAACTGATTCTTAATTGAACGAGTTTGTTTCTAATTTGAAACACCTTGACTTAAATTTAATCAGTTTGTCAATTTCAATCAGTTTGCTTCTAATTTGTACAAATATTGGCACATAAGTTTCAAAATTAAAAAAGTTTACTTTTAAATTTAGCAGGTTTACATTTAAATTGAGAAAACTGATTTCTAACTGAACGAGTTTATTTGTAATTTGAAACACCTTGACGTAAATGTAATCTGTCAATTTGAATCAGTTTGCTTCTAGTTTGTACAAATATTGGCACACAAGTTTCAAAATTGAAAAAGTTTACTTTTAAATTTAGCAGGTTTACATTTGAATTGAGAAACTGATTTTTAATTGAACGAGTTTGTTTTTTATTTGAAACACTTGGACTTAAATTTAATCAGTTTGTCAATTTGAATCAGTTTGCTTTTAATTTGTACAAATATTGGCACATAAGTTTCAAAATTGAAAAAGTTTACTTTTAAATTTAGCAGGTTTACATTTGAATTGAGAAACTGATTTTTAATTGAACGAGTTTGTTTCTTATTTGAAACACTTGGACTCAAATTTAATCAGTTTGTCAATTTGAATCAGTTTGCTTCTAATTTGTACAAATATTGGCACATAAGTTTCAAAATTGAAAAAGTTTACTTTTAAATTTAGCAGGTTTACATTTAAATTAAGAACCTGATTCTTAATTGAACGAGTTTGTTTCTAATTTGAAACACCTTGACTTAAATTTAATCAGTTTGTCAATTTCAATCAGTTTGCTTCTAATTTGTACAAATATTGGCACATAAGTTTCAAAATTAAAAAAGTTTACTTTTAAATTTAGCAGGTTTACATTTAAATTGAGAAACTGATTCTTAATTGAACGAGTTTGTTTCTAATTTGAAACACCTTGACTTAAATTTAATCAGTTTGTCAATTTGAATCAGTTTGCTTCTAATTTGTACAAATATTGGCACATAAGTTTCAAAATTGAAAAAGTTTACTTTTAAATTTAGCAGGTTTACATTTAAATTGAGAAACTGATTCTTAATTGAACGAGTTTGTTTCTAATTTGAAACACCTTGACTTAAATTTAATCAGTTTGTCAATTTAAATCAGTTTGCTTTTAATTTGTACAAATATTGGTACATAAGTTTTAAAATTGAAAAAGTTTACTTTTAAATTTAGCAGGTTTACATTTAAATTGAGAAACTGATTCTTAATTGAACGAGTTTGTTTCTAATTTGAAACACCTTGACTTACATTTAATCAGTTTGTCAATTTCAATCAGTTTGCTTCTAATTTGTACAAATATTGGCACATAAGTTTCAAAATTAAAAAAGTTTGCTTTTAAATTTAGCAGGTTTACATTTAAATTGAGAAACTGATTCTTAATTGAACGAGTTTGTTTCTAATTTGAAACACCTTCACTTAAATTTAATCAGTTTGTCCATTTCAATCAGTTTGCTTCTAATTTGTACAAATATTGGCACATAAGTTTCAAAATTAAAAAAGTTTACTTTTAAATTTAGCAGGTTTACATTTAAATTGAGAAACTGATTTTTAATTGAACGAGTTTGTTTCTAATTTGAAACACCTTCACTTAAATTTAATCAGTTTGTCAATTTGAATCAGTTTGCTTCTAATTTGTACAAATATTGGCACATAAGTTTCAAAATTAAAAAAAGGTTACTTTTAAATTTAGCAGGTTTACATTTAAATTGAGAAACTGATTCCTAATTGAACGAGTTTGTTTCTAATTTAAAACACCTTCACTTAAATTTAATCAGTTTGTCAATTTGAATCAGTTTGCTTTTAATTTTTACAAATATTGGCACATAAGTTTCAAAATTGAAAAAGTTTACTTTTAAATTTAGCAGGTTTACATTTACATTGAAAACTTGATTCTTAATTGAACAAGTTTGTTTCTAATTTGAAACACCTTGACTTAAATTTAATCAGTTTGTCAATTTAAATCAGTTTGCTTTTAATTTGAACAAACATTGGCACATAAGTTTCAAAATTGAAAAAGTTTACTTTTAAATTTCGCAGGTTAAAACCTAACTAGTTGCAAGCTGGAAAATGTGCTTCGAAATTAAGAAACTGTTTCAAAATTGAATAAGATAGTTACTAAATTGAACCGAATTGTTTCTAATTTGTAAAATTCAGTAGATATATCATATTTGGTTTAAAATTTTGTAAACTTACGTTTACCTTGAACAAGTTTGCTTTCAAATAACGATATTGCTTCTAAATTAAACAATCTCGTTTCTAATTTGAACCTAATTTTTTCACTTATTTATTTGTAATTTGTACTGAATAATTTTTATGTTGCAAATATTTTGATAAATATAGTTAAATTCGTTTGAATTAGACTAATTCGATTTCAACGGTAAAACTGTTTCTAAATTGAACTACTTTGTTTTCAATTTAAATGAGTTTGTTCTAACTTGAACCTGTTTGTTTCGAACTTGAACCTGTTTGTTTCAAATTTCTGCAGCCGTAGACAGATTTGGTAAAATTTGAAAAAGTGTTCCTAAATTGAACAAATATGTCTAATTTAAACAATGTTGTTTCTAATTTGAACCTAATTTTTCCATTTATTATTTTGTAATTTAAATCAAATAATTTTTAAGTTGCAAATATTTTGATAAGTTTACTTAAATTTGTTTAAATTAGACAAGTTTGATTTCAATGGTGAAACTATTTCTAAATTGAACTACTTTGTTTCTAATTTAAACGAGTTTGTTTCTAATTTAAACGAGTTTGTTTCTAACTTGAACCTGTTTGTTTCCAACTTAAACCTGTTTGCTTCAAACTTCGACATCCCTAGACAGATTTGATATTTGAAAAATTGTTCTTAAATTGATAAAATATGTCTAATTTAAACAATGTTGTTTCTAATTTGAACCTAATTTTTCCATTTATTATTTTGTAATTTAAATCAAATAATTTTTGAAGTTGCAAATATTTTGATAAGTTTACTTAAATTTGTTTAAATTAGACAAGTTTGATTTCAATGGTGAAACTATTTCTAAATTGAACTACTTTGTTTCTAATTTAAACGAGTTTGTTTCTAATTTAAACGAGTTTGTTTCTAACTTGAACCTGTTTGTTTCCAACTTAAACCTGTTTGCTTCAAACTTCGACATCCCTAGACAGATTTGATATTTGAAAAATTGTTCTTAAATTGATAAAATATGTCTAATTTAAACAGTTTTGTTTCTAATTTGAAGCAATTTTATTTTTGTAATTTGTACAACTTTGTGTACATTTGGGTTAAAATTAAACTAGCTTTGAGTTAAAAAATGTCCAAGTAAACTCAAAAATTGTTTTCAAATTGAACTAATTCGTTTTCAATTTGAAGGTAATTGTTTCCACTTTATAAAATTAGGTTTCTTTGTGTGGTGCATCTATGGTTTAAATTCTCCTAAATTTACTTTTATATTAAACAAGTTTGTTATCAAATAGTAACACTTTTTTCTAAATTGAACCAGTATGTTTCTAATTTAAAGGTGTGTTTCTAAGTTGAACTTGTGTTTTTCAAATGTGTTGTCAAATATTGTGTTTTTCAAAACTTCTATCTATATTTTGTTTAAAATGAAACACATTTCCTTGTAAATTAATAGTTTACAATTAATTTTAGAAATTGTTTCTAAATTGAACAAGTTTGTGCTCCATTGAATAAGTTTGTTTTTAGTTTTAACCAGTTTTATTTTTCAAACTTGCACAACCTTCTGCATTTGGTCTGCATTTGGTTTAAAAATTGAATACAAACTAATTATGAATTGAAAGATGTGCTTGCAAATTGACGAACGGTTGCAAAATTTAAGTTTTCACTTTAAACAAATTGTTTCTAGTTTAAGCATTTAAGAACATTTGGTTTCAAGTTTTATAAACTTACGTTAAGCTCAATAAATTTGCATTTAAATGGTGAAGCTTTTTAAATTGAACGAGTTTGTTTCTAATTCAAATTCAATTTGTTTCGATTTTTAAAATTTGAAATTTTTGATTAAATAACACATAAATTTACATGTGAATTAAACAAGTTTACTTTTAAACAGTAAAAATGTTTCTAAATTAAATGCTTTTGATTTTAAATTAAAAAAAAAACGCTTTTACTTTGTAAAAATAAAGATTCATTTGGTTTCAGATTTCGGATGTTTAGTTTTAAATTCAACAAATTTGCGTTCAAATAGTAAAACTTTCTAAATTAAAAGAGTTTGTTTCTAAATTGAACAAGTTTGTTTCTAAATTGAACGGGTTTGTTTCTAAATTGAACTTAATTATTCCGAATTTTAAAAATCTTGATGCTTTTGATTAAATATTTTATAAATTTACGTTTAGGTTGCAAAGTGTACATTTAACCGGTAAAAGTGTCTCTAAGTTGAACAGGTGTAACTTAAACTTGAATTTTTAAAAATAAAGGTTTACTTGGTTAGGAATTTCGTAAATTCACGTTTAAATTGAACAAAGCTTCCAAATAGCAAAATGTTTCTAAATTGAACGAGTTTGTTTCTAACGTGAACCCATTTTCCTCTAGTTTGTAAATATATTGTTACTTTTGATTAACTATTTTAGTGTCTTTAAGTTGAACAGGTGTAACTTAAACTTGAATTTTTAAAAATAAAGGTTTACTTGGTTAGGAATTTCGTAAATTCACGTTTAAATTCAACAAAGCTTCCAAATAGCAAAATGTTTCTAAATTGAACGAGTTTGTTTCTAACGTGAACCCATTTTCCTCTAGTTTCTAAATATGTTGTTACTTTTGATTAAGTATTTTATGCATTTAGGTTCAAGTTGAATAAAGCGCTTAAACGGTAAAAGTGTTTCTAAATTGAACCAGTTTAATTTGAATTTAAACTCAATTCGTTCCAATTTGTAAAAAAAATGATGCATTTGGTTAAAAATCTTACAAATTTACCTTTAAATTTAACACGTATGCTTTTATGTAATAATGCTGTTTCTAAGTTGAACTAGTTTGTTTCTAATTTGAACTAGTATGTTTCTAATTTAAACCAAAGTTAATATAAGAAAATTTTCTAACTAACTTTACTTTAAATTCTCTTTAGTTTACGTTTTCATCATAAATTGGAAAATTTTTGATTTTCAATCTTCAAATGCTTTAATTTTCAAGTTTTAGTAATAAGACTGAATATTCCAGTATTTAATCCTGCATTTATCTCAAGGGAATTATTAGATCAAAACACGAACGCAGCTAAAAGTTAGTACGGCCCAATTTCTAATTTCATCAAATATTCCGAAACCGGCGGATCTAATTTATACATTTTTACTTCTCGGCACTAATATTCAACTTTTACGACGCTTTACCTCGCGGATAGGGCTAATTGTGACTTACGGCGTAATTTAATTAAAACATTCGCCGATTTAAAATACAGCGAGGCTACCTCGTTTTGTGCATTTCTAACATCGGTCGTATAACAACCGGGCGCTAATGAGATACAGGACAAAATTGCTACAGAAACTTCCACTTACTCGGGCTCTTGGAATCCCGCCGGCAAGACATTTCTCCTTGTAATCGTGTGATTCCTTAAGGATAATATGGAACATTTAACGTGGAGGGTTTCACGCGTCTCCCTCGGCGTCGGACTTCCTTCCAGTTTTTCCTTGCCTTCGATCACAAGAGTTTGGTAGAATATTTGCTTCCCCTGCAATAAAAAGCGGGAAGTTTATTAGGTGTGACTAATGCATCTACTGCGGGTTAGTTGCGATATTTTACGGGATTCGTGACTGGGTGAACGCTGGGGCGCCTCCGCCACTTCGTTCTTTGAGTTTAATTTTATACAGAGAGCGCGTTTCCAAAAGTTTGCTGACGAACGAAAGTAATAAAAAAGATGAGTACATGAGATTCAAGGCGCGAATCGGGCCAATTACGACGCTAATAATTGCGTAAAAGTTTTAAACTTTAACCAATTTGCTTCTAATTTAGGCACATTTGATTTAACATTGGACAAATTAACTTTTAAATTTAACTTTGTTTTCAAGTTGAACAAATTTGTATTCAAATTAAGAAAATGTTTCTTAATTGAACGCTTTCTTTCTAATTGCAATCGGTTTGTTTCCAGTTTGTATGCTACACATTTGGTTCAAAATAAAAGTTACTTCCGAATTGAAAATGTGTGCTCGTAACTTTAGCAGTCGTTTTTAAATTGGACGATTTTTTTTCAATTTTAATCGATTTATTTTCAATTTATTCCAGTTTGTTTCCAATTTATTCCGATTTGTTTCTAATTTAAACTAGTTTGTTTTTTATTTGATTTGATTTGTTTCTTATTTGATTCGATTGGTTTCTTATTTGATTCGATTTGTTTCTTATTTGATTCGATTGGTTTCTTATTTGATTCGATTTGTTTCTTATTTGATTCGATTTGTTTCTAATTTGAATCAAACTATAGATATTTGAGAATATTTGTTTCAAAACTTTAACAATTTAGTGTTAAATTGAGCTACTGTTTCCAAATTGATTTCTTTTTATTTAGGCTAGTCTAATTTGGTCACATTTAGATGCATTTAGTTCAAAATTAAATCAGTTTGCTCTTAAATTAAGAAACTTTCCTGAATTGTATTTTTTATTTCAAGCTTAGTTTATTTTCAGTTCGTGCTTTGCGTAGATTTGGTTGAAAATTTAATAAAATTCCCTGTAAATTAAACATGTTTTCTTTTAAATAAAGAAACTGTTTCTAAAGTAAACAAACTTGTTTCTTAATAAGTTTGTTTCTAATTTGAACCTAATTTGTTTCTAATTTGATTAAATTTGTTTTTACTGTGAAACAGTTTGTTCCTAAACCATCAAAATTTAGGTACATTTATAATTAAATAAATTTGTTTGTAAGCTCACACAATTTAGTGTTAAGATGAGAAACTGTTTCTAAATTTAAAAAGAAAGCTTTTAATTTAGGCCATGTCGTTTCTAATTTGCCCAAATTTGGGTACACTTTCTTCACAATTAAATTGGATTTATTTAAACTGAGAAACATTTTCTAAATTGTACTTTATATTTCTAGTTGAGTTTGTTTCCAATTTGTACAAATTTGAATACATTTGGTTTAAAATTAAATAAAATCACTTGCAAACTGAACAAGTTTGCTATTACATTTAAAAAATGAATCTAAATTAAACGAGCTTGTTTCTAATTTGAACCATTTTCTTTCTAATTTGTATCAAATTATTTCTTTGCAAAAAAATTAGTTACATTTGGACTCAACAAATGTTGAAATTAAATTTCCTAAATAGTAAATTGTGAATTAAAAAGGGTTTAAGGTTTTCTCTTAAATTGAAAAACCGTTTCTAAAAATGGACTTGTTTCTAATGTGAACGGGTTTGTTTCTAATTTGGACAAGTTCCTTTTTATTTTAAATTAAATTATCTCTAATTTGCATTAAACTAGGTACATTAGGACCCAACATTTAATAAATTGTAAATTGAGAAAGCTTCCTCTTAAATTGATTAACTGTTTCCAAATTTAATGAACTTGTTTCTAATGTGAACGGGTTTGTTTCTAATTTGAACAAGTTCCTTTTTATTTTAAATTAAATTATCTCTAATTTGCATTAAACTAGGTACATTAGGACCCAACATTTAATAAATTGTAAATTGAGAAAGCTTCCTCTTAAATTGATTAACTGTTTTCAAATTTAATGAACTTGTTTCTAATGTGAACGGGTTTGTTTCTAATTTGAACAAGTTCCTTTTTATTTTATATTAAATTATTTCTAATTTGCATTAAACTAGGTACATTAGGACCTAACATTTAATAAATTGTAAAGCTTATTTTTAAATTGATTAACTGTTTCCAAATTTAATGAACTTGTTTCTAATGTGAACGGGTTTGTTTCTAATTTGAACAAGTTCCTTTTTATTTTAAATTAAATTATCCCTAATTTGCATTAAACTAGGTACAATAAGACCTAACATTTAATGAATTGTAAATAAAGAAAGCTTACTTTTAAATTGATTAACTGTTTCCAAATTTAATGAACTTGTTTCTAATGTGAACGGGTTTGTTTCTAATTTGAACAAGTTCCTTTTTATTTTATATTAAATTATCTCTAATTTGCATTAAACTAGGTACATTAGGACCTAACATTTAATAAATTGTAAAGCTTATTTTTAAATTGATTAACTGTTTCCAAATTTAATGAACTTGTTTCTAATGTGAACGGGTTTGTTTCTAATTTGAACAAGTTCCTTTTTATTTTAAATTAAATTATCCCTAATTTGCATTAAACTAGGTACAATAAGACCTAACATTTAATAAATAGTAAATTGAAAAGGCTTACTTTTAAATGGATTAACTGTTTTCAAATTTAATGAACTTGTTTCTAATGTGAACGGGTTTGTTTCTAATTTGAACAAGTTCCTTTTTTATTTTAAATCTAATTTGCATTAAACTAGGTACATTAGGACCTAACATTTAATAAATTGTAAAGCTTACTTTTAAATTGATTAACTGTTTCCAAATTTAATGAACTTGTTTCTAATTTGGAAGAGTTTGTTTCTAATTTAAACAAGTTTCTTTTTAATTTAAATCCATTTAAATCCAATTATTTCTAATTTGTAAAAATTTAGGCATATTTAAGCCCCAAATTTAATAAATAGTGGGTTGAAACATTCTTTCTTTACATTGAAAAACTGTTTCTAAATTGAAAAAGCTTGTTTTTGATTTGGACAAATTTGTTTCTAATTTGAAATAGTTTCTTTTTAATTTAAGTCAAATAGTACTTTTAATTTACCAAATAGCTAGCATAAAACAAATTTAATTAATTGTGGGTTGACAATCTCGATTTTAAATTGCGAAACTGTTTCTTAATTGAATAAGTCTATTTCTTATTCGAGCTAGTTTGTTTCTAATTTGCACACGTTTGAATTCATTTGGTTTTGTATTTGGTTTTCATTTGATTTTTCAACTTGTACAAATTAACATTTAGTTTAAAATTAAAATAAGACATTTGTGAATTGAAAGTTGTTTCTAATTTGAACCAAGTTCTCTGAAGTTTTGGGTACACCGTGTGACCACTGACGCCAACTTGAAAGCCACATACTTTCTAAATTACCTAATATTCGATTTAAAGTTTGTTCGGATCACCATAACTTGAATGAGTTTGTTTCTAACTTGAATCAATTTTTAATTTGAACTGTACCATTTTTATTTGAACAAAGAAAAATCTGGTTCAAAGTTTAATCAGTTTGTAAATGGAAACTAAATTTGCTTTCAAATTAAAAAACTGTTTCTAAAATTAATGAACTTCTTTCTAATTTGAACGGGTTTGTTTCTAATTTGAACAAGTTCCTTTTTGTTTTAAATCGAATTATTTCTAATTTGCATAAAATTAGGTACATTAGGACCCAACATTTAATAAATTGTAAATGGAGAAAGTTTTCTCTTAAATTAATTAACTGTTTTTAAATTTAATTGAACTTGTTTCTAATTTGGACGAGTTTGTTTCTAATTTAAACAAGTTTCTTTCTAATTTGAATCAATTTATTTCTAATTTGCAAAAAGATAGCCATATTTAAGCTCTAAATTTAATAAATAGTAGATTGAAACATCTTTCCTTTATATTAAAAAAAACTGTTTCTAAATTGAAAACGCTTGTTTCTGATTTGAACGAATTTGTTTTTAATTTGAACCTAGTTTTTTCTAATTTAAGTCAAATATGATTTTTAATTTACAAAATAGTTGGGCATAAAACAAATTTAATGAATTGTGGGTTGACAATCTCGATTTTAAATTGCAAAACTGTTTCTAAATTGAAGAAGTCTATTTCTAATTCGAGCTAGTTTGTTTCTAATTTGCACACGTTTGAATTCATTTGGTTTTGTATTTGGTTTTCATTTGGTTTTTTAACTTGTACAAATTTACATTTAGTTTAAAATTGAAATAAGACATTTGTGACTTGAAAGTTGTTTTTAATTTGAACCAACTTCTCTGAATTTTAGGGTACACCGTAAGAACCACTGACGCAAACTTGAAAGGCACATACTTTCTAGATTACCTGATATCCGATTTAAAGTTTGTTCGGATCACTATTTTTAATTTGAATGAAATTGTTTCTAACTTGAACCAGTTTTTAATTTGAAATGTACCATATTTATTTGAACAACGAAAAATGTGTTTCAAAGTTAAATCAGTTTGTAAATGAAACTAAATTTGCTTTCAAATTAAGAAACTGTTTCTAATTTTAATGAACATTTGAATTTGAACGGGTTTTTTTTCTTAATTTGGACAAGTTCCTTTTTGTTTTAAATCAAATTATTTCTAATTTGCATAAAATCAGGTACATTGGAACCTAACATTTAATAAAGTGTAAATACACATTTAGTAAATTGTAAATGGAGAACGTTTTTTCTTAAATTGATTAACTGTTTCTAAATTTAATGAACTTGTTTCTAATTTAGACCAGTGTGTTTCTAATTTAAACAAGTTTCTTTCTAATTTGAATCAGTTTATTTCTAATTTGCAAAAAATTAGGCATATTTAAGCTCCAAATTTAATAAATAGTGGGTTGAAACATCTGATCTGTACTTTTGTTGAACTTTCTTTGGGATTGTATAAATTTACTTGTGAGTTGAAAAATGTTAGTTTTAAATCGACGAATTGTTTCTGAATTAAACAAGTTTGTTTCTAGTTTGTTGTTTCCAAATTTGAGGGGCTTGTTTCTAAATTAAATAAGTTTGTTTCTCACTTGAACCAGTTTGTTTCCAACGCGAACAATTTACACATGTTTTGAATTGAGGTAAGTTTACTTGTAAATTAAAAAATGTTGCTTCTAAATAGTTGTTTCTAAATTAAGTGAGCTTGTTTCTAATTTTGTGTTTCCAAATTTGGCCAGCTTGTTTCTAATTTGAACCGATTTGTTTTTAGCTTGAATCATTTTGTTTTTAACCTAAGCAACTTTAGTACGTTTTGAAATTAAATAAAATTACTTATGAAGTGAAAAAAAAATGGTATGTTTAAAGTAAGAACTTGTTTATAATTTAAACTTTTTTTTCGGATTGAATCAATTTGTTTCTAATCTGCAGTGTAGTGTATTTTGTTTAAAACTGTGATTTGTGAACTAAAAAATATTTGAATTGGTTCTAAATTAAACAAATTTGGCTGTGATTTGTTGTTTTCAAATTTTAGTGGCTTGTTTCTAATTTGAAACAGTTTGTTTCTAATTTAAACCAGTTTGTTTCTTACTTGAACTAATTTGTTTTCAGTTTTTAATTTGAACTGTACCATTTTCATTTGAATAAAGAAAAATATGGTTCGAAGTTAAATCAGTTTGTAAATGGAACTAAATTTGGTTTCAAATTAAGAAACTCTTTCTAAAATTCATGAACTTTTTTCTAATTTAAACGGGTTTGTTTCCAATTTGAACAAGTTCCTTTTTGTTTTGAATCGAATTATTTGCATGAAATTAGGTACATTAGGACATCTAATAAATTGTAAATGGAGAATGTTTTCCCTTAAATTGATTAACTGTTTCTAAATTTAATGAACTGTTTCTAATTTGGACGAGTTTGTTTCTAATTTAAACAAGTTTCTTTCTAATTTGAATCAATTTATTTCTAATTTGCAAAAAATTAGGCATATTTAAGCTCTAAATTTAATAAATAGTGGGTTAAAACATCTTTCCTTTATATTGAAAAACTGTTTCTAAATTGAAAAAGCTTGTTTTTAATTTGGACGAATTTGTTTCTAATTTTAACTAGTTTCTTTCTAGTTTAAGTCATTTTAGTTACAAAATAGTAGGGCATAAAACAAATGTAATAAATTGTGGGTTGACAATCTCGATCTTGGGAATTGCGAAATTGTTTCTAAATTGAACAAGTCTATTTCTAATTCGGGCTAGTTTGTTTCCATTTGCATACGTTTGAATTCATTTGGTTTTATATTCGGTTTTCAATTGATTTTTTAACTTGTACACATTTACATTTAGTTTAAAATTGAAATAAGACATTTGTAAATTAAAAGTTGTTTCTAATTTGAACCAACTTCTCTGAATTTTTTGGGCACACAGTGTATTCCACTGACGCGAACTTGAAAGCCACTTACTTTCCAGATTACCTGATATCCGATTTAAAGTTTGTTGGGATCACTATTTTTAACTTGAATGGGTTTGTTTCTAACTTGAATCAGTTTCTAATTTGAACTGTACCATTTACATTTGAACAAAGGAAAATGTGGTTCAAAGTTAAATCAGTTTGTAAATGGAACTAAATTTGCTTTCAAATTAAGAACTGTTTCTAAAATTCATAACCTTATTTCTAATTTGAACTGGTTTGTTTCTAATTTGAACAAGTTCCTTTTTATTTTAAATAGAATTGTTTCTAATTTGCAGAAAAGTAGGTACATTAGGACCTAACATTTAATAAATTGTAAATCGAGAACGTTTTCTCTTAAATTGATTAACTGTTTCTAAATTTAATGAACTTGTTTCTAATTTGGACTACCTCGTTTCTAATTTAAACAAGTTTCTTTCTGATTTGAATCAAATTATTTCTAATTTGCAAAAAATTAGGCATATTTAAGCTCCAAATTTAGTAAATGGTGGGTTGAAACATCTTTTTACACTAAAAACTGTTTCTAAATTGAAAAAGCTTGTGTCTAATTTGGACAAATTTGTTTCTAATTTGAACCAGTTTGTTTCTAATTTAAATCAAATATGACTTTTAATTTACAAAATAGTTGGGCATAAAACAAATTAACAAATTGTGGGTTGACAATCTCGATTTTAAATTGCGAAACTGTTTTTAAATTGAAGAAATCTATTTTTAATTTGAACTAGTTTGTTTCTAATTTGCACACGTCTCAATTCATTTCATTTTGTATTTGTTTTTCAGTTGGTTTTTTAACTTGTATAAACTTACATTTAGTTTAAAATTGAAACAAGACATTTGTGAGTTGAAAGCTATTTGTTTCTAATTTGAACCAACTTCTCTGAATTTTAGGGTACACCGTAAGAACCATTGACGCCAACTTGAAAGCCACATATTTTCTAGATTACCTGATATCCCATTTAAAGTTTGGTCGGATCACCATTTTTAACTTGAATGAGTTTGTTTCTAACTTGAATCAGTTTTTAATTTGAATGGTACCATTTTTATTTGAACAAAGAAAAATCTGGTTCAAAGTTTAATCAATTTGTAAATGGAACTAAATTTGCTTTAAAATTAAAAAACTGTTTCTAAAATTAATGAACTTCTTTCTAATTTGAACGGATTTGTTTCTAATTTGAACAAGTTCTTTTTTGTTTTAAATCGAATTATTTCTAATTTTCATAAAATTAGGTACATTAGGACTCAACATTTAATAAATTGTAAATGAAGAAAGTTTTCTCTTAAATTAATTAACTGTTTTTAAATTTAATTGAACTTGTTTCTAATTTGGACGAGTTTGTTTCTAATTTAAACATGTTTTTTTTTAATTTGAATCAATTTATTTCTAATTTGCAAAAAGTTCCTTTTTGTTTTAAATCGAATTATTTCTATTTTTACTTAAATGAGTTTGTTTCTAACTTGAATCAGTTTCTAATTTGAACTGTACCATTTTTATTTGAATAAAGAAAAATGTGGTTCAAAGTTTAATCAGTTTGTGAATGGAACTATATTTGCTTTCAAATTAAGAAACTGTTTCTAAATTTTGTAAACTTCTTTCTAATTTGAACGGGTTTGCTTCTAATTTGAACATTTCAAGTAGAATTATTTCTAATTTGGACTTAACATTTAATAAGTTGTGAATTGAAAAAGGTTTCTTTTAAGTTGAAAAACTTTTTAAAATGAACTTGTTTCTAATATGGGCAAAGTTTGTTTCTAATTTAAACAAGCTTTTATTTTGAATTAAATTATTTCTAATTTGCAAAAAATTAATTACGTTTGGACTTAACATTTAATAAATTGTAAATTCAGAAAGTTTTTACTTAAATTTATTAACTGTTTCTAACAATGAACTTGGACAAGTTTTTTTGTAATTTTAACAAGTTTCTTTTCCTTTTAAATCAAATTATTTAAAGTTTGCAAAAAATTAGTAGGTAGATCTACAATCAGCTTTTAATAGATTGTTAGTTAAGCAATGTTTATCTCAAATTGATTAACTATTTCTAAATATAATGAACTTCTTTAAAATGTGGTAGCGTTTGTTTCTAATTTGAACAAGTTTCTCTTTTGAGTCAAATTATTTTTAATTTGCAAACAATTAGATACGTCTGCACTCAACATTTAATAAATTGTGAATTGAGAAACTTTTTACTTAAGTTGATTAATTGTTTATAACAATAAACTTGTTTCTAATTTGGACGAGTTTGTTTTTAATTTCAACAAGTTTCTTTTCCTTTTCAATCAAATTATTTCCAATTTGCGGAAAATTAGTAGGTACATTGAAACTCAGCCTTTAATAAATTGTTAGTTGCGCTATGTTTATCTCGAATTGATTACCTGTTTCTCAATTTAATGAACTTGTTTAAAATGTGGTCGCTGTTTTTTCTAATTTGAACGAGCTTCTATTTTGAATCGAATTATTTCTATTTTGCAAACAATTAGATACATCTGCACTCAACATTTAATAAATTGTGAATTGAGAAAGTTTTCCCTCTAATTAAATAACTGTTTCTAAATTTAATAAACTTGTTTCTAATTTGGATGGTTATTTTTATTTGAGCAAGTTTCTTTTTATTTTAAATTGAATTAATTTTAATTTGCAAATTACTAGATACATTTAGGCTACAAAGTGAATAAATACTGACTTTTACATTAAAAAACTGTTTCTAAATTGAAAGAGCTTGTTTCTAGTTTTGACAAACTTGTCTCTAATTCAAAGCAGTTTTAATTTTGAACTTTTAACATTCAAAAAGTTAGACACATTTGGACACAAAATTTAGCAAATTATGGGTTAAACAGGTTTAATTTTAAATTACAAATTGTTTCTAAATTGAACAAGTTTGTTTCTACTTCGAGCCAGTTTGTTTTTGATTTGCACACATTTTAATTCGATGAAACAAGTTTCCAATTGAATGCTTTTAAATAAAGAGGAGCATATTTCTAATTTGAACAAGTTTGTTCCTCACTTAAATCAGTTTGTTTCCAAAGTGAATAGTTTGCATACGTTTTGAAATTAGATAAGTTTACTTGTGAGTTGAAACATGTTGCTTTTAAATAGAAAATTTGCTTTTAAATTAAATGAACTTCTTTCTAATTTGATGTGTCCAAGTTTGGCCAGTTTGTTTCTAATTTGAACGGGTTTGTTTCGAACAGAGACTGTTTCGAACTTAAATCAGTTTGTTTTCAACTTAAACCATTTTCACGTGGTGAAATTAAGTAAAGTTACTTGTGTAGTGAAATCTTTTGCGTTGAAATTAAAATGCTGTTTAGAATTTAAAAAAATGTTTTTAATGTTGGTCAATTTGTTAGTAATCTGCATTTTGGTTGACCTTTATTTAAAACTGAATAAATTTACTCGTGAGTTGAAAAGTGTTGCTTTTGAATCGACGAATGGTTTTTAAATTAAACAAGTTTGTTTCTAGTTTGTTGTTTCCAAATTTGATGACCTTGTTTCTAAATTCGACTAGTTTGTTTCTCACTTGAACCAGTTTATTTCTAATGTGAACATTTTGCGTACGTTTCGAAATTAAATAAATTTATTTGTGAGTTCAAAAATGTTGCTTTTAAATTGAAAGGTTTCTAAATTAAACGAGTTTGTTTCTAATTTGTTGTTTCCGAATTTGATGAGCTCGTTTCTAATTTGAACCGGTTTGCTTTTAGCTTGAATCAGTTTGTTTCCAACTTAAACAATTTTAGTACGGCTTGAAATTAAATAAAATTTGTGAAGTAAAAACTTTTCTGTTTAAATTAAAAACCTGTTTATAATTTAAACTTTTTTTTTAATTTTTCTAAATTTGTTACTAATCTGCACTTTGGTTGAACTTTGTTTAAGACTGAATAAATTTAATTGTGAGTTGAAAAGTGTTGCTTTTAAACCGGCGAGTTGTTTTTAAATTAAACAAGTTTGTTTCTAGTTTGTTGTTTCCAAATTTAATGGCCTTGTTTCTAAATTCATCTTGTTTGTTTCTCACTTGAACCAGTTTATTTCTAATGTGAACATTTTGCGTACGTTTCGAAATTAAATAAATTTATTTGTGAGTTCAAAAATGTTGCTTTTAAATTGAAAGGTTTCTAAATTAAACGAGTTTGTTTCTAATTTGTTGTTTCCGAATTTGATGAGTTCGTTTCTAATTTGAACCGGTTTGCTTTTAGCTTGAATCAGTTTGTTTCCAACTTAAACAATTTTAGTACGGCTTGAAATTAAATAAAATTTGTGAAGTAAAAACTTTTCTGTTTAAATTAAAAACCTGTTTATAATTTAAACCTTTTTTTAAATTTTTGTATATTTGTTACTAATCTGCACTTTGGTTGAACTTTGTTTAAGACTGAATAAATTTAATTGTGAGTTGAAAAGTGTTGCTTTTAAACCGGCGAGTTGTTTTTAAATTAAACAATTTTGTTTCTAGTTTGTTGTTTCCAAATTTGATGGCCTTGTTTCTAAATTCAACTAGTTTGTTTCTCACTTGAACCAGTTTATTTCTAATGTGAACATTTTGCGTACGTCTCGAAATTAAATAAATTTACTTGTGAGTTCAAAAATGTTGCTAAGAAAAGGTTTCTAAATTAAATGAGTTTGTTTCGAATTTGTTGTTTCCCAATTTGATAAGCTTGTTTCTAATTTGAACCGGTTTGCTTTTAGCTTAAATCAGTTTGTTTCCAACTTAAACGATTTAAGTACGTCTTAAAATAAGATAAAGTTATTTGTGGAGTGAAAACTTTTGTGTTTAAGTTAAAAACCTGTTTATAATTTAAACTTTCTTTTTTAATTTTGGTCAATTTGTTACTAATCTGTACTTTAGTTGATCTTTGTTAAATACTGAATAAATTTACTACTTGTGAGTTGAAAAATGTTGCTTTTAAATAGACGCCTTGTTTCCCAATTAAACCAATTTGTTGTTTCTAAATTTGACGTACTTGTTTCTAATTTGAATTAGTTTGTTTCTCACTTAAGCCAGTTTGTGTTCAACGTCAATAGTTTGCATAAGGTTTGAAAGTAGAGGAGTTTACCTGTGAATTGAAAAATTTGCTTTTATATAGAGAAATTGTTTCTAAATTAAATGAGATTGTTTCTAATTTGTTGTTAACGAATTTGCCTAGCTTGTTTCTAATTTGAACCGGTTTGTTTCCAACTTAAACAACTTTAGTACTTTTTGAAGCTCAATAAAATTACTTGCAAAGTGAAAAATTTTTTGTTTAAATTAACCTACTTATGTGCAAGAAGAATGCAACCTAGACTACAAATTCATGCAGCCCTCCAGGCGTATATAGTGAATCATAGGTAGCTGAACTACCAACAATTGAAACACTGCCACCTAGCGAAGCGGTTGCTCTCTAGTTGAGTTCCCAGAAGACAAGGATTCTATAATGCACAGACCAATAGGTTTGAACATTTATTTTATTTTCCAAACTTCGAATCTAATAAATGTTCAAACCTATTGGTCTGTGCATTATAGAACCTATTTATAATTCAAACAATTTTCTTCAATTTTTGTCAACTTGTTTCTAATCTGTACTTTGGTTGAACTTTCTTTAGGATTGTTTAAATTTACTTGTGAGTTGAAAAATGTTATTTTAAATCGACGAATTGTTTCTGAATTAAACAAGTTTGTTTCTAGTTTGTTGTTTCCAAATTTGGGAGGCTTGTTTCTAAATTGAATCAGTTTGTTTCTTACTTGAACCAGTTTGTTTCCAACGCGAACAATTTCCACATATTTTAAATTGAGGTAAGTTTACTTGTGAATTAAAAAATGTTGCTTCTAAATAGTTGTTTCTAAATTAAATGAGCTTGTTTCTAATTTTTTTGTTTCCAAATGTCGCCAGCTTGTTTTTAAATTGAACTGATTTTTTTAGCTTGAATCAGTTTGTAACTTAAGCAACTTTAACGTGTTAAAATTAAATAAAATTACTTATAAAGTGCAAAAAAATGGTATGTTTAAGTTAAAAACTTGTTTATAATTCAAACAATTTTTTTTCAGATTGGATCAATTTGTTTCTAATCTACGCTCTAGTGTATTTTGTTTGAAACTGTAATTTGTGAACTGAAAAATATTTGAATTGGTTCTTAATTAAATCAATTTGTCTGTGATTTATTGTTTCCAAATTATAGTGGCTTGTTTCTAACTTGAACCAGTTTGTTTCTAATTTGAACCAAGTTGTTTCTAATTTGAACCAATTTGTTTTTTACTTGAACCAATTTGTTTTCAGTTTTTAATTTGAACTCTACCATTTTTATTTGAACAAAAAAAAATGTGGTTCAAAGTTTAATCAGTTTGTAAATGGAACTAAATTTGCTTTCAAATTAAGAAACTGTTTCTAAAATTATGAACTTCTTTCTAATTTAAACGGGTTTGTTTCTAATTTGAACAACTTTCTTTTTGTTTTAAATTGAATTATTTCTAATTTGCATAAGAATAGGTACATTAGGACCTAACATTTAATAAATTGTAAGTGGAGAACGTTTTCTCTTAAATTGACTAACTGTTTCCAAATTTAATGAACTTGTTTCTAATTTGAACGAGTTTGTTTCTAATTTTAACCAGTTTGTTTTTAATTTAAACCAATTTGTTTCTTACTTGAACCAATTTGTTTTCAGTTTTTAATTTGAACTGTACCATTTTTATTTGAACAAAAAAAAATGTGGTTCAAAGTTTAATCAGTTTGTAAATGAAACTAAATTTGCTTTCAAATTAAGAAACTGTTTCTAAAATTATGAACTTCTTTCTAATTTAAACGGGTTTATTTCTAATTTGAACAACTTTCTTTTTGTTTTAAATTGAATTATTTCTAATTTGCATAAGAATAGGTACATTAGGACTTAACATTTAATAAATTGTAAGTGGAAAACATTTTCTCTTAAATTGATTAACTGTTTCTAAATTTAATGAACTTGTTTCTAATTTGAACGAGTTTGTTTCTAATTTTAACCAATTTGTTTCTAATTTGAACCAATTTGTTTCTTACTTGAACCAATTTGTTTTCAGTTTTTAATTTGAACTGTACCATTTTTATTTGAACAAAAAAATTGTAGTTCAAAGTTTAATCAGTTTGTAAATGGAATTAAATTTTCTTTTAAATTAAGAAACTGTTTCTAAAATTTATGAACTTCTTTCTAATTTAAACGGGTTTGTTTCTAATTTGAACAACTTCCTTTTTGTTTTAAATTGAATTATTTCTAATTTGCATAAGAATAGGTACATTAGGACCTAACATTTAATAAATTGTAAGTGGAAAACATTTTCTCTTAAATTGATTAACTGTTTCTAAATTTAATGAACTTGTTTCTAATTTGAACGAGTTTGTTTCTAATTTTAACCAATTTGTTTCTAATTTGAACCAATTTGTTTCTTACTTGAACCAATTTGTTTTCAGTTTTTAATTTGAACTGTACCATTTTTATTTGAACAAAAAAATTGTGGTTCAAAGTTTAATCAGTTTATAAATGGAACTAAATTTTCTTTCAAATTAAGAAACTGTTTCTAAAATTCATGAACTTCTTTCTAATTTAAACGGATTTGTTTCTAATTTGAACAACTTTCTTTTTGTTTTAAATTGAATTATTTCTAATTTGCATAAGAATAGGTACATTAGGACCTAACATTTAATAAATTGTAAGTGGAAAACATTTTCTCTTAAATTGATTAACTGTTTCTAAATTTAATGAACTTGTTTCTAATTTGAACGAGTTTGTTTCTAATTTTAACCAATTTGTTTCTAATTTGAACCAATTTGTTTCTTACTTGAACCAATTTGTTTTCAGTTTTTAATTTGAACTGTACCATTTTTATTTGAACAAAAAAATGTGGTTGAAAGTTTAATCAGTTTGTAAATGAAACTAAATTTGCTTTCAAATCAAGAAACTGTTTCTAAAATTCATGAACTTCATTCTAATTTAAACGGGTTTGTTTCTAATTTGAACAACTTTCTTTTTGTTTTAAATTGAATTATTTCTAATTTGCATAAGAATAGGTACATTAGGACCTAACATTTAATAAATTGTAAGTGGAAAACATTTTCTCTTAAATTGATTAACTGTTTCTAAATTTAATGAACATGTTTCTAATTTGAACGAGTTTGTTTCTAATTTTAACCAATTTGTTTCTTATTTAAACCAATTTGTTTCTTACTTGAACCAATTTGTTTTCAGTTTTTAATTTGAACTGTACCATTTTTATTTGAACAAAAAAATTGTGGTTCAAAGTTTAATCAGTTTGTAAATGGAACTAAATTTGCTTTCAAATTAAGAAACTGTTTCTAAAATTATGAACTTCTTTCTAATTTAAACGGGTTTGTTTCTAATTTGAACAACTTTCTTTTTGTTTTAAATTAAATTGTTTTTAATTTAGATAAAAATAGGTACATTAGGACCTAACATTTAATAAATTGTAAGTGGAGAACGTTTTCTCTTAAATTGATTAACTGTTTCTAAATTTAATGAACTTGTTTCTAATTTGAACGAATTTGTTTCTAATTTTAACCAATTTGTTTCTAATTTAAACCAATTTGTTTCTTACTTGAACCAATTTGTTTTCAGTTTTTAATTTGAACTGTACCATTTTTATTTGAACAAAAAAGTTGTGGTTCAAAGTTTAATCAGTTTGTAAATGAAACTAAATTTGCTTTCAAATTAGGAAACTGTTTCTAAAATTCATGAACTTCTTTCTAATTTAAACGGGTTTATTTCTAATTTGAACAACTTTCTTTTTGTTTTAAATTGAATTATTTCTAATTTGCATAAGAATAGGTACATTAGGACCTAACATTTAATAAATTGTAAGTGGAAAACATTTTCTCTTAAATTGATTAACTGTTTCTAAATTTAATGAACTTGTTTCTAATTTGAACGAGTTTGTTTCTAATTTTAACCAATTTGTTTCTAATTTTAACCAATTTGTTTCTAATTTAAACCAATTTGTTTCTTACTTGAACCAATTTGTTTTCAGTTTTTAATTTGAACTGTACCATTTTTATTTGAACAAAAAAATTGTGGTTCAAAGTTTAATCAGTTTGTAAATGGAACTAAATTTGCTTTCAAATTAAGAAACTGTTTCTAAAATTATGAACTTCTTTCTAATTTAAACGGGTTTGTTTCTAATTTGAACAACTTTCTTTTTGTTTTAAATTGAATTATTTCTAATTTGCATAAGAATAGGTACATTAGGACCTAACATTTAATAAATTGTAAGTGGAAAACATTTTCTCTTAAATTGATTAACTGTTTCTAAATTTAATGAACTTGTTTCTAATTTGAACGAGTTTGTTTCTAATTTTAACCAATTTGTTTCTAATTTTAACCAATTTGTTTCTAATTTAAACCAATTTGTTTCTTACTTGAACCAATTTGTTTTCAGTTTTTAATTTGAACTGTACCATTTTTATTTGAACAAAAAAGTTGTGGTTCAAAGTTTAATCAGTTTGTAAATGAAACTAAATTTGCTTTCAAATTAAGAAACTGTTTCTAAAATTATGAACTTCTTTCTAATTTAAACGGGTTTATTTCTAATTTGAACAACTTTCTTTTTGTTTTAAATTGAATTATTTCTAATTTGCATAAGAATAGGTACATTAGGACTTAACATTTAATAAATTGTAAGTGGAAAACATTTTCTCTTAAATTGATTAACTGTTTCTAAATTTAATGAACTTGTTTCTAATTTGAACGAGTTTGTTTCTAATTTTAACCAATTTGTTTCTAATTTGAACCAATTTGTTTCTAATTTGAACCAATTTGTTTCTTACTTGAACCAATTTGTTTTCAGTTTTTAATTTGAACTGTACCATTTTTATTTGAACAAAAAAATGTGGTTGAAAGTTTAATCAGTTTGTAAATGAAACTAAATTTGCTTTCAAATCAAGAAACTGTTTCTAAAATTCATGAACTTCATTCTAATTTAAACGGGTTTGTTTCTAATTTGAACAACTTTCTTTTTGTTTTAAATTGAATTATTTCTAATTTGCATAAGAATAGGTACATTAGGACCTAACATTTAATAAATTGTAAGTGGAGAACATTTTCTCTTAAATTGATTAACTGTTTCTAAATTTAATGAACTTGTTTCTAATTTGGACGAGTTTGTTTCTAATTTAAACAAGTTTCTTTCTAATTTGAATCAATTTATTTCTAATTTGCAAATAATTAGGCATATTTAAGCTCTAAATTCAATAAATAGTGGGTTGAAACATCTTTCCTTTACGTTGGAAAACTTGGAATTTTTTTTTCCAAATTTGGCTAGCTTGTTTCTAATTTGAACCGATTTGTTTTTAGTTTGAATCAGTTTGTTTGTAACCTAAGCAACGTTAGTACGTTTTGAAATTAAATAAAATTACTTATGAAGTGAAGAATGGTATGTTTAAATTAAGAACTTGTTTATAATTTAAACATTTTTTTTCAGATTGGATCAATTTGTTTCTAATCTGCACTATAGTGTATTTTGTTTAAAACTGTGGTTTGTGAATTGAAAAATATTTGAATTGGTTCTAAATTAAACAAATTTGTCTGTGATATGTTGTTTCCAAATTTAAGTAGCTTGTTTCTAACTTGAACCAGTTTTGATATTCTCTGCAATTTATTTGCGAAGTATTCATATTTGTATGCAGTTTTATTGGCTTTTTCTTCGCCGGTCACTCCTTTCACAATCCTAAAATTCAGTACCTTCTATTAAGGAATGGTAATCTGTTTTAGATTGGCGTAAACAGCGATTGCGTTGGATCTTGGTTTGTCAATCAGTTTGTTTCTTATTTGAACCAGTTTGTTTCTCACTTGAACCAATTTGTTTTCAGCGTGAACGATTTGCGTACGTTTGGATAAATTAAGTTGAAAAACGGTCGTTTGTAAATTAAAAAGTTGTTTCTAAATGAAAGTGAGCTTGTTTCTAAATTGTTGTTTCTACATTTGGTGCGCTTTGTTTCTAATTTGAACCGATTTATTTTTAGTTTGAACTAGTGTGTTTCTCATCTGAACCAGCAACATTTTTTTTCTAAAATAAAGCAGTCTAGTTTAGAATTTGCACTGACGTTGTTTTTTTGAAGCAGTTTGTGCTTCATTTACGAAGAGTTTTTTGAGTTTTTACTAGATTGTTTCTAATTAGAATAAATTTGAGTTCACTTGTTTCAAACTTGAAATACTCTTTAAACGAAACAAGTATGTTTTTAAATGGAGAAATGATTAGTAAATTTAACAAGTTTATTTTCTACTTGAGTTAGATTGTTTCTTATTTGTACTTTCAATAGTTTCGTTTATAATGATAACGAAGGCTTCCACGGCCAGAGTCAGTACAGGATATACTTCTTCCGGGATTGGACCAGTGTCAAAGAACTACTAAAAGTTTTTAGTAGTTCTTTGACACGGTCCAATCCCGGAAGAAGTACATCCTTTAGTTTCGTTTATAATATTTAAGATACAAATCGTGTCAGTTGGGCACCAATAGTAATAAAAGTATACATTTTGTTATTAATGATCGTAATGAAGCAACTACATTACCTTACCTAGTTTCTTTTTAGTTTCTTAGGGTCTTAAAATGAAGCTTCAAGATAAAATCAAATCATAAATTTTGTAATCAATTAACAAGTTTAGCTTCTACTTGTCTAGATTTTATATTACCTTCCGCAAGATTTTAATTCCCATCAAGTTAATACTGACGTCTTTATTACTCCAAAACTAACATTAAAGATAAATTTGCCATGTTTATCGGTGAAACTTGCGAGGGCGAACGCCTGTCGCCGTACAGTTCGAAATGGCACCCCCGGGATTCACTTCCTGAGGTGAATTAAACTAAAACGCTACTAACCGTTTGTTTATTGAGGACTCTGGTGACAGCGCATCTATAAACATCCGAAAGATCCAACTCTAGGACGGCCAGCGTGCCAGCAGGATCGATGTGTGGACGACAGGCGGGGTCCGGGTAGTCCCTAAGGCCTTCCAGATACACTCGCTTGGTGGACTCGGTAATTGGCACTTCCACGCGCATTTTGTCCGGCAAACATCTCACTTTGGGGCCCACTGCAATCAAAACAACGTAAACGTTAGATGGACGATTGAATTCGCTTTGGCACGAAGACGATTCTTTATAGTTTACTGGTCAATTGCTTTTATTTTGTTTTGTTTAAATTTTTGCCAGATGTTACTGACAGTATTACCTATATACTTGTAGCGTGCCGGTGCCGAAGCTGTGACATTCATTGTTAAATTTACGAGCGGTTTGGAGATTTGTATTATTGTATCCACGCGGCAGTCTATGCTAAAAATCCAGTAGTGGTGGCACTCCCAATATTACGCAGCGCAGATCTAACGTTTTTCCATGATCAATGTCGGTGAATTACTTTAAAGTAGTTTTGGGTTGTTTTTGAATTTTGGTGAATATTTGATATATAATGAATGACCGGATCCTAGTTTCGCTTTTTAGTATCATTGGCGGTTATACCAGCAATAATGAACGACTCACAGGCCAATCTGTATGTATCGTCACGTTGCAGGCATTCGAATACAACAGATTTTCGAAGTTTACATCTTTAGCACAGTTTCGAGAATCAAAAAGGAGCCTCAAACCACTTTAGGTGGTTCGTAGATTTTTAGAATCTTCATATATTTTCAGTTAAATTGGTAATATGTGTAAATAAAAATCAAACTAATTAAACAATAAATGACTGACATCCAATTCAGGTGATTTGGGCAAATATTGTTTTGGTCACGATGAGGTGAATGCCATCGAGTTTCTTTTATTGGGCCCCAGCGTACACGTTTTCAAATTTCTTTTATTTAACAAAAAAACTCCTGTAATAGGTTTATTACAGGAGTTCTTTTACAGGAGTTTCTGTTGCAGGAATTCGAATACAACAGCTTACTTCTTTAGCATGATCTAAGAATCAGAAAAGAGCCTCAAACCACCTTAAGTAGTTTGTAGATTCTTTGACTCTTTATAAGTTTTAATTAAAATTGCTGATATGTATAAATGAAAATTAAACGAATTAAACAATAAATGACTAAATGAAACAGATTTTTGACCAATCGAGGTGATTTGGGTAAATATTTTTTAGTCAGGATGAGGTGAATGCGCGCCCAGACCTTCTTTTATGGGGCCCCAGCGTACGAGTTTTCCAATTTCCTCCATTTAACCTATTACGACCTTCTCTGTTGGAATTTATCCGCGGCGATGTATTTTCGCCAAATTCGGGAATCTGACATATTACGAGAGAGACCCAAATGTGTCGTGAAGGCCTTTCGGGCTCGCCGGCGAGCGTTCTTAATGCGGGTGTGAAAATAAGAGGCATTAGTCACAGAGACGAGTACGGTATAACTGGGACATGGCTATGAGGCTATGACCGAGTCATCTGGGAGAAAGTAAATGCAGCAAAGAGAGTGCTAAACACTAACTAACGCTAACGCCGCGGTCCATAAGAGTCATTATTTGACCCAGTTTCGAGGACGGCGCGCCGCAAAGAGAAATAAAACGTTTATTCTGCATGCACGATCTAGGATTACAAACAATATCGAGGTGCAGTTACTATTTTTCTTTCGAAAGCGAGGTTATTGTCTTTTTAGTTCGCAAAGAAAGCGGCATATTATTTGTATTGCGAAAATTGGCACAATAAAAGGATATGAGAAGGATATTTTGCTCCGTATTACGTTTTCTCTCTAATTAGGGATCATTGTTTGTTGCTTTCTCAGAGCGGAATAATTGCTTTGTCAGAAATGCAATATAGTCAGGCAAATATTCTATCACTGTCACGTCAACTGCATCAACTCTACCAAAAAGGTCAAAAGGACTAAAAAATGAAAAAAAGAAATAAACACAGACAACGTAAGCACAATATTAAAAATGTTTTGGAAATGGTTTTCATTTCTTATGTGACTATAGTTTAATGTCAGTCAATCTATTTATTAGATGATAATTTCTCTACCTTTAACTCTTCGAAATACAGAACTTGTCCCCTGATTTCGGGGGACAAGTTCTGTATTTCAGTTTTTGAAGATAACCAAGTACCAGTCCGTTCCATCAAACTTTAACTCTTTAATATGATCTCTTTAAGTAATTTATTGCAGGTCCGATGGCACAGTTAATAGAGCGCTGGCTGCCTGCCATCAGGGTTGTGGGTTCGAATCCCGTGCCGGGCTTCGAAAATTTTCGATATTTATTTACAATAAGGCCGACGCTACACATATGGAATACTTATCAAGTTTCCGAATTCAAAATTCAGATTCACAAATTCCGGTCACTTGGCTGACGTTTCATAGAAATGCGTCCATGTCAGTGTTCGAATTTCCGTTGGTCGCACACGCACGAATTTCTAACGTTTCATAGAAATGCGTCCACTTCAGTTCTTGAATCTCCAATGGTGGTTGCACACGCACGGATTCTTCTATGCGCTTGAATCTGAATTCCTCCTAACGTTTCATAGAAAACACGTTCAGTGCTCTAATTTCATTGCCTGTTCATGCACGGTTTTCTGATTTTTCATAGAAATCTCAGAACTGGAATCATCACTGGACGCACATCCACGGATTTCTAACTGTTTGTCTCTGCCTGTCGAACTCTGTCGAACCCCAATTCAAAAATATCTTGTCTGAACTCAAAACTTCAGCACATATAGATTCCTCAGTGCTGAATACAGTTTGTGCAAGAATTTTCGATTGTTGGACTTGTGTGTGGTGTAAAGACACTGATTAACGTGATTTCGCATGCAGAGAAATCCATTTTATGTGCAAATTGGCGTAACAGGCTCTTCATTGTTGTTCGTGGAGTGTGTAGGTATAGCCCATAGGGTATTTGAAGTGGTACAAGGCAAACATTATGCATTATTGCTCCTATTACCGCGTTATATCGAGTGCAACCGACCCGACAATGCTTCCTAAATGCTACCATGTACGTACATTTTACTGCAACGATTCGGTAAACAGCGTACTAATTTAAAGACCACCTTATTGTTTTATTATTACCAAGCGGAATCCAAATTCCATGATTATACGTCGAGAATAAGCGCCAATTAAACCGCAGCAAAGAGTAAAAACAAACGATTTAACGAATTGTATAAAGCTGCACTTATTCGATTTAAATTATACGGTTTCGATTCGGTGGCCCATGGTCATTATCTCCTGTTAATCTCCGCAACGGCTTATTACGGTACCCACGGAAAATTAACGTGTGGTTTTACACAATTAAAAGGTTCTTGAATTCTTTGGTCCAAAACAACTGGCTTGCGTGCATTATGAACAATTTTAGGCTACAGTGTAATGATACTAAATTCCGGGGCCCAAAAATTAACTAATTAGTCGTAAGAGGTCACGTACTTAACAATTTTGTTTTGCATGAGCGCAAGATAACAGTTCGTTTACTCTTATTACGAAGACGAGGACTGAGATTAACGAGACTAACGTTTGTTAGGACGTAATTCGAACTTTGTTTGGCGAATTTCTATCGTTGTTAAGCGAATCAAGTTTTAGTTAATATTGGACGAAGTCCTGTCGATGTTAATGCGGACGAACTGCTATAACATCGAACGAAGTCTTATCTATGAACGAAGTCAAATCGTTGTTAATTTTAGACTAGGTCCTATCGTTGTTAATATTCGACAGAGTCCTATCTTTCTTAAGAGTGGAAGTTCTATCGTTGTTACTATCAAAGGATGTTCTAGCATTCGTAATCTGAGATGAAGATAACGAAGTTCCGTCGTTGTTAATTTCGAACGAAGTTCTAAAATTGTTAATGCCAGACCATATCCTATCGTTGTAAATGCCAGACAATGCTCTATCGTTGTTAATAACGGACGAAGATCTATCGGTGTGATTATCAGACAAAGTTCAATCGTTGTTAATACCAGATCGTTGTTGATATCTAAAGAAGTTCCATCGTTTTTAATATTAAGAGAATTTTGTCTTCGTTAATGGCTTGAACGCTATCTTTGTTAATAGTCCAGTCGTTGTTAATGCGGACAAATTCCTATCCTCGTTAATATCGAACGAAGTCTTGAAGTAGTTTATGCCGGAGTCCTATCTTCCTTAATAGTGGAAGTTCTGTCGCTGTTAATATCAAAGGATGTTCTAGCGTTTGTAATCTGAGATGAAGTTAATGAAGTTAAATATTATCGTTTGGAAGTATTATTTCCAAACTGGGCCAAAGAAATGTTAAATAAATTGAAAAAACCAAGACATTGTTTGACGTGAACAATGTTGGAACTTCGTCCGAAATTAACAACGATAGAACTTCGTTATTCTTTGTGCAAATGCTAGTTAATACCGAAGAATGTTCTAGTATTTGTAATACAATATGAGACAAAGAATAACGAAGTTCTATCGTTGTTAATTTCGGACGAAGTTCCAACATTGTTCACGTCAAACAATGTCTTGTTTTTTTAATTTATTTAACATTTCTTCGGCCCAGTTTGGAAATATTATCGTTTGGAAATATTATTTCCAAACTGGGCCGAAGAAATGTTAAATAAATTGAAAAACATAATATTTCCGGCCAATAAAGGTCTACCATGAAGAATGGACAATGTCTTATTGTTGTCAATATTGGGCGAAGTTGTATCGCTTTTAATATTAAAGGAAGTCCTATTGTCGTTTATTAACGACGACGCTTGAATTTTTGTGCTCGTTAATGTTTACCTAAACCTTATTTTTGTTAACATCGAACGAAAACCAATCGTTGTTAATGCGGACGAATTCCTATCCTAGTCAAGATAGAACGATGTTTTAACGTAGTTTATTCCGGACTAAACCATATCGTTGCTAATGTTAAACTAAGTTGTCCTCGTTGATATTGACCTAAACGTTAATATCCAACAAAGTCCAATCGGTTATGAAGCGAACAAATTCCTATCCTCGTTAATATCTAATTAAGTCTTAACTTAGTTTATTTCCAGCGAATTCGTGTCCTTGTTAATATCAAAGTCTTATCGTTGTTAATACTTTACAAAGTTCTATATTCGTTAATATTGAAGGAAGATCTATCGTTGTTAATATCGAAGCATGTTCTAGCATTCGTAATACGAAACGAAAGTAACGAAGTCCTATCGTCGTTAATTTCAGACAAACTTCTAACATTGGTAATGCTAAATGAAATGCTATTGTTGTTGATACCGAAGGAAGTCCTATCGTTGTTTATTAGCGACGACGTTTGATAGTTCAAAAGAATTTTAGTCCTCGTTAATGTTTACCTAAACCCTACCTTTGTTGACATCGAACGAAAACCAATCGTGTTAATGCGGACGAATGCCTATCCTTGTCAATATAGAACGAGGTTTTAACGTAGTTTATTCCGGACAAAATCATATCGTTGCTAATGTTAAACTAAGTTCAATCGTTGTTAATATTTTACAAAATCTTATCTTTGTTAATATTGGACAAAGATTTATCGTTGTTAACACCGAAGGTTGTTCTTGCATACGTAATATGAACAAAGTTAATGAGATTCTGTCGTTGTTAATTTTAGACGAAATTCTACCAAGGTTAATGCCAGACAATGTCCTATCGTTGTTAACATTAAACGAAGTCTTATCCCTTTTGATATCAAAGGAAGTCCTATTGTCGTTTATAACCGACGACGCTTGATATTTCAAGAGAAATTTTGGCCTCGTTAATGTTGACCTAAACCCTAGCCTTGTTAATATTGAACAAAGTCCAATCGTTGATAAAGCGGACGATTTCTTATCATCGTTAATATCGAACGAAGTCTTAGCGTAGTTTATTTCCAATTAATTCATATCGTTGTTAATATCAAAGTCTTATCGTTTTTAAATCGTTTTTAATATTTTACATTGTCGTTAATGTAGAACAAAATCTATCGTTGTTAATACCGAAGCATGTTCTAGCATTCGTAATACGAAACGAAAATAACGAACTCCTATCGTTGTTAATTTCAGACAAAATCCTAACATTGTTAATACCAGACGAAATGCTTTCGTTGTTGATACAAAAGAAAGTCCTATCGTTGTTTATTAGCAACGACTTTTGATAGTTTAAACGAATGTTTGCTCTCATTAATGTTAACTAAACCCTATCTTTGTTAACATCGAACGAAAACCAATCGTTGTTAATGCGGACGAAATCTTATTCTCGTCAATATAGACCGATGTTTTAACGTAGTTTATTTCAAACAAAATCATATCATTGCTAATAATTAATTAAGTTCGATCGTTGTTAATATTTTCCAAAATCCTGTCTTCGTTGGACAAAGATTTATCGTTTTTAACACCAAAGTATGTTCTAGCATACGTAATATGGGCAAAGATAACGAAATTCTGTCGTTGTTAATTTTGGACGAAGTTCTAACAAGGTTAATGCCAGACAATGTTATCGTTGTAAACATTAAACGAAATTTTATCGATTTTAATATCAAACGAAGTCTTGTTATCGTTTATTACCGACGACGCTTGATGTTTCAAAAGAATTTTTGACCTCGTTAATATTGATCTAAACCCTAACTTTGTTGATATCGAACGAAGTCCAATCGTTGATAAAGCGGACGAATTCCTATCTTAGTTAATATCAAACAAAGTCTTAACGTAGTTTATTTCCAATGAATTCATATCGTTGTTAATATCAAAGTCTTATCGTTTTTAATGTTTAACAAAGTCGTTAATGTAGGACAAAATCTATCGTTGTTAATACCGAAGCATGTTCTAGCATTCGTAATACGAATCGAAAATAACGAAGTCTTATCGTTGTTAATTTCAGACACAATCCTAACATTGTTAATACCAGACGAAATGCTATCGTTGTTGTTAATATCTAATGAAGTTTTAACGTAGTTTATTTTCAACGAATTCATATCGTTGTTAATATTAAAGTCCAATCGTTGATAAAGCCGACGAATTTCTACCCTCGTTAATATCGAACGAAGTCTTAGCGTAGTTTATTTCCAACGTCAACGTCGTTGTTAATATCAAAGTCTTATCGTTGTTAATATTTTACAGAGTCCTATCTTCGTTAATATTGGACAAAGATCTATCGTTGTTAATTCCGAAGCATGTTCTAGCATTCGTAATATGGGACGAAGATAACATAAATCGTTGTTAATTTTAGACCAAGTCCTAAGATCGTGAATGCCAGACAAAATTCTACCGTTGTTGATATCAAAGGAAGTCTTATCGTTGTTTATTAACGACGACATTTAATAGTTCAAGCAAATTTTTGTCCTCGTTAATGTTTATCTAAACCCTACCTTTGTTAATATCGAATAAAAACCGATCGTTGTTAATTCGGACAAATTCCTATCCTAGTCAATATAGAACGATGTTTCAACGCAGTTTATTTCGGACAAAATCATATCGTTGCTAATATTAAACTAAGTTTGATCGTTATTAATATTTTGCAAAGCCCTATCTTGGTTAATATTGGACGAAGATCCATCGTTGTTAATATCGAAGGATGTTCTAGCATTGGTATAGTGAGACGAAGATAACGAACTCCTGTCGTTG
The DNA here is from genome assembly GCA_028583605.1 of Dastarcus helophoroides. NCBI lineage: Eukaryota > Metazoa > Arthropoda > Insecta > Coleoptera > Bothrideridae > Dastarcus > Dastarcus helophoroides. Next base: position 18,703,806 of record CM053337.1, on the reverse strand, counting down.
TTAATTTCAGACAAAGTCTTAACATTGTTAATACCATTCTTCATGGTAGACCCTGGGCCGAAGAAATGTTAAATAAATTGAAAAAAACATTGTTAATACCAGTCGAGGTTTTATGATTGTTAACATCAAAGAAAATCCTGTTGTCCTTAATACTGGACAAAGATTTAGGGTTTTTAACACAGAAGAGCATATGTAATATGGACAAAGATAACAAAATTCTGTGGTCAATTTTAGACGAAGTTCTAACAAGGTTAATCGCAGACAATGTCCTATCGTTGTTAACATTTAACTAAGTTTTATAGCTTTTGATGTCAAAGGAAGTTCTATTGTCGTTAATTAACGATGCCGCTTGATATTTCAAGCGAATTTTTGTCGTCGTTAATGTTGATCTAAATTCTAACTTTGTTAATCTCGAGCGAAGGTCAGTCGTTGTTAATGCGTACGAATTTCTATCCGCGTTAATATAGAAAGAAGTTTAAACGTAGTTTATTCCGAATGAAATATCGTTGTTAATATCAAAGTCATGTCACTGTTAAGATTTTACAAAGTGCTATCTTCGTTAATATTATTAGACAAAGATCTGTCGCTTTTAACACCAAAGGATGTTCCAGCATTCGCAATATAATCCGAAAATAACGAAGTTTTATCGTTGGTTATTTCAGACAAAAGTCTAAGAGTCTAAGTCTAAGAATTACTAATGCTAGACAAAGTTCTACCGTTGTTAATGCCAAAGAAACCCCTATCGTTGTTTATTAACGACGACGTTTGATATTTTAAGCGAATTTTTGTCCTCGTTAATTGTTTAGTTTTGTCCTTGTTAATAATTATTGTTAAAAATTGTTAACCCTGTTCTTCATTAATTATTAACCTTATTAATATCGAACGAAGACCAATCGTTGTTAATGAGGACGAATTCTTATGTTCGTTAATATAGAACAAAGTTTTAACGTACTTTATTCCGGACGAAATCATATCGTTATTAATATCAAAGTTCTGTCATTGTTAATATTTAACAAAGTCCTATATTCAGTATTATTGGATGAAGATCGTTGTTATTACCGAAGGATATTTTAGCATTTGTATTATGAGACGAAGATAGCGAAGTTCTATCGTTGTTAATTTCAGACCAAGTCCTAACATTGTTAATGCCAGGCGAAAATCTGTCGACGTTTATTAACTACTTGATATTTCAAACAAATTTTTGCCTTCGTTAATGTTGACCTAAATTCTATCTTTATTAATATCGAAAAAAGATCAATCGTTGTTAACGCGGACAAAATCCTATCCTCGTTAATATTGAACGAAGTTTTAACGAACTTCTGTCGTTGTTAATTTCAGACAAAATCCTAACATTGTTAATACCATACAAAATTGTATGGTTGGTAATATCAAAGGATGTCCTGTCGTCATTTATTAGTGACGACGTTTAATATTTCAAGCAAATTTTTGTTGTCGTTAACGTTGACCTAAATCCTAACTTTGTTAATCTCGAGCGAAGATCAATCGTTGTTAATGCGGACGAATTTCTCTCCATGTTATTATAGAACAAATTTAAGCATAGTTTATTTCGAATGAAATCATATGGTTGTTAATATCCAAGTGCTGTCACTGTTAATACTTTACAAAGTCCTATCTTCGTTTATATTGAACAAAGTTCTACCGTTATTACCACTGAACGAAGTCCTAACATTGTTAATAGCAGACAATATTCTATCATTGTTAATATCGGCCGAACTTTAGTCCGTTGTTGATATCAAAAGAAGTTCTAGTAACATTAACATTAAAGAAATTCCTGTCCTCCTTAATATCGGACAAAATCTTATCTTTGTAAATGTCGAGTGAAATCCTGTCATTGTTAGTGTGGACAAACTTCCATCTTCGTTAATATCTAACGAAGTATTAAGTAAGTTTATATCGGACGAAGTCATATCTTTGTGAATATAAAACTAAGTCATATCGTTCTAAATATTTTACAAAGTCCTATCTTTATTAATATTGGACAAAGTTTTATCGTTGTTAACATCGGACAAAAGTGCTAACATTGTCAACATCGGATACTCTTCTATCGTTGTTAATATCGGCCGAAATTCAATCGTTGTTAATATTAAGAGAAATCTTATTGACATTAATATCAAACGAATTCCTATTCTCGTTAATGTCGCACGAATGCTTATCGTTGTAAATATAGAGCAACATCCTATCGTTGTTAATGCGAAGGAATTTCCATCTTCATTAATGTCGAACGAAGTCTTAAAATATTTTATATCGAACGAAGTCTTATAACTATTTTATAATGAACGAAGTTACGAACGTTGTTAATATCTTGACAAAATCATATCGTTGTTAATATTCAAAGTCCTATCGTTGCTAATATTCAAAATCCTATCGTTGTAAATATTTTCCAAATCTTCGTTAATATAAGCGAAGTTCTATCGCTGTTAACATCGGACAAAAAAGGTAACATTGTTAATATCCGACAATATTCTATCTTTGTTAAAATGGGCCGAAGCTTCAATCGTTGTTGATATTAAAAGAAATCCTATTGACATTAATATCGAACGAATTCCTGTCCTTGTTAATGTCGCACAAAATCTTATCTTTGTAAATGTAGAACGAAGTTCTGTCATTGTTAATACGAAAGAAATTCTATCTTCATTAATATCGTTGAATGAAGTCTTAAAATTTGTATATCAAATGAAGTCATATCGTTGTTAATATCTGACAAAATTCTATCTCCGGTAATATTGGCGAAGTTCTATCGTTGTTAACATCAAACAAAAAAAGGTAACGTTGCTAATATTCAACAATATTTTATCTTTGTTAAAATGGGCCGAACTTTAATCGTTGCTAATATCCGACAATATTCTATCTTTGTTAAAATGGGCCGAACTTCAATCGTTGTTAATATTAAAAGAAATCTTATTAATATTAATATCGAACGAATTCCTGTCCTCGTTAATGTCGCACAAAATCTTATCTTTGTAAATGTAGAACGAAGTTCTGTCATTGTTAATACGAAAGAAATTCTATCTTCATTAATATCGTTGAATGAGGTCTTAAAATTTGTATATCAAATGAAGTCATATCGTTGTTAATATCTGACAAAATTCTATCTCCGGTAATATTGGCGAAGTTCTATCGTTGTTAACATAAAACAAAAAAAGGTAACGTTGCTAATATCCGACAATATTCTATCTTTGTTAAAGTGGGCCGAACTTCAATCGTTGTTAATATTAAAGAAATCCTATTGACATTAATATTGAACGAATTCCTGTCCCCGTTAATGTCGAACAAAATCTCATCTTTGTAAATGTAGAACGAAGTTCTGTCGTTGTTAATACGGACGAACTTCTATCTTCATTATTATCGTTGAACGAAGTCTTAACGTTTTTTATATCGAATAATGTCATATCGTTGTTGATATCTGACAAAATCCTATCTCCGCTAATATTGGCGAAGTTCTGTCGTTGTTAACATCAGACAAAAAAAGGTAACGTTGCTAACATCCGACAATATTCTATCTTTGTTAAAGTGGGCCGAACATTAATCGTTGTTGATATTAAAGAAATCCTATTGACATTAATATTGAACAAAATCCTGTCCCCGTTAATGTCGAACAAAATCTCATCTTTGTAAATGTAGAACGAAGTTCTGTCGTTGTTAATACGAAGGAACTTCTATCCTCATTAATATCGTTAAACGAAGTCTTGAAGTTTTTTATATCGAATGAAGTCATATCGTTGTTAATATCTGACAAAATCCTATCTCCGCTAATATTGGCGAAGTTCTATCGTTGTTAACATCAGACAAAAAAAGGTAACGTTGCTAACATCCGACAATATTCTATCTTTGTTAAAGTGGGCCGAACTTTAATCGTTGTTAATATTAAAGAAATCCCATTGACATTTATATTGAACGAATTCCTGTCCCCGTTAATGTCGAACAAAATCTCATCTTTGTAAATGTAGAACGAAGGTTCTGTCGTTGTTAATACGGAGGAACTTCTATCTTCATTAATATCGTTGAACGAAGTCTTGAAAGTTTTTTATATCGAATGAAGTCATATCGTTGTTAATATCTGACAAAATCCTATCTCCGCTAATATTGGCGAAGTTCTAGTCGTTGTTAACATCAGACAAAAAAAGGTAACGTTGCTAACATCCGACAATATTCTATCTTTGTTAAAGTGGGCCGAACTTTAATCGTTGTTGATATTAAAGAAATCCTATTGACATTAATATTGAACGAATTCCTGTCCTCGTTAATGTCGAACAAAATCTTATCTTTGTAAATATAGGACGAAGTTTTGTTGTTGTTAATACGGAGGAACTTCTATCCTCATTATTATCGTTGAACGAAGTCTTAACGTTTTTTATATCGAATGAAGTCATATCGTTGTTAATTTCTGACAAAATCCTATCGCGGTTAATATTCGACGAAGATCTATCGTTGTTAATATCAAGGCATGTTCTAGCGTTCGTAATACGAAACGAAAATAACGAAGTCCTATTGTTGTTAATTTCAGACAAAATCCGAACATTGTTAATACCAGATGAAATGCTATCGTTGTTGTTGTTTATTTGCGGCAACGTTTGACAGTTCAAAGGAATTTTTTGTCCTCGTTAATGTTTATCTAAGTGCTATTTTCGCTAATATTTGATCACACGATTTTCTATCGTTAGTAATATCGGAAAGAATTCTATCGTTTCTAATATGAGATAAAAACAACGGAGTCCTATTGATTTTAATGTCAGACAAAATTTTATCGTTGGACAAAGTTCTATCGTTGATTAACAACAATAGAACTATGTCTAAGGACAGAATTTCGTTAATTAGCAACGATAGAACTTTGCTAAAATCGGAAAAAATCGTAAAATTTTTAATATGAGACTATGAAGTTCTATCGTTGTTAATATTAGACTATCTCCTATTTTTAAGATCGAACGTAATCTGGTTATTGTTAATATCTAAATAAATCTTATCGAACAAGGTCTTTTCTTCGCATACTGTGACGTTGCCCTTACCATTGCGATTATCGAATCAACAAGGTTCTATCCTTGTTAATACTGGATGAATTTCTATCGTTGCTAATATTGAACTAAGTTCTATCATTTTTAATATTAGACAAAATTCTGTTCTCGTTAACCTTGGTTTAGAACTAACATTGTCAATTTGGGAGGAAATCATATCTTCGTTATTATCGAATTAAATTCTATCGTTATTAATACGGACGAACCTATATCCTCGTTAACATCAAACGAAGTCTTAACGTGGTTTATTCCGGAAGAAATCATATCGTTGTTAATATCAAACAAAGCCCTATCGTTGTTTATACTTAAAGTCCTATCGTTGTTAATATTTAAAGTTCTACCGTTTGTTAATATTTTACAAAGTCTTATCTTCGTTAATATTGGCGGAGTTCTATCGTTGTTAACATCGGACAAAGAAAGGTTACTATCGCTGTTAATATCAAACTAAATCCTATCGTTGTTAATATTTTACAAAGTCCTATCGTTGTTAATATTTTACAAAGTCCTATCGTTGTTAATATCAAACTAAATCCTATCGTTGTTAATATTTTACAAAGTCCTATCGTTGTTAATATTTTCCAAAGTCCTATCGTTGTTAATATTTTACAAAGTCCCACCTTTGTTAATATTGGACGAAGGTATATTGTTGTTAATATGGAAGGGTGTTCTAGCATTCGTAATATGAGACGAAGATAACGAACTCCTGTCGTTGTTGATTTTAGTTAGTTTAAGTTCTAACAAGGTTAATGCCAGACAATGTCGTGTCGTTGTTAACATTAAACGAACACACCTTTCCTTTTTTAAATTTTTGGCGCATCGGATTCTGGGAACAAAAAAAAATATGAACAGAATGTAAATTATGTCTTTATGTTTATAAAAACACAAAATTGCGACCCGCAAATGTTCTACGGACTCACTATTGGATCAAAATCATACAAAATGCTACCTGGAAAGCGAAGTTTAATCTCATTTCTAGTGCGCTTATTAAAAACTTGATAGAATATTAATTAAAATGTAAGTTGATTACGCGGCGCTCATCTTGCTAAGTGCTCTCGACTTTCCATCCAGCCACTTCTGACCTGACCTGGAAGAACGCTTTTAATAAATTCAAATTAGAGTTATCGCGTCGAAAAAGTGCATCTCTACATTTCGCCAAACTAAAATAGTTGCGCCAACTCGCATTCCGCGTCAAGATATGAATTGAAATAATTAATTGGTCGACTGACTCATTTCAAATTCATGCGGAGGAAATACGAAAACTTTCCATTTGTAAGTCCGGCTTCAAAAATTTTAATATTACAGCATGTGGAAAGTTAGCTGTGATTGGGTGGGGGGGGGGGGGGAATGGGGCCGTAAAATGAGTTATGTTACGTTTGAAGATTTTGCGAGTTAAAGTATTTCAGAGTACCTAAGATAACAGGGAGATTAGGATAATCACTTGTGCCAAGTTGATAGATAGAAAGATAGAACGACAGGAAGACACAACCTAACCTAAGGTGGAGTGCGGCTCCCGTCCGCCGGGTCGCCGCGTCATACACTTCAACGAACAAACTTCCAAGTCGCGTTTCGTGTTCATAAAACACGAGATTATTTATATTGCGACAGCAGAACTACGCGAATACAATCGGGAATAAATCTTAATTCAATTAAAATCGACTTTACGGGCGCCCCTCGGCACTCTCATCGAGCGTACGCCGTAAAAATTTCATGGCAACATAAAGCGCGAACAAGAAAAGTTGACAGGTATCCATCCGCGGGCGTTTTACAGCTTAGGCCGTAATATTTTTAGGCGAATCAATCAAACCCCGGAAAAACGAACGTATACACACACAAAAGTAATGATGTATCTGTTGGTAACCGAATATCGATTCAATGCGCTAGCTATGAAATAACGGAATATTCAGTTAGTTCTGTCGAAACACAAAAGCTTCGAATAATTTATTACAAGCAGCAACTGTTTTACCCCCGACGAGCGACAGGTACTTCTGTTGCATTCAATAAACAATTATTTATTTCATTAATGGAAAACTGATATTGCCTGACTGTGACGGCATAATCGCATGGGAAATTGAATTATCAATTTCAGTTTATCCGGCAATATTGTTCGTCGACGCGCTTTCAACAATATCGAACCATATTTTAACAATAGCCACAATTTGGCACCCGATCCAGTTGTATTCTGTCTGCGAGGTAACGACATTATTTTTGACACAATTTGATATTTTCGAGAATTTCGAAAAACCGATCACAAACGAAGATAAAATTAAAAAATAATTGACGTTATTGAAAACCAGCTCGATAATTAGAGTTTACAAAAGAACGATCATAATTTCTAAAAATGTGTTAAAATTTTACGAATAGTTAAGGTGAAAGTTAATAATCTGAAACGAGGGCCGACATTATTTATGTATTTGCGTATATATATATATATATATATATAGGTATATTTCTATCTTTGTGACCTGCATGGTATATATAAGACGACCTGACCTCCACTAGTCCTGACAATATTTATGGCAAACTTTTGTCATATATGTGTTGAGGGGGAACTCTATTTTCAAGATTCCTAGAGAGGGAAAACGATTTTCGCAAGATAAATTTTCAAACAAAAATTGTACACGCCGTTCACTGTTACCTGCAATATATAGAGCAATTATTTTAACCGCTCGTTCGTTGTAGCTGTCCTCAACGTTGCCAAGTATTGAATCGTAAGGAAGGCCATAAGATGCATTTTTTCTATGATCTCCTGCACTATATATCAATTAGGGATTACGGATAGATTTTGCGTTTCAATACTGGGTAAGATAAAGGCGCTGCATTCAAAAAGCGCTTTTGCTAAATAGCTTTCCAGTCTATTTGGGTTTACTCGCTCTAACGTGAATGCTGCGTTGAATGCTAAATTTGTATTATGGCAGAAATTATCCCATTTAAAATAAATAAATTACACTATTATATTTGCTTGATTTTTTAAACATGTTTCCAAAACCAGAATATTGCATATGCAAATAAAATGAAAATGGCTAAAATTATAAATAAAATTATAGAAGCGTTCGATTCTGATATATAAATTTTACCAATAATTTTTTTTGCAAATTGTAGACATTCGATAATTGTTGGATTTCGAATTATGAAGTCATCGCCAATTTTTTTAAAATCATCATAGTTAGATGATATGTAACTGACATTATCATTGATATTTTTCGAGATATTCCTATAAACAAAAATTCAATTCAAATAATTTTAATTTCCATGTAAATTTTACTAATCAATTGGACAACAATATGAAGAAGTGTGGGGCGAAAAAAAAACCAAATGATTAACCTCTCTACACCTTCCCTCCTGCCGATCCATATATTAGATAAAATGTCGCTCAAATAATTATGATTGACAAAATGTTTAGTAACACTTTCGTCCTAGTACTAGGTATTTTTTTGCTCTTAAGAAATTATCAAGAAAGAGGAGTTCTTAAAAATCAAGTTCGGCCTGTTCAAGAATGTTCCAAATTTGGTGGTTTATTGAATTGACTTTTTTTAAATGTAAATTTTACTTCATTTAGACACCAGAATGAAAGAATTAACTTATAAATAATACTTATATGTCAGTAAAGATATAAGTAGGTGCGCAGTAGGTAGGTGCGCAGTAGGTGGGTGCGCAGTAGGTAGGTGCGCATAAGGTAGATGCGCAGTAGGTAAGTGCGCAGTAGGTAGGTGCGCAGTAGGTAGGTGCGCAGTAAATAGTTGCGCAGTAGGCAGATGCGCAATATGTAAGTGCGCAGTGGGTAGGTGCGCAATAGGTAGGTGAGCAGTAGATAGGTGCGCAGTGAGTAGGTGCGCAGTGTGTAGGAGCGCAGCAAGTAGATGCGCAGTGGGTAGGAGCGCAGTGGGTAGGTGCGCAGTAGATATGTGCGCAGTAGGTAGGTGCGCAGTAGGTAGGTGCGCAGTAATTTGGTGCGCAGTAGGTAGGTGCGCAGTAGGTAGGTGCGCAGTAAGTGGGTGCGCAGTAGAAAGGTGCACAGTAGGTAGGTGCGCAGAAGGTGGATGCGCAGTAGGTAAGTGCGCAGTAGGTAGGTGCGCAGTAGGTAGGTGCGCAGTAGGTAGGTGCGCAGCAAGTAGGTGCGCAGAAGGTAGTTGCGTAGTAGATAGTTGCGTAATGGGTAGGTGCGCAGTATGTAGGTGCGCAATAGGTAGATGCGCAGTAGGTGGATGCGCAGTAGGTAGGTGCGCAGTAGGTAGGTGCGCAGTAGGTAGTTGCGCAGTAAGTAGGTGCGCAGTGGGTAGGTGCGCAATGGGTAAGTGCGCAGTAGGTAGGTGCGCAAAAGGTAGGTGCGCAGTAGGTAGGTGCGCAATAGGTGGGCGCGCAGTGGGTAGGTGCGCATTTGGTAAATGCGCTGTAGGTAGGTGCGCAGTAGGTAGGTGCGCCGTTTTTGTAAATTTGATCTTAAATAATTTACTGGATGTTAGGCATATGAGAAAATATTTGTTACAAAAGTTGTCGCAAATTTTTTGCTTTACAATTTCTATTATATACGTTAACATCTTACAAGCTACAGAAACCGAGATAATTGCAAATAAATGATTTTAAAAACTTTGACCTTGAATACTTTACTAACGGTTGACCATATAAAAAAATGTCTGTTACAAAACTTGTAACAATTTTTATGCTCTACAAATGTTATAATAAATTTTAACATCATTGAAGTTGCAGTAACCGAGATAATCGAAAAAAACCAATTTTTGTAAATTTGATCTTAAAAAATTTACTAACTGTTGGGCATATCGGAAAATATTTGTTACAAAATTTGTCACAAATTTTATGTTCTACAAATTTTGTTATAAACGTCAACATCATAGAAGCTATAGAACCGAGATAATTGCAAAAAACTGATTTCTTGGGAAAGTTGACCCTTGAATAATTTACTAACGGTTGACCTTATAAACAAAGTTTTTTTTTAACAAAACCTGTGGCAAATTTTATTGCTTTACAAATTTTATTATAAACGTTAACATTCATAGAAGCTATAGAACCCGAGATAATTGCAAAAAGCTGATTTTTAAGAATTTTGACCTTTGAATAATTTACTAACGGTTCACCATATGAAAAAATGCATTATACAAAACTTTGTGGCAAATTATATGCTCTACAAATTTTATTAAAAACATTAACATCATAGAAGCTATACAAACCGAGATAATTGCCAAAAAATCCAATTTTTGCAAATTTGATCTTAAAAAATGTACTAACTGTTCGGCATTATGAGAAAATATTTGTTACTTAAAGTTGTCAAATTTTAGGCTTTACAATTTTTTGTTGTAAACGTTAACATCATAGAAGCTATAGAAACCGAGATACTCGAAAAAAAACCAGTTTTTTGTAAATTTGATCTAAAAAATTTACTAACTGTTGGGCATATGAGAAAATATTTTGTTACTAAAGTTGTCAAATTTTATGCTTTACAATTTTTATTATAAACGTTAACACGATAGAAGCTATAGAAACCGAGATAATTGCAAAAAACTGATTTTAAGATAATTTGACCTTGAATAATTTACTAACGGTTGACCTTATAAAAAAGTTTCTTTTTACAAAACTTGTGGCAAATTTTATGCTTTAGAAATTTCATTATAAACGTTAACATCATAGAAGCTATAGAACCCGAGATAATTGCAAAAAAGCTGATTTTTAAGAATTTTGACCTTGAATAATTTAGTAACGGTTAACCATATAAAAAAATGTCCCTTTTAAAACTTGTGGCAAATGTTATGCTCCTAAAATTTTATTATAAACGTTAACGTCATTGAAGCTACAGAAACCAAGATAATTGCAAAAAACTGATTTTTAGGAACTTTGACCTTGAATACTTTACTAACGGTTGACCATATAAAAAAATGTCTGTTACAAAACTTGTAACAATTTTATGCTCTACAAATGTTATAATAAATTTTAACATCATTGAAGTTGCAGTAACCGAGATAATCGAAAAAAAACCAATTTTTGTAAATTTGATCTTAAAAAATTTACTAACTGTTGGGCATATCGGAAAATATTTGTTACAAAATTTGTCACAAATTTTATGTTCTACAAATTTTGTTATAAACGTCAACATCATAGAAGCTATAGAAACCGAGATAATTGCAAAAAACTGATTCTTAGGAAATTTGACCTTGAATAATTAAGTAACGGTTGACCATATAAAAAAAGTTTTCTGACAAAACTTGTGGCAAATTTTATGCTCCACAAATTTTATAATAAACGTTAACATCATAGAAGCTATAGAAACCGAGATAATTGCAAAAAACTGATTTTTGGGAAAGTTGACCTTGAATAATTTACTAACGGTTGACCTTATAAAAAAGTTTTTTTTAACAAAACCTGTGGCAAATTTTATGCTTTACAAATTTTATTATAAACGTTAACATCATAGAAGCTATAGAACCCGAGATAATTGCAAAAAGCTGATTTTTAAGAATTTTGACCTTGAATAATTTACTAACGGTTCACCATATGAAAAAATGCCTTATACAAAACTTGTGGCAAATTATATGCTCTACAAATTTTATTAAAAACATTAACATCATAGAAGCTATACAAACCGAGATAATTGCAAAAAATCAATTTTTGCAAATTTGATCTTAAAAAATGTACTAACTGTTCGGCATATGAGAAAATATTTGTTACTAAAGTTGTCAAATTTTAGGCTTTACAATTTTTGTTGTAAACGTTAACATCATAGAAGCTATAGAAACCGAGATACTCGAAAAAAAACCAGTTTTTGTAAATTTGATCTAAAAAAATTTACTAACTGTTGGGCATATGAGAAAATATTTGTTACTAAAGTTGTCAAATTTTATGCTTTACAATTTTTATTATAAACGTTAACACGATAGAAGCTATAGAAACCGAGATAATTGCAAAAAACTGATTTTAAGATAATTTGACCTTGAATAATTTACTAACGGTTGACCTTATAAAAAAGTTTCTTTTTACAAAACTTGTGGCAAATTTTATGCTTTAGAAATTTCATTATAAACGTTAACATCATAGAAGCTATAGAACCCGAGATAATTGCAAAAAAGCTGATTTTTAAGAATTTTGACCTTGAATAATTTAGTAACGGTTAACCATATAAAAAAATGTCCCTTTTAAAACTTGTGGCAAATGTTATGCTCCTAAAATTTTATTATAAACGTTAACGTCATTGAAGCTACAGAAACCAAGATAATTGCAAAAAACTGATTTTTAGGAACTTTGACCTTGAATACTTTACTAACGGTTGACCATATAAAAAAATGTCTGTTACAAAACTTGTAACAATTTTTATGCTCTACAAATGTTATAATAAATTTTAACATCATTGAAGTTGCAGTAACCGAGATAATCGAAAAAAACCAATTTTTGTAAATTTGATCTTAAAAAATTTACTAACTGTTGGGCATATCGGAAAATATTTGTTACAAAATTTGTCACAAATTTTATGTTCTACAAATTTTGTTATAAACGTCAACATCATAGAAGCTATAGAAACCGAGATAATTGCAAAAAACTGATTCTTAGGAAATTTGACCTTGAATAATTAAGTAACGGTTGACCATATAAAAAAAGTTTTCTGACAAAACTTGTGGCAAATTTTATGCTCTACAAATTTTATAATAAACGTTAACATCATAGAAGCTATAGAAACCGAGATAATTGCAAAAAACTGATTTTTGGGAAAGTTGACCTTGAATAATTTACTAACGGTTGACCTTATAAAAAAGTTTTTTTTAACAAAACCTGTGGCAAATTTTATGCTTTACAAATTTTATTATAAACGTTAACATCATAGAAGCTATAGAACCCGAGATAATTGCAAAAAGCTGATTTTTAAGAATTTTGACCTTGAATAATTTACTAACGGTTCACCATATGAAAAAATGCCTTATACAAAACTTGTGGCAAATTTTATGCTCTACAAATTTTATTAAAAACATTAACATCATAGAAGCTATACAAACCGAGATAATTGCAAAAAATCAATTTTTGCAAATTTGATCTTAAAAAATGTACTAACTGTTCGGCATATGAGAAAATATTTGTTACTAAAGTTGTCAAATTTTAGGCTTTACAATTTTTGTTGTAAACGTTAACATCATAGAAGCTATAGAAACCGAGATACTCGAAAAAAAACCAGTTTTTGTAAATTTGATCTAAAAAAATTTACTAACTGTTGGGCATATGAGAAAATATTTGTTACTAAAGTTGTCAAATTTTATGCTTTACAATTTTTATTATAAACGTTTACACGATAGAAGCTATAGAAACCGAGATAATTGCAAAAAACTGATTTTAAGATAATTTGACCTTGAATAATTTACTAACGGTTGACCTTATAAAAAAGTTTCTTTTTACAAAACTTGTGGCAAATTTTATGCTTTAGAAATTTCATTATAAACGTTAACATCATAGAAGCTATAGAACCCGAGATAATTGCAAAAAGCTGATTTTTAAGAATTTTGACCTTGAATAATTTAGTAACGGTTAACCATATAAAAAAATGTCCCTTTTAAAACTTGTGGCAAATTTTATGCTCCTAAAATTTTATTATAAACGTTAACGTCATTGAAGCTATAGAAACCAAGATAATTGCAAAAAACTGATTTTTAGGAACTTTGATCTTGAATTATGTACTAACGGTTAAACATATAAAAAAATGTCTTTAACAGAACTTGTGGCAAATTTTATACTCTACAAATTTTATAATAAACGTTAACATTATAGAAGCTATAGAAACCGCGATAATTGCAAAAAACTGATTTTTAGGAATTTTGACCTTGAATAACTTACTAACCGTTGACCATATAAAAAAATGTCTCAAACAAAACTTGTGGCAAATTTTAAGCTTAACAAATATTATTATTAACGTTAACATCATAGAAAATAGAATCCGAGATAATTGCAATAAACTGATTTTTAGGAACTTTGACCATGGATTATTTACTAACGGTTGACCATATAAAAAAATGTCATTTGCTAAACTTGTGGCAAATCAAACTTTATGCTTTACAAATTTTGTTGTAAACGTTAACATTATAGAAGCTATAGAAACGGAGATAATTGCAATGAAATGATTTTTGGGAATTTTGACCTTGAATAATTTACTAACGGTTGACCATATAAAAAAAAGTTTTTAACAAAACTTGTGGCAAATTTTATGCTTTACAAATTTTATTGTTAACGTTAACATCATAGAAAATAGAAACCGAGATAATTGCAAATTACTGATTCTTAGGAATTTTGACCGTGAATAATTTACTAACAGTTGAGCATATAAAAAATGTCTTAAACAATACTTGTGGCAAATTTTATGCTTTACAAATTTTGTTGTTAACGTTACCATTATAGAAGCTATAGAAACCGAGATATTTGCAATATACTGATTTTTAAGAATTTTGACTTTGAATAATTTACTAAGGGTTGACCATATAAAAATATTTTTTTAACAAAACTTGTGGCAAATTTTATGCTCTACAAATTTTATAATAAACGTTAACATCATAGAAGCTACAGAAACCGAGATAATTGCAAAAAACTGATTTTTAGGAAATTTGACCTTGAATAATTTACTAACAGTTAACCATATAAGAAAATGTCCTTAACAAAACCTGTAGCAAATTTTATTTTCTACAAATTTTATTATAAACGTTAACATCATAGAAGCTATAGATACCAAATAATTGCAAAAAACTGATTTTTAGGAAATTTGACCTTGAATAATATACTAACGGTTAACCATATAAAAATATGTCTTTAACAGAACTTGTGGAAAATTTTATACTCTACAAATTTTACTATAAACGTTAACATCATAAAAGCTATAGAAACCGAGATAATTGCAAAAAAATGATTTTTAAGAAATTTGACCTTGAATAATTTAGTAACGGTTAACAATAGTAAAAAAGGACCTAAACAAATCTTGTGGCAAATTTTATGCTCCACAAATTTTATTATAAACGTTAACTTCATTGAAGCTATAAAAACCAAGATAATTGCAAAAAACTGATTTTTAGGAATTTTGACTTGAATAATGTACTAACGGTTAACCATATAAAAAAATGTCTTTTACAGACGTTGTGTCAAACTTTATACTCTACAAATTTTATTACAAACGTTAACATCATTGAGGCTATAGACACCGAGATAATTGCAAAAAACTGATTTTTAGGAAATTTGACCTTGAATAATTTACTAACGGTTGACCATATGAAAAAATGGCTTAAGCAAAACTTGTGGCAAATTTTATGCTCGACAAATTTTATTATAAACGTTAACATCATAGAAGCTATAGAAACCAAGATAATTGCAAAAAACTGATTTTTAGGAACTTTGACCTTGAATAATGTACTAACGGTTAAACATATAAAAAAATGTGTTTAACAGAACTTGTGGCAAATTTTATGCTCTTCAAATTTTATTATAAACGTTAACATTATAGAAGCTATAGAAACCGCGATAATTGCAAAAAACTGATTTTTAGGAATTTTGACCTTGAATAATTTACTAACGGTTGAACATGAAAAAATGCCTCAAACAAAACTTGTGGCAAATTTTATGGTCCACAAATCCTATTATACACGTTAACATCATAGAAGCTATAGAAACCGAGATAATTGCAAAAAATCAATTTTTGTAACTTTGATCTTAAAAAATCTACTGCATATGAGAAAATATTTGTTACTAAAGTTGTCAAGTTTTATGCTTTACAATTTTTGTTGTAAACGGTGACATCATAGAAGCTATAGAAATCGAGATAATCGAAAAAAAAACAGTTTTTTTAAATTTTATCCTAAAAAATTTACTGTTGTGCATATGAAAAAATAATTGTTACTGCAGTTGTCAAATTTTATGCTTTACAATTTTTATTACAAACGTTAACATCATAGAAACCGAGATAATTGCAAAAAAACTGATTTTTAGGAAATTTGACCTTGAATAATTTACTAATGGTTGACCATATAAAAAAATGTCTTAAACAAAACTTGTGGCAAATTTTATGCCCTACAACCTTTATAATAAATGTTAACATCTTTGAAGTTGCAGTGTTGGTGCGCAGTAGGTAGGTGCGCAGTAGGTAGGTGGCGCAGTAGGTAGGTGCGCAGTGAGTAGGTGCGCAGTGTGTAGGTGCGCAGTAAGTAGATGCGCAGTGGGTAGGAGCGCAGTGGGTAGGTGCGCAGTAGGTAAGTGCGCAGTGGGTAGGTGCGCAGTGGATAGGTGCGCAGTATGTAGGTGCGCATTAGGTAGGTGCGCAGTAGGTAGGTGCGCAGATGGTAGATGCGCAGTGGGTGGGTGCGCAGTAGGTAGGTGCGCAGTGGGTGAGTGCCCACTAGGTAGACGCGCAATAGGTAGATGCGCAGTAGGTAGGTGCGCAGTAAGTAGGTGCGCAGTAAGTAGGTGCGCAGTGTGTGGGTGCGCGGTAAGTAGATGCGCAGTAAGTATGAGCGCAGTAAGTAGGTGCGCAGTAGGTAGGTGCGCAGAAGGTAGGTGCGCAGTAGGTAGGAGCGCAGTGTTATTATCAATAAATATTTAAATTTGCCGCCACCGCATCCTGAAAAATTAAGTACATATAAATTTACTCCGCTGCTTTGTAGACAAATTGTTCTTTTAATACATGCGAGCATAAGTAGATATTGTTAACAAAACCTTCTGTCATCTGTCATTGAAGCAATGACTCGTTGAGGTTAATGTAATTTTTTGAACCTTTATTTTTGGTTTTCAAGTATGTTGAGAAACCGGCGCTCAATTTTGGCATGTAATAAGGTAAATATGACAAATTTTAAAAATATTTTGGTAGGGTATGTTTACATGTATCACTGGTAACGATAGTCTTATTTTAGTGTTCAAAATTCTGCATAAACGGAGTCTAGGTCTTTTAACAAGGGCTTCTAGATAAGTTACAGACAACGATGCTCCCGATGAAGACAATTATTCCAGATGAAGATACACAATTGTGAATTAAACAACCACATTTTTAGTTTTGAAGAATGTATGCAAGAAATGTTAATGCATTAACGGTTTCAGTGTTCTGACAATCATAGTGTAGTTCTCTATAGTTTTCCTCGGTATTACCTAAAATCTAAGTAAACAAATTCCACGTAATACCGCTTTATAGAACAAGTGTACTTATTAAAAGTAATGCATGAATAAAGTGAGCATATAAAATAGCTGTGCCTTACTTTTTGAAAATCCAATTTTTCATTCATATATGCACATATGGTTTTACAATTTATACAAACCCCTTTCAGAGCGATTTTTTTTGATTTTTAAGCACATGTAATTTAAATGATATAAAATTCCTAACCAATGATACATTGTGATAACTATAATGCAAAGTTTCATTGTATAATTGTAACTTTTTAACAGGTAATAGTTTAATCCAAGGGCTTTATTTCAGTATTGTATATTTATTTTATATTACTGTTATTATTTATTTCTCTTAATGTCAAATGAAAATTCGAACAACTGTTTTTTTTTTCTTCAGATGATTACCAAACATCTTTTTTATATTTCGACTTAATTTCACTTTATTCTTTGACAAATATCATGATATAATACTTGAAAAATTTATGAAGGTGGTATGAGAGATAGGTCGGAGGCAAAGGTACTGAAAATCCAGACATTTGTGAATATGGTTCATAACGTATCTCAAAGTAATTAAATCTTATCAATACTAAACAATTACACATTATTTAACAGCAAATAAGAAATTTGGCTAATGTTGAATTAAGTAAGGGGCAACAAATAATACGAAGTATTGTTCACAAATTTTCTGTAATGAATGTCCTGGAAGCAATATTTAAATGTAGCGTTAAAAACCGCGACGCATTCTAAAGTGTTATCGGTTCAAATTTTTCAGGTGATCTGTGAATTTTTATTGGTTGGACATTTAAGTTGACAGACCCACGTTTTTTAAAACATAATATTTGCGTCTTACATTGGCTCTGCAAGTCAAACTTGTACATTTTATGGTATTTGTACTGACTCTAATTACAGCTACGTACTAAGACTTACGACAAGCGGCAGTAAGAATTATTTTCGCATTGCAATGTTATGAAAGATGATTAATATCTTGACGTTCGTTTCCCCACTAATGGCGCCAAATTCAAGTTTAGTGAATACGTTTGCATTTTTAATTGTATTTAATCTTGTTTAAAAGGTGGTGGTGTCATCTTTCAGAATATCGCTAACATTAAAAGATAAATCCTAAGGCATCACTTACTGCTTTTTCTATTAATTCAAACATATATTTCATGTTTTGGCATCTAGAGAGCGGCGAAATGTTTGAATTTTTGGTTGTATTTAAATGCTCAATATAAATATTTATGTTGAAAAACCAGTACTGTCATCTATTAGAATATAGTTAAACATTTTTAAAAAATCTACTTAATCTATCATTTCCTGCTTTTTCCATTAATTGAAACATGGATATTTCATATTTGAGCGTCTAGATGGCTAATTGCTGTATTCCTTAATTTATTGACAATTTTATTTTGAAAAAAATCTTCGAAATGCGGTTTTTTCAAACGATTATAATCTTCTCACCATTTTGATTAGAATTTGGTGTAATTTGGGTAACTAACTTAAAACAAAATGGTAATAATATTCTACATGTAACAGTTTTTACAAAGTGTGACGTCATATTGTTTAATATAATGAAGGTTAAAATAATTTAAAATTATTTTATTATGGTAAGGTTGCAAGTTGGTACTGAGAATTTTGTTAAAATAGATAATATTCTAAAAAAGGACAAACTTCCTTAAAATTTCAACTTTTTTTAGATATTTTAAAAGTTGAGCAACATTTTATTTTTTTTTCAAAATTTTACTGCTTTCCTAAAACCCGGAGTTTAAAATGAAAAGATTAATTAAAACAAATTAACATTAAAAAAAAGTCTTAACATTGAATGAATGTGAGATATTTCAAAAAAATTCGACTATTGTGTGACAATTTTAAATTTTCAAGAAATTCTGAATCATTAAACAAAAACAATAACTAATATTTGTAAAATTTTTAATGTTTTTTTATACAATGCTAATTTTATGTTAAATTTTAACTATTTCTTCAAAACTGTTTCCCAATACAAATTACTAAATTATTTATTGAATGAATTTAAATGCTTGGTTTCTTTTGCAAACCTCATTAGAATACCTACTTATTTCTTTCATTTTAACAGTTCAAGCCTAAAAAATGTTTACCTAAACCGGAAGTATCATGAATTTTCTCAACAAAATATATCTAATAAATTAAATAAAAAAACTCTAATTTATATATATATATATATTTATATATAATTTTGAGGCTCTTCTAGAAATCTTGACTCTTTTTCTTAAAAATTTCAATAATTCCCACTTTAACAGTCGAAATTTTAAGAATATTTTTGACAATTAATTTATTTCAAAAAAATTTTTTTCTTTAATTTTGAAAATGTCATCCCAAAATGTCAACCAAAAATTTCAAGCGAAAGCAGATCATATTACTAGAAATTTCAACTTTTTCTAGTAATATGATCTGCTTTCGCTTGAAATTTTGGGTTTCGTTTTTAAATTTCGATCTTCAGAATTTCAAGAATAAATTTAACATTTCTAGAAAAATTGGAAATTCCGATTCAGAATTTTCTTTGGTCCTACAGTAGTAGTAATTTCTTAAAGAAATACCAAATTATAAAAAAGGTTGAAATTTACAAGGTTCATTTTTTCTTGAAATTTCAATATTTTCCCCAAAGTGTGCTTATTTTTATGCAGACTTGAAGTTTATCTTCCCTAAACTTATACTTAATAATTTTCAGATTCTTATCAAAATTACAAAATAAAATGAACTTTAAAAATATTAAGATTTCATTAGAAAACTTTTATATTTCCAAAACAAATTAGAGAGAAATCAAAATTTCTACAAGGAAAAATATTTTAAAGACAAAATCTCCAGGAAAAGTTTAAATTTCAAAAAAATTCTCTGCATAAAATGTTTAGAGAAAAACATAAATTGCATAGGGAAAAAAAGCAAAATTTCTTAACGAAAAAATCGAAATTTGAAAAAAAATTTGAAATATCTGTACAAAAAAGTCGGAATTTTTTGTTTTTCCCAAAATGTTGAAATTTTTATAGAGCTTTCAAGGTTTTTCCCAAAAATTTTTTGTCAAAACTACAAAATAAAATGAACTTTAAATTGTCAAAGTGTCGTGAAAAAACTTAACATTTTTAAAACAAATTAGAGAAACACAAAGAAAAATCTTCAAGAGTTGGAATTTCTAGAAGAAATTTTAAGAATAACACTTTGAGGAGAAATGAAAATTTCGAGAAAATTTCTTTTTATAAAATATTTAGGAAAAATCGAAACTTTGCAGAAAAAATCAAAATTTCCTAAAAAATTCGAAATATTTAAAAAAAACTCAAAATTTTTATACAAAATGAGATTTGAGGTAAAAATTCAAAGATACCGTATTATTTTATTTTTTAGAGAGTTAGTAAAATGCGAGATGAGTTGGGTTTAGATTTTTTTCTTGAAACTGAAATTATTTTCTCAAAATGGTGACATTTTCAAAGAAATTTGAATTTTTTTCTTAACATTTTAATTCCTGCTCGAAATATTAATTTCTTCTTCAAAACTTTTACAAAAATTAGTTTTTAAAAATGTGATTTTGATCAAAATTAAAAATAAGTGTTTAAATGTCGTAACTTCGTGAAAGAAACTTAAAATTTTTATAAAAAGGAATCAGAGAAAATTTAAAATTTCTACAAACAATTATGTAATGAAAAGTGTTCAGAAAATTTTGAGAAAAAAACGCGTAAGCGAACTTGGGGGTGCTGCAGTTCTACAGTGCCTATACGCCAGCCGCCATTGCATGGAAGTTCTATAGAAACAAGAGTCTCCATAGACAGAACTCCTCACTGAACTCGTCACACCTCACAGGAATTTGCTATCTCCCACTGCTTGTATGCCTCAAGAATCTTGTCCTTGAAGAGATCAATCCTATTAATTCCTGCGAGCATCTTCCATGATAGTACTTGTAAAAAAGAGACAAGTCACCAACCATTCCCTGTGCTCTAGTATTTCGAGAGAATCGGTCATCAATTAGGCGAATCGCTCTTGTTTAAATTGAATTCAAAAGAGCTAAACTCTGCTTTGGAGGTAAACTCCAAACATGAGAACAGTATTGGCTAGTGTTGGCCTAACTTGAGCTTTGAATAGTGTGAGTAGCTGATGAGATGTAAAGTACTTTTTGACCATAAAAAGAAAGCATAGCTTCTGAAAGGTGGATTTGGCAACGACGCACACATGCTCGTCCCAAGAGAAGTTAATGTTCCCATTCACTACTAGGATAGACAGATTAGATCCCATTGGAAGGATTTTACCGTCCATTAGTATGTTTGTTGCATTACCCCTTAATGTTTTCTTAGAGAAAACCGCGGCCTGAGTTTTTGAAGCGTTGAAGTCGACCAAATTTTTCCTCATTCCAGAATGATTTCGAGATCTCGACTAATCATCTGATCCCTTAGTCGATCTGAAGCAACGACGGATTGTCGGAGGCAAAAGATGACACAAGGCTGCTATCATCTGCGTATGTAGGATTGGAAGTTGAAGCTAAGAGATCGTTAATGTTTAACAGAAAGAAAGTAGGAGACAAGACAGACCCCTGAGGCACCCCTGCATTAATCGCTCGGATTAGATGCCGTCGACGACGACCTGAAGAGATGGGCCAGCGAGACAATTGGGTATCAAATTACAGAGTCCAGGAGGAAGACCATACGATGTTAATTTGGCGAGAAGAGATCGTGAATGCGAAACTTCAACATCTGGACCATCTCACTTAAGACCCACCTTGAAAGTTTGGGCTATTTTCATTCACCCCCATACGTTGTCTTGCAATTTTTTAGATTGAGCTGCATTATTTTGACGCCCAACCTGCTACAGTATAAAAAATTTGGACAATTCGCCGACTTTTCTTTCGTCCACATTAACAAAACTTGGGCGAAGTTCAGAAGCAAAATGCGATGTCGCTTCGGGCGCTATAAATATCAAAAAAGGACAATATGCTTCCGCGTTCGTATTCCTGTTCGTGCACAAATTAAATTTGTACAACAGGTAGCGTAACAATTTAAAGTCAAAACGTTTTTCTTTCGACGACAATTAAATTCCATGAATTTTAATTTACTTTCAGCAAAACGTGGCGTATTCATTTCGTTTGATATTTTCTTACTGGAGGTAAACGTGTATATGTATATGTATATACGGGAACAACAATGGTACACAATGGCGTCCAGTATTTTACGCAAGGCTGTTCTTCTCTTTGGAGTGAGACGGGCAGGAAACACACCATATGAGTAAAACATTTAATTTGTATGCATCCGAGGACTGCCCATATACATGCTACGTTTACATAAGAAATAAATTGTTTTCGAGTTGAATGTGCGTTCACAACTATATTTGCAACTTTGTACTCTCGGTTGGCCTAAGATGTGCCTTTGTTTTAAACTACTTAATCCAGATATATTGCGCCGTTAGGGAGTTGCAAGTTCGGCATTTCGCATTTCCACAGGATCTAATTTATTGCTTAACGTTTACATCTGCTCGGCTCTTTGTATGAAAATTATTGCGATTGTCTTTAACGCGGTAATTAATTTTATTCATTTTGTTAGCAACAGTGTGGTTACTGCTTCAATCCATTTGAATGAACACTAAACACATTAGAATATTGGAAAATTCACAGAGCCTTCTCGTTAACCTATAAAGAACAAAACTATTATTAGACATCGGTAAGGCCAGACAGATACGTTATGGGGGAATTGATTCATAATTTGATGGCATTATGACCCCACACTCTAACTGACATAACATTACTTTCATTTTGCGTTATACCAATTAATATTAAATCACCACTAAGGGCGTAAAAATTGAGAAACTCTCTACAAAGTGCAACACAGTGATTAGTTCCAAAAAACTTTATACGTCACAATCGAAACAAAAAAAAACACACTCAGACAGTGGGAAGACACATTGACCATACACGAGCAAATAAAAAAAAGTCGAATAAATTACCATACTTCATTATTATTCCACCTGAACCGTTACCAGTTCGCCTGATTGACTTTCATTTTGGCCCGTGTTGCGTTGTTATTCGGCGAGCGCGGTGACGTGTCCCCGGCGAACGGGGGCCGCGTCTTGTTTCCATTTTAAGAATTGCACTGTTGCGAGTGTGCTCGTCCCACGGGTCTCGCTCAAGAATTAACATCGATTCCTGACCGGACTTTACAAAACGCAACGCGATGCCCACCATTCTGAACGCAATTCACGTCGTTTGCTCCTTTTTTTTTTATTGTCTCTTAGAACGTGAGCGGCTCGCACAGTTTGAAGTCTTAGCCGGGCGCACATATTTATTTGTTACGCTTGATAACCCCTTCTTTAAATAATTGGTGAAAGGAGTTGTAATTTTCAGCGCCACACACATTGCGTTGGTGAATGCGATCGCCACGATTTTTTTCGTGGAAATTTAGATTTACACTTAATTTATTTATTTATTTATTTATTTATTTACTCGTTCCAACAGACTTAAGTCTATAGTGGAAAAATACCTACATACTTAAAAATATAGCATGATAAAAATAAGAACCTAATAATTTAAATGGTATTACATAAAAAAAGAAAATGTATAACAAATAAAGAATCCTAATAAATAAAAATAACAGAAATAAAAATAAAATAAAAGGAATCCAATAATTTGGTGTACAGAATTAATATTAATTTATTGAATAACAATACTACGTAACTCTAAGTAACTGTCTTTTTATACGCGGAGAACTTAAATTGTCAAGAAATATATCTATGTTTTGCGGAAGACTATTAGACAAGCGAATGCATCGAAACAAAATAGAACCGTAAATATTGCATATTTTACGTAAAATATTGAATCTTTCACGAAAAATATCCCATATTTCATATGTCGAGCTCCTCTTTGCCTAACTCCTAAGCCACCAGCTTGCAAAGTTGTACTTTCATTAATGATATTTGAAGTTTTATGAAATATGTGCATATTATGAATTCTGGCGGTGGAAATATTTATATTTCTGCGGTAGTTAATCCTAATCAATCTCTTCCTTGCTTTTACAGCTCATGTATTAAACTTCACGGTTTCGTTATGTGTCCAGCGTCTTAAACGTCAATCACCATATTTTCATGTTTTGAAGCGATGCATCACCTTAATACCATTTTATTTTAGGGCGAGTTTTCCAAATTTTCACTATTCTGTCAGTTTCACCGGAAGAATTTCTTAAAACACATCTTTTAGACGTAAATTGTTGCACACGTTTATGGCAATTTTTGGGCAAAATTTGGAATTTATTTAAACGTTGTTGTCGTTGTTGTGTTTTTTAATCTTTCTCGGTTTTAGGGGATGTATTGCAAATTCTGACCGTGGAAATATACATATTTTTGCAGAAGTTGTTTCTAATTATTCTCCGCAATGTTTTCGCTCTTAAATTATTAGACTTCACGGTTAAAAACCTCTATTTTGTCATTTTTTTTAAGCAGAGACCGTAAATATTGCATATTTTACGTAAAATATTAAATATTTTACAAAAAATATCCCATATTTTATATTGCAAGCTCCTCTTTACCTAACTTCTAAGCCACCAGCTTGCAAAGCTGTACTTTCACCGATGATATTTAAAGTTGTACGGTTTTATCTGCAAAATATTGATGTATTGCAAATTTTGACCGTGGAAATATACATATTTTTGCAGAAGTTGTTTCTAATTATTTTCCGCAATGTTTTCGCCCTTAAATTATTAGACTTCACGGTTAAAAACCTCTACTTTGTCATTTTTTTAAGCAAAGACCGTAAATATTGCATATTTTACGTAAAATATTGGATATTTTACGAAAAATATCCCATATTTTATATTGGCAGCTTCTCTTTGCCTAACTTCTAAGTCTCCAGCTTGCAAAGTTGTACTTTCACCAATGTTATTTAAAGTTGTATGGTTTTATCTGCAAAATATAAATGTATTGCAAATTTTGACCGTGGAAATATCCAAATTTTTGCAGCAGTTCTTTCTAATTATTTTTTGCAATGTGTTTGTTCTTAAATTATCATACTTCACGGTTAAAAACCTCTATTTTGTCATTTTTTTTAATGCAAAGACCGTAAATATTGCATATTTTACCTAAAATATTAAATATTTTATGAAAAATATCCCATATTTCACATTTTGAGCTTCTCTTTGCCTAACTCCTAAGCCACCAGCTTGCAAAGTTGTACTTTCATTAATGATATTTGAAGTTTTATGAAATATGTGTATATTATGAATTCTGGCGGTGGAAATATTTATATTTCTGCGGTAGTTAATCCTAATCAATCTCTTCCTTGCTTTTACAGCTCATGTATTAAACTTCACGGTTTCGTTATGTGTCCAGCGTCTTAAACGTCAATCACCATATTTTCATGTTTTGAAGCGATGCATCACCTTAATACCATCTTATTTCAGGGCGAGTTTTCCAAATTCCCACTATTCTGTCAGTTTCACCGGAAGAATTTCTTAAAACACATCTTTTAGACGTAAATTGTTGCACATGTTCATGGCAATTTTTGGGCAAAATTTGGAATTTATTTAAACGTTGTTGTCGTTGTTGTGTTTTTTAATCTTTTTCTGTTTCAGGGGATGTATTGCAAATTCTGACCGTGGAAATATACATATTTTTGCAAAAGTTGTTTCTAATTATTCTCCGCAATGTTTTCGCTCTTAAATTATTAGACTTCACGGTTAAAAACCTCTATTTTGTCATTTTTTTAAGCAAAGACCGTAAATATTGCATATTTTACGTAAAATATTAGATATTTTACAAAAAATATCCCATATTTTATATTGCAAGCTCCTCTTTACCTAACTTCTAAGCCACCAGCTTGCAAAGCTGTACTTTCACCGATGATATTTAAAGTTGTACGGTTTTATCTGCAAAATATTGATGTATTGCAAATTTTGACCGTGGAAATATACATATTTTTGCAGAAGTTGTTTCTAATTATTCTCCGCAATGTTTTCGCCCTTAAATTATTAGACTTCACGGTTAAAAACCTCTATTTTGTCATTTTTTTTAAGCAGAGACCGTAAATATTGCATATTTTACGTAAAATATTAAATATTTTACAAAAAATATCCCATATTTTATATTGCAAGCTCCTCTTTACCTAACTTCTAAGCCACCAGCTTGCAAAGCTGTACTTTCACCGATGATATTTAAAGTTGTACGGTTTTATCTGCAAAATATTGATGTATTGCAAATTTTGACCGTGGAAATATACATATTTTTGCAGAAGTTGTTTCTAATTATTCTCCGCAATGTTTTCGCCCTTAAATTATTAGACTTCACGGTTAAAAACCTCTATTTTGTCATTTTTTTAAGCAAAGACCGTAAATATTGCATATTTTACGTAAAATGTTAGATATTTTACGAAAAATATCCCATATTTTATATTGGAAGCTTCTCTTTGCCTAACTTCTAAGTCTCCAGCTTGCAAAGTTGTACTTTCACCAATGTTATTTAAAGTTGTATGGTTTTATCTGCAAAATATAAATGTATTGCAAATTTTGACCGTGGAAATATCCAAATTTTTGCAGCAGTTGTTTCTAATTATTTTTTGCAATGTGTTTGCTCTTAAATTATCATACTTCACGGTTAAAAACCTCTATTTTGTCATTTTTTTTAATGCAAAGACCGTAAATATTGCATATTTTACCTAAAATATTAAATATTTTATGAAAAATATCCCATATTTCACATTTTGAGCTTCTCTTTGCCTGACTCCTAAGCCACCAGCCTGCAAAGTTGTACTTTCACCGATGTTATTTAAAGTTGAACGGTTTTATCTGCAAAATATAAATGTATTGCAAATTTTGACCGTGGAAATGTCCATATTTTTGCAGCAGTTGTTTCTAATTATTTTTTGCAATGTGTTTGCATTTAAATTATCATACTTCACGGTTAAAAACCTCTATTTTGTCATTTTTTAATGTAAAGACCGTAAATATTGCATATTTTACATAAAATATTGAATATTTCACAAACAATATCCCATATTTTATGGCAAAGAGAGGTATTGAGGTAAATGAAAGAAACTTCTTGCAAAGAAAAATTAATTTTACTCCTTTTGTTAAGGTTTTAGGCCACACACTCGCAAAATTGTGCTTTCACCGTGGATATTTAAAGATTTGCAAAATATGTGTCTATTACAAATTCTGGCGGTGGAAATATTTAAATTTTTGCAGCAGCTGTTCCTAATCAATCTCTTTCTTGCTTTCGCAGCTTATTTATTAAACTTCACGGTTTCGTTATGTGTCCAGCGTCTTAAACGTCAGTCAGTTGTTTCTAATTATTCTCCGCAATATTTTTGCCCTTAAATTATCAAAGTTCACGGTTAAAAACCTCAATTTTGTCATATTTTTAGAGTAAAGCGCGTAAATATTGCAAATTTTTTGCGGCAAAGAGAGATATTGGGGTGAATAAAGGACACTTCTTGCAAAGAAAAATTAATTTTACTATCGAGGTTTGAAACAAAATCCAAACTTTGTCTTAAAATTGCTGGTTGCATAAGAACGTGTAAAGTTTAACGTCTAAAAGGCAAATATTGGGGTAAAATCACCCGTATTTTACGGTTAGGAACTCTATTTTGTCAAGGTTTTAAGCCACGCACTCCCAAAATTGTGCTTTCACCGTGGATATTTAAAGTTTTTCAAAATATGTGCGTATTACGAATTTTGGTGGTGGAAATATTTATATTTCTGCGGTAGTTGTTCCTAATCAATCTCTGCTTTGCTTTCGCGGCTTATTTATCAAACTTCACGGTTTCGTTATTTGTCCAACGTGTTAAACGTCAGTCACCATATTTTCATGTCTTAAAGCGATGCATCACCTTAATACCACCTTATTTGCACCTTTATTGTACTTTATTTCCAAGGCAAGTTTTTAAAATTCTCACTATTCTGTCAGTTTCACCGAAAGAATTTCTTAAATTACATCTTTGACTGTAAATTTTCACACATGTTTATGGCAATTTTGAAGCAAAATTTGAAATTTATTTAAACGTTGTTGTCGTCGTTGTGTTTTTTAATCTTTCTTGGTTTCAGGGAAGAAGATTTGTGTATCAGTTTTTAAAGATAACCAAAAGCCGGTCCGTTCCAGCAAATTTTGGCAGTGAAATTGATTTCTCTCAGCGGACAAAGTTCTTTTTTTAAACAATTTTACCTTCTTTTACCGTGAAATATTTAATATTTCATATTTGGGACTCCTCTTTCCCAACTACTAAACCACCAGCTTGCAAAGTTGTACTTTCACCGATGATATTTAAAATTGTACGGTTTAACTGCAAAATATTAATGTATTGCAAATTCTGACCGTGGAAATATCCATATTTTTGCAGCAGTTGTTTTTAGTTATTCTTTGCAATGTTTTTGCTCCTAAATTATCAGGTTTCACGGTTAGAAACTTCTATTTTGTCACTTTTCTAAAGGAAGGACCGTAAATATTGCATATTTTACGTGAAATATTAAATATTTCACGAAAAATATCCCATATTTTACGGCAAAGAGAAGTATTGGAGTGAATAAAAGAAACTTCTTGCAAAGAAAAATTAATTTTACAATCGAGGTTTGAATAAGATCCATTTTTTTTTTCTAAAAATTGCTGGTCGCATAAGCACGTAAAAGTTTAACGTCTTAAAGGCAGACTGGGGATGGTTACAGGTAAATTCACCTATATTTCACGGTTAGAACTCCTCTTTATTAAAGTTTTAGACCACGCACTCGCAAAATTGTGCTTTCATCGTGGATATTTGAAGTTTTGCAAAATATGTGTGTATTACACATTTTGACCGTGGAAATGTTTATATTTCTGCGGTAGTTGTTCCTAATCAATCTCTTCATTGCTTTCGCAGCTTATTTACTAAACTTCACGGTTTCGTTATGGATCCAGCGTCTTAAACGTCAGTTACCACATTTTTATGTTTTGAAGCGATGCATCACCTTAATACAACCTTATTCCTGGGCGAGTTTTCCAAGTTCCCACTATTCTGTCAGTTTCACCGGAAAGAAGTTCCTAAATTACATCTTTGATGTGAAATTTTCACACATGTGTATGGCAATTTTCGGGAAAAATTTGGAATTTATTTAAACGTTGTTGTCGTTGTTGTGTTTTTTAGTCTTTCTTGATTTCAGGGGAGAAGATTTGCGTATCAGTTTTTGAAAATACCAAAGGGCCAGTCCATTCCATTAAATTTTGACCGTGAAATTGTTTTCCCTCAGCGACAAAGTCTTTTCATTAAGAATTTTACCTTCTTTTACCGTGAAATATTCCATGTTTCATATTTGGGACTCCTTTTTACCCAACTTCCAAGCCACCAGCGTGCAAAGTTGTACTTTCACCGATAATATTTAAAGTTTTACGGTTTTATCTACAAAATATTGATGTATTTACGGTATAAGGGAATTGATTATATATATATATATATATACTATTGATGTATTTCAAATTCTGACCGTGAAAATATACATATTTTTGCAATAGCTGTTTCTAATTATTCTCCGCAATGTTTCCGCTTCTAAATTATTAAAATTCACGGTTAAAAACTACTATTTTGTCATTTTTTTTAAAGCGAATACCATGAAATATTGCATATTTTACCTAATATATTAAATATTTCACGTAAAATATCTTATATTTCACGGCAAAGAGAGGTATTGGGGTAACTAAAAGACACTTCTTGCAAAGAAAAATTAATTTTACCATCGGGGTTTGAATAAAATCAAAATTTTGTCTAAGAATTACTGGTTGCATAAGCACGTGTAAAGTTTTACGTCTAAAAGACAAAATTTGGGGATTTTTACAGGTGAAATCGCCCATATTTACGGTTGGAACTCCTCTTTGTTAAGGTTTTAAGCCACGCACTCGCAAAATTGTGCTTTCACCGTGGAGATTTAAAGTTTTGCAAAATATGTGTGTATAACGAATTCTGGCGGTGGAAATATTTATATTTCTGTGGTAGTTGTTCCTAATTAATCTCTCCTTTGCTTTTGCGGCTTATTTATTAAACTTCACGGTTTCGTTATGGGTCCAGCGTCTTAAACGTCAGTCACCATCTTTTCATGTTTTGAAGCGATGCATCACCTTAATAGCACCTTATTTCTGGGCAAGTTTTCCAAATTGCCACTATTCTGTCAGTTTCACCGAAAGAATTTCCTAAATTACATCTTTGACGTAAATTTTCACACATGTTTATGGCAATTTTCGGGAAAAATTTGGTATTTATTTAAACGTTGTTGTCGTTATTGTGTTTTTTAATTTTTCTTGGCTTCAGGGGAGAAGGGTTGTGTATCAATTTTTGAAGATAGCCAAGGGCCAGTCCGTTTCACCAAATTTGAAGTTTTGCAAAATATGTGTGCATAACAAATTCTGGCGGTGGAAATATTTATATTTCTGCGGTATTTGTTCGTAATTAATCTCTTCTTTGCTTTCGCGGCTTATTTATCAAACTTCACGGTTTTGTTATGTGTCCAGCGTCTTAAACGTCAGTCATCATATGTTTATGTTTAAAAGCAATGGCATCACCTTAATACTACCTTATTCCAAGGTAAGTTTTTCAAATTCCCACTATTCCGTTAGTTTCACCGGAAGAATTTCCTAAATCACATCTTTCGGACGTAAATTTTCACACATGTTTATGGCAATTTTTGGGCAAAATTTGGAATTTATTTAAACGTTGTTGTCGTTGTGTGTTTTTTAATCTTTCTTGGTTTCAGGGGAGAAGATTTGTGTATCAGTTTTTTAATATAACCTAGGGCCAGTCCGTTCCACCAAATTTTGGCAGTAAAATTGATTTTTCTCAGCGGCAAAGTCCTTTTATTAAAAATGTTACCTTCTTTTACCGTGAAGTGTTCCATATTTTATATTTGGAACTCGTCTATTGCCCAATTTCTAAGCCACTAGCTTGCAAAGTTGTACTTTCACCGTTGATATTTAAAATTGTAAGGTTTTATCTGCAAAATATTAATGTATTGCAAATTCTGACCAGTGGAAATATAAATATTTTTAAAGCAGTTGTTTCTAATATTCTCCGCAATGTTTTCGCTTCTAAATTATTAAAATTCACGGTAAGAAACCTCTATGTTGTCATTTTTTTTAAGCGAATACCGTAAAATATTGCATATTTTACGTAATATATTAAATATTTCACGCAAAATATCTTATATTTTACGGCAAAGAGAGGTATTGGAGTAAATAAAAGAAACTTCCTGCAAAGAAAAATTAATTTTACCATCGGGGTATAAATAAAATCAAAATTTTGTCCAAAAATTACTGATTGCATAAGCACGTGTAAAGTTTTACGTCTAAAAGACAAAATTTGGGGATTTTTACAGATGAAATCGCCCATATTTACGGTTGGAACTCCTTTTTGATAAGGTTTTAATCCATGCACTCGCAAAATTGTGCTTTTACCGTGGAGATTTGAAGTTTAACAACATATGTGTGTATAACGAATCCTGGCGGTGGAAATATTTATATTTCTATGGTAGTTGTTCCTAATTAATCTCTCCTTTGCTTTTGCGGCTTATTTATCAAACTTCACGGTTTCGTTATGGGTCCACCGTCTTAAACGTCAGTCACCATCTTTTTATGTTTTGAAGCGATGCATCACCTTAATAGCACCTTATATCTGGGCAAGTTTTCCAAATCCCCACTATTCTGTCAGTTCCACCGAAATAATTTCCTAAATTACATCTTTGACGTAAATTTTCACACATGTTTATGGCAATTTTCGGGAAAAATTTGGAATTTATTTAAACGTTGTTGTCGTTATTGTGTTTTTTAATTTTTCTTGGTTTCAGGGGAGAAGGGTTGTGTATCAATTTTTGAAGATAACCAAGGGCCAGTCCGTTTCACCAAATTTGAAGTTTTGCAAAATATGTGTGCATAACAAATTCTGGCGGTGGAAATAT
Source organism: Dastarcus helophoroides (assembly GCA_028583605.1). Taxonomy (NCBI): domain Eukaryota; kingdom Metazoa; phylum Arthropoda; class Insecta; order Coleoptera; family Bothrideridae; genus Dastarcus; species Dastarcus helophoroides. Next base: position 18,671,768 of record CM053337.1, on the reverse strand, counting down.
TTATATTTCTGCAGTATTTGTTCCTAATTAATCTCTTCTTTGCTTTCGCGGCTTATTTATCAAACTTCACGGTTTCGTTATGTGTCTAGCGTCTTAAACGTCAGTCACCATATTTTCATGTTTTAAAGCAATGCATCACCTTAATACCACCTTATTCCAAGGCAAGTTTTTTAAATTTCCACTATTCTATCAGTTTCACCGGAAGAATTTCTTAAATCACATCTTTTGGACGTAAATTTTCACACATGTTTATGGCAATTTTTGAACAAAATTTGAAATTTATTTAAACGTTGTTGTCGTTATTGTGTTTTTCATATTTCTTGATTTTAGAGGAGAAGATTTGTGTACAGTTTTTGAAGATAACCAAGGACCAGTTCGTTACATCCAAATTTTGGTAGTGACATTGATTTCTTTCAGCGGCAAAGTCTTTTTATTAAAATTTTTACCTTCTTTTACCGTGAAATATCCCATATTTCATATTTGGGACTCCTCTTTGCCCAACTTTTAAGCCACCAGCTTACAAAGTTGTACTTTCACCGATGGTATTTGAAGTTATACAGTTTTATCTGCAAAATGTTGATGTATTGCAAATTCTGACCGTGGAAATATACATATTTTTGTAGCAGTTGTTTCTAATTATTATCCACAATGTTTTCGTTCTTAAATTATCAGACTTCACGGTTAAAAACCTTTATTTTGTCATTTTCTCTTAGGTAAAGACCGTAAATGTTGCATATTTTACGTAAAATATTAAATATTTTACGAAAAATATTCCATATTTTATATTTCGAGCTTCTCTGCCTAACTTTTAAACCACCAGCTTGCAAAGTTGTACTTTCACCAATAATGTTTAAAGTTGTACAGTTTTATCTACAAAATATTGATGTATTTTAAATTCTGACCGTGGAAATATATATATTTTTGCGGCGGTTGTTTTTAATTATTTTCGCAGTGTTTTCGCTCGTAAATTATTAAAGTTCACGGTTTAAAACCTGTATTTTGTAATTTTTTTAAAGCGAATACCGTGAAATATTGCATTTTTTACGTAATTTATTAAATATTTGACGTAAAATGTCCCATATTTTACGGTAAAGAGAAGTATTGTGGTGAATAAAAGAAACTTCTTGCAAAGAAAAATTAATTTTACCTTAGAGGTTGAACGAAATTCAAATTTCGTCCAAAAATTGCTGATTGCATAAGCACGTGTAAAGTTTTACGTCTTAAAGCCAACATTTGAGGATTTTTACGGGTGAAATCACCCATATTTTGCGGTTGGAACTCCTCTTTGTTGAGGTTTTAAGCCACGCACTCGCAAAATTGTGCTTTCACCGTGGATATTTAAAGTTTTGCAAAATATGTGTGTATAACGAATTCTGGCGGTGGAAATATTTATATTTCTGTGGTAGTTGTTCCTAATTAATCTCTCCTTTGCTTTTGCGGCTTATTTATCAAACTTCACGGTTTCGTTATGTGTCCAGCGTCTTAAACGTCAGTCACCATATTTTCATGTTTTGAAGCGATGCACAAGTATTGCAAAATATGTGTGTATTATAAATTCTGACGGGGAAATATTTATATTTCTGCAATAGTTGTTCCTAATCAATCTCTTCTTTGCTTTCGCGGCTTATTTATTAAACGTCACGGTTTCGTTATGTGTCCAGCGTCTTAAACGTCAGTCACCATATTTTCATGTTTTGAAGCGATGCATCACCTTAATACCACCTTATTACAAGACAAGTTTTTTAAATTCCCCCTATTCCGTCAGTTTCACCGGAAGAATGTTTTAATTCACATCTTTTAGACGTAAATTTCCACGCAAGTTTATGACAATTTTTAGACAAGATTCGTGATTTAGTCCTTTTATTAACAATTTTGCCGTCTGTTATGGTAAAATATCCCATATTTTATATTTCCAGCTCCTTTTTGCCTAACTTCAAAGCCACCTGCTTGCAAAGTTGTGCTTTCACCAATGATATTTAAATTTGTACGCATTTATCTCCAAAATATGAATTTGTTGCAAACTCTGACCGTGGAAATACTTATATTTTTATGGCAGTTGTTTCTGATCAATCTTCGCTGTGTTTTCACCTCCAAATTATCAAGTTTCACGGTTAAAAGACCACCATTTCGCCATTTTTTTTCAACAAAGACAAAAGACCTTATAAAGAGAAAATCTTACAATAAAAATAAAATCCTAGTTTTGCCTAAAAATTGCTTGTCGCGTGAGCACGTGTGGAGTTTCACGTAAAAAAGACAAAAGTGAAATATTTAAAAAAGGCAAATATCTTACATTTTACGGTTGGCACCCTTCTTTATTTAGATTCTAAGCCACGCGTAAAGTTTTGCATCTAAAAGGCAAAAATTTAGAACTTTAACAAGTGAAAGATCCCATGTTTTACGGGTGAAACCCCGATTTGTTTATATTCTAAGCCCGGCACTTGCTTTCATCGTTGATATTTAAGTTTGGCATAATATGTGTGTATTACAAATTCCAGCGGTGGAAATATTTATATTTCTGTGGTAGTTGTTCCTAATCAATCTCTTCTTTGCTTTTGCGGCTCATTTATTAAACTTCACGGTTTTGTTATGTGTCCAGCGTCTTAAACGTAGGTCAAAATATTTTCATGTTTTGAAGCAATGCATTAGCTTAATACCACCTTATTTCAAGGCAAGTTTATTAAATTCCCACTATTTCGTCAGCTTCACCCGAGGAATTTCTTAATTCACATCTTTTAGACGTAAATTTCCACGCAAATTCATGACAATTTTCAGACAAAAATTGGTGTTTATTTAAATTTTGGCGGTGAAATTAATTTCTTTTGGCGGCAAAGTTTTTTATTAACAATTTTACATTTATTTACAGTAAAATATCCCACATTTTATATTACTAGCTTCTCTTTGCCTAACTTCTAAGCCACATGCTAGCAAAATTGTGCTTTCACCAGATGATATTTAAATTTGTACGGTTTTATCTCCAAAATATGGATTTATTGCAAACTCTAGCCGTGGAAATACTTATATTTTTTTCAGCAATTTTTTCTAATCGATCCTCGCGGTGTTTTCACCTTTAAATTATCGAATTTCACGGTTAACAGGCCACCATTTTGCCATTTTTAAAAACAAAGACAAAAACCTTACAAATTTGTACGAAGTTATTTCCAAAATATAAATTTATTGCAAACTCCAACCGTGGAAATACTTATATTTCTATGATAGTTGTTCCTAATCAATCTTCACGGTGTTTTCACCCCCAAATTATCAAAGTTCACGGTTAAATAGGCCACCATTTCGCCATTTTTTTTAAACAAAGACAAAAGACGTCATAAAAAGAGAAACTTTTACAATAAAAATAAAAATTAAATCCTAGTTTTGCCTAAAAATTGCTTGTCGCATGAGCACGTGTAGAGTTTCACGTACAAAAGGCAAAAATTGAATATTTTAAAAAGGCAAATACATCACATTTCACGGTTGGAACTCCTCTTTGTTTAGATTCTAGCCAGCGTAACATTTTGCATCTAAAAGGTAAAAATTGGGAACTTTTACAAGTGAAAAATCCCATATTTTACGGGTGAAACCCTTCTTCCTTTAGATTCTAAGCCCGGCACTTGCTTTCACCGTTGATATTTAAAGTTTAGCAATAAATGTGTTTATTACGAATTCCAGCGGTGGAAATATTTATATTTCTGCGGCATCTGTTCCCAATTAATCCCAGTCTTATTGTCGCGGCTGAATTGTCAAAGTTCACGGTTTTGATATTTTGCAAGCTTCAATATTTAGATTTTATTTGAATTTTAACCGTGAAAATAACTACTAATTGCAAAAATAACTTCATATTTACATTTTTACGCTTTTTTATGGTAAAATATTTCATATTTCACGGTTAATGTTTAACTTCTAAGTCATTTGATCGCAAAGTTATGCTTTTACAAATGATATTTGAGGTGGTACTGTTGTATCTGTAAAATATTTTATTTATTGCAAATTCTGACGGTGGAAATCATTATAATTTTGCGTCTGTGGTTCCTAATTAATCTCGGCCATGTTTTCCCAGCTGAATTACCAAAGTTCACGGTTTCGATATTTTTTAATGATTGTAACCGTCAGCCGCCATATATTCTTGTTTTAAAGAGAGGTGTCACCTTAATATCACCATATTCCAGGAATGATTTTTTAACTATCACTATCCCGTTGGTTTCGTCGATACAACTTCTCAATTCACATAAGAAAGCTGAAAATAATGATGACGAGCGGCACTAAGGCCAAATGGACCGAGACTAATTGTTAACAATTAGGTCAAACATAAAGTTGATAATCATCCCGCACTGACAACTCTGCACAATTCGCTTTGGCGTAGTCAACTGTCGTTTCGTGCCGCACCAAACATCTAAATGTTTGTCTTTGATGGCCGTATAATAAAATGAAACGAGCAAAGTTTTCCAGCGAAAATCTTCCTAATGCCGCATCTGAAGGGAAAGGATTTTACACTTTTATGAGGCCGGAGACTCGAGTCGGTTTGTGAAAGTGCTGCCGGGTACTGTTCTGTATTAATTCACGTAATCATTATCAAAGATGTTGTAATTATACTTCAAAAGTTGAATAGTGACTGCAGAGTAGTAAACAAAAATGTCAATTATTAGTATTTAAAAAAATAATGATTTGTTGGCCAAATATCAAAGTTAATTAAAATAGACAACAATGATAACGAATATAAATTTTAAAAAAATGTTTGGCTCGCGAGGGAATCGAAACTTCGACCTCCGCATTATTGCACAGGAGCAAACTATTGATAATTCAGCTCACTCCATATCTTCGTCTTGGAAGTTTTCACTTCGGTCTTTTTTTATTTCGTCAACGCGATAGAAATTCTATTTTATGAAATATTGAAAACCAACTATTTGGCTCAATATTTCCAATAAAAATTCGTAAAATAAACAAACTATCAGTATTAATAATAGTAACAAAACCGACGGTATACGTAATTGAAAACGCATTTAAGTGAATGTGACATTTTGATAATTGATTACAAACTACAAATGTGACGATCATGGTATGAAACAAGCTGCAAAATTAATTTCTAATTATGGTGCATGCAAATAACATTTAACCAAAGGCAATAATTGTGCGCTCAAATTGACCCAATATGTATGGTCGACATTAATAAAAACAATTGATTTATATGCGATTTCCGGTTAAATAGATGTTGATGATATTGTAAAACTAACGTATGCTTGCTGCATCGAAAATTATATAAATTATGCATAAATCAGTGGAAACTATGATAGCGTGAATATTAAATTTTCCGCTAAAACCGTCCAAATTAATTCAAGGTCATTTACGTTCATAGTTCATTAACGTTCTCACTGCCCTACTAGCCGATGGAATACATTTCAGGAACCAATAGATATTTTTCAAACGTTGAGTTAATTTTTGGATAAGCTGTGCGCATATCCTCCTTTTTATCTCGTGTGTTTATAATATTTTTCTTCCCTGTTTGACATTTCTATTTTGATTCATCAAAACCCTTGAATCTGTCAAATTGTGGTTAAAGTGACGTCATATTATTAACATTGTTCGTTCTGCAGCAGAATAAAGACTTAATTTACTAGTTTCACCGCCGCATGGCCACACACATAAAAAATGCGATAAGCAAAATAAACATCGCCGCGCCATGGCGAAAATATGTCATACAAAGTGATGAGTTAAGGCAATAATTTTCAGTATAATGGTTAACGCGTACGAGCAACTTTAAATCCAGTGGTTGTGTATTATTCATTGTCTACCTTTTTTAGGGTTTCATTGCCCATTTTTAGGCCCTTGAAAGTTAAATTTTGAAAAATTCGTTCTTAGTGCTCACCTACGTTATACGTGTGCAAAACTTCATTCTTGTAGAGCCACCCTATTGTTGTTGTCAGTCAGTCAGTGTTATTAAATAGATTTAGAATAACTACGTTTACCAAACGTACATCTCACTCAAACGTCAAATATACTTTTAATATTCATGCTAAAATAATATAATACATTTGACAAAAACAATGCAGATTTCGCAGTTGTGTTTATCAAGAAAAATGATTGGTTTTTATTTAAACGTGCTTCCCTCACCGAGTCGTTTAGGGTTTTGTAGTTAATGCTACCGTTTTGCCACCAGAGGAGTGTCCAAACGATTTGGGATATTTAGGGACGGTGCTCCCACAAGCAACGTAGCTGCACTACATCAAAGGTAGGGACACTAATTTATCTCATAGTCATACCTGAGGTTAGGTTAGTTACGTTTCCCATTCATATTCAAGCTCAAGAATCAGACGATTCGGGATATTTAGGTACAGTGCTCATACAAGCAACGGAGCTGCACTATATCAAGGGAGGGACACGAATTTATCTCATAGTCATACCCTTGGTTAGGTTAGTGACCTTTCCCATTCATGTTCAAGCTCAAGAATCAGACCATTCAGGATATTTAGCACGGTGCTCATACAAGTAACGGAGCTGCACTATATCAAGGGAGGAACACGAATTTATCCCATAGTCATACCCTTGGTTAGGTTAGTTACGTTTCCCTTTCATATTCAAGCTCAAGAATCAGACGATTCTGGATATTTAGGGACGGTGCTTCCACAAGCAACGGAGCTGCACTATATCAAAGGTAGGGACACGAATTTACCTCATAGTCACATCTAAGGTTAGGTTAGTTACTCTTCCCATTCATATTCAGGCTCAAGAATCAGACGGAGCTGCTCAAGAATCAGACGATTCTGGATATTTAGGGACGGTGCTCCTACAAGCAACGGAGCTGCACTATATCAAAGGTAGGGACACGAATTTACCTCATAGTCATATCTAAGGTTAGGTTAGTTACTCTTCCCATTCATATTCAGGCTCAAGAATCAGACGGAGCTGCACCACATCAAAGGTAGAGACACGAATTTATCCATAGTCATACCCGAGGTTAGATAAGTTACGTTTCTCATTCATTTTCAAGCTCAAGAATCAGACGTTGCTGGTAAACAAACTAAATGTTATTGTCTATAATTTTTTATAATAAAGCTTTTGATTTCAACTTTTTTCGATGGTGTGTGCTGCGACATGTTTGAAACGAATTCTAACTGAAATTACGTCGTTCCTGTCAACTGAAATATGTATTTTGTGCCACTTACGGCTCACTTGGTGCTAGATTTACGTATAAGCTACACAAGCTATAGCTTAGGGCCAACCATCTTGCCCCTTTCTTCCCAACCAAACCACATTTGAACATAGAGCCCACGAGAAGAAGTTGTAGGGAAAATAGGGTTGCTTTTTAGGACGTCGTTAAAATTGCTGGTATAAGGAAGACCCATGAAGAGTAATTGATTTGCGTGAAAAACCTTTTTTTTTGATCAGCACAATTCTTGACCCCCATCAAAACGTTAAGGACGAACCTTTTTTAAAAGACCAAAAATTCTGAAGGCAGTGTAAGTGATGAAACCTTTTTTTTGCTTCCCTAAAAGTTCCCATCAAAGTACCAAATTTAATATCTACTTGACAACACTGGTCCCATATCTCAAATGGCTTAAGGCTTCATCAAATTTAAATCTCCTGGGTCTGCTGATATAATGGCAGTATTGTGAGAAATTTTAAAAAGATTAATACCGAAGCGAAGTGAAGATATACAAAATTCTCCCAGTTCGTTTTTCACTATTGACGACGCTCGTTGTATCCAAGCCATAAGCACCTCTCATTGGTACGTCCATTCTTCATGACATGACGCCCAATCACCTTCAAGCTGCACTATAGCACTGTAGCTTTGAGAAATTTTTAAAAGGGCACTAAAGTCGAAGTGAGAACATTTAGAATTCTTCCAGTTCGTTTCCCACTATGGACGACGTTCGCTGCATCGAAGCGTTAGTACGTCTTTACTTCATGACACTTAATCACCCTCGGTATGAAGATATCCATTGCAGCTTTGAGACACTCTCTGTCGCCGCAGCTTTCGCTGAGACCTTTGAACGACACTGTCAGGCCACAATTGAAGAAGTGGACCTCGTAGAGGAGGTGAAAGAAGAGGTTCAAGGTCTTCAGGAAGAAATGCCAGAAGAAGACGACGTCATCCAACCGACTAACGAGGAGGAAATCCAAAGCTTTCTGCGCAAGCTAAATGTCAACAAGTCTCCAGGTCCAGACGTAATTCCAAACCAAGCTCTGAAGTCTCTTCCGGACCAAGCTGTCAAATACTTTGAAGCAATAGTTAATTTCATGTTTAAATACCAGTATTTTCCAACAAGATGAAAGATTGCAAATGTTATCTTCATTCCTAAGCCAGGTGAGGATGAGAAATTTTCCCAAAATTACAGGCCAATCAGCCTCTTATCCAACTTGGGTAAGGTGGCGGAAAGGATTTTGAGGAAGTGTCTGCAGAATATCATCAGCGATCGCGACATCATTCCTAAGGAATAATTTGGGTTCCAACCTATGCACTCTACCTCAGACCAACTACTGAGAGTGGTTGAAACAATCACTCAACGCATGAACTGGAACCAGGTAGTTGGAGCTATTTTCTTCGATATCTTCAAGGTTTTTGACACAGTCTGGCACCAAGGATTAGTCTACAAGATACACCAGTTCAGAGTACCTCTAACAATCGTTCAAATGGTAAGCTCGTTCCTGGACCAGCACTCATTCAGAGCAAAGGTGCAACAGGAACTATCAAACTAGTTTAGGCTACAGTACGGGGTGCCTCAAGGCTCTGCCTTGTCACCTCTGCTGTATTCTCTGTTCACAGCAGACATCTCGAAAGCCAATCCAACAATCGACCACACCTTTTTGACAACTTACGCAGACGACACAAAGTTACGTCTAAAGGACAGAAGTTGAGGATTTTTACAGGTGGAATCACCCATATTTCACGGTTGGAACTCCTCTTTGTTTAGATTTTAAGCCACGCACTCGCAAAATTGTGCTTTCACCGTGGATATTTAAAGTTTTGCGAAAAATGTGTTTGTTACGAATACTAGCGGTGGAAATATTTATATTTTTGCGGTAGTTGTTTCTAATTAATCTCTCCTTTGCTTTCGCGGCTAATTTATCAATCTTCACGGTTTCGTTATTGGTCCAGCGTCATAAATATCAATCACTATACGTTCATGTTTTAGAGCGATGCATTACCTTAATACCACCTTAATCCAGGGAAAGTTTTTCAAATTCCCACTATTCTGTCAGTTTCACCGTCATTGTCACATCATTTAGACGTAAATTTTTACATGTGTTTATGGCAATTTTTAGACAAAATTTGGAATTTATTTAAATGTGGTCTTTGTTGTTTTTTTATTCCTTCTTGGTTTCATTTGTGTATCAGTTTTTAAAGTTAACCAAGAACCAATCAGTTTTACTAAATTTTGCCGTAAAATTGATTTCTTTTAGCGGAAAAAGTTCTTTTATTAACAATTTTACCCTCTTTTACCGTGAAATATTTCATATTTCAAAATATTTAAAGTTGTGCGGGTTCATACAAAAAATATTGATTTATTGCAAATTCTAGCCGTGAAAGTATTTATATTTTTGCACCAGTTATTCCTAATCAATCTCCGTTGTGTTTTTGCTTTTGATTTACCCAACTTCACGGTTAGAAATCTCTCTATTTCACTATTTCTGAAGGCATAAACGCTTACTTTTTTAAAAATACTCAAAACCAGTTTAAAATCCAAACAACTCTTAAGCAAAATTCGGATTTTATTTGAATGTGAACCGTGAAAATTATTTTTTTAGCGATAAATTTATTGTATTTACATTTTTACGCTTATTTACGGTGAAATATCCTATATTTCACAGTTAGAACTTCGCTTTGCCCAACTTCTACGTCACCTGCTGGCAAAGTTGTGTTTTCACTGATGATATTTGAAGTTGTACAGTTTTATCTGCGAAATATTAATATACTGCAAATTCTGACCGTGAAAATGCACATATTTTTGCGGCAGTTGGTTCTAATTATTCTCCGCAATATTTTCGCCCCCGAATTATTTAAGTTCACGGTTGAAAATCTCAATTTTGTCATTTTCTTAAGACGAAGACCGTAAAATATTCCATATTTTACGTAAAATATTTCATATTTCACGTAAAATATCCCATATTTTACGGTAAAAAGAGGTATTAGGGTAAATAAAAGAAATTGGTTGCAAAAAAAATTAATTTTACGATCCAAGTTTGAATAAAATTCAAATTTAGTCCAGTATTGCTGGTCACATACACATGCGTGGAGTTTTACGTATAAAAGACGAAAATTGGGATTTTTTACAAGTGAAATCGCCCATATTTCACGGTTAAAACTCCTCTTCGCTTAGGTTTTAAGCCCCGCACTCGCAAAATTGTGTTTTCACCGTGCATGTTTCAAGTTTTGCGGAATATGTGTTTGTTACAAATTCTAGCGGTGAAAATATTTATATTTTTGCATTTGGTTGTTCCTAATCAATTTCTCATTTGCTTTTGCGGCTAATTTATCAATCTTTACGGTTTCGTTATTGGTCCAGCGTCATAAATATCAATCACTATACGTTCATGTTTTGGAGCGATGCATTACCTTAATACCACCTTAATCCAGGAAAAGTTTTTCAAATTCCCACTATTCTGTCAGTTTCACCGTCACTGTCACATCCTTTACACGTAAATTTTTACGTGTGTTTATGGCACTGTTTGGACAAAATTCGGAATTTATTGAAATGTGGTCATTGTTGTTTTTTTATTCTTTCTTGGTTTCATTTGTGTATCAGTTTTTGAAGATAACCAAAAGCCAATCAGTTTTACTAAATTTTGGCCGTAGAATTGATTTCTTTTAGCGGAAAAAGTTCTTTTATTAACAATTTTACCCTCTTTTACCGTGAAATATTTCATATTTCAAAATATTTAAAGTTCTGCGGTTTCATACAAAAAATATTGATTTATTGCAAATTCTAGCCGTGAAAGTATTTATATTTTTGCACCAGTTGTTCCTAATCAATCTCCGTTGTGATTTGCTTTTGATTTACCCAACTTCACGGTTAGAAATCTCTCTATTTCACCATTTCTGAAGGCATAAAAGCTTACTTTTATAAAAATACGCAAAACCAGTTTAAAATCCAAACAACTCTTAGGCAAAATTCGGATTTTATTTGAATGTGAACCGTGAAAATAATTTTTTTAGCGATAAATTTATTTTATTTACATTTTTATGCTCTTTTACGGTGAAATATCCTATATTTCACAGTTAGAACTTCGCTTTGCCCAACTTCTACGTCACCTGCTGGCAAAGTTGTGCTTTCACCAATGATATTTAAATTTGGATTTTATTTGAATGTTAATCGTAAAAATATTATTGCAAATTCTAGCCGTGAAATTATTTATATTTTTGCGCCAGTTGTTGCTAGTCAATCTCCGCTGTGTTTTTGCCCTTGATTTATTAAACTTCACGGTTGAAAATCTCACTATTTCAGCACTTTTGAAGGCATAGACGCTTACTTTTTCAAAAATATGCAAAACCAGTTTAAAATGCAAACAACTTTTAGGCAAAATTTAAATTTTATTTAAATGTTTACAGTGAAAATAATTTTTTTAGCGACAAATTCATTTTATTTACATTTTTAGGCTCTTTCACGGTAAAATATCCTATATTTCACGGTTAGAACTTCGCTTTGACCAACTTCTACGTCACCTGCTGGCAAAGTTGTGCTTTTACCGATGATATTTGAAGTTGTAGGGTTTGATTTGCGAAATATTAATATATTGCAAATTCTGACCGTGAAAATATACATATTTTTACGGCAGTTGGTTCTAATTATTCTCCGCAATATTTTCGCCCCCGAATTATTAAAGTTCACGGTTAAAAATCTTTATTTCGCCATTTTCTTAAGACGAAGACCGTAAAATATTCCATATTTTACGTAAAATATCTTATATTTCACGGTAAAGGGAGGTATTAGAGTAAATAAAAGAAATTTGTTGCAAAGAAAAATTAATTTTACGATCAAGATTTGAATAAAATTACAATTTTGCCTAGTATTGCTAGTCACATACACATGCGTGAAGTTTTACGTATAAAAGACAAAAATTGGGATTTTTTACAAGTGAAATCGCCCATATTTGACGGTTGAAACTCCTCTTCGCTTAGGTTTTCAGCCCCGCACTCCCAAAATTGTGCTTTCACCGTGGATGTTTCAAGTTTTCGGGAATATGTGTTTCTTGCGAATTCTAGCGGTGGAAATATTTATATTTTTGGGGTAGTTGTTCCTAATGAATCCCTGCCCTGCCTTCACGGCTAAATTATCAAAGTTCACGGTTTCGTTATTTGTCAAGCGTCGTAAACATCAGTCGCCATATTTTCACGTTTCAAAGCAATGCGTCACCTTACTATCACCTTATTTTGGGGTATATTTATCAAATTCTCACTATTCCTTTAGTTTTACCTGAAGAATTTTCTAATTCACATCATCTAGACGTAAATTTCCACGCATGTTTATGGCAATTTTCGAAAAAAAGTGGGCTTTATTAAAATTTTAGCCGTGAAATTAATTTTTTTTAACGGCAAAGTCCTTTTATTAATAATTTACCTTCTTTTACCGTGAAATATCCCATATTTTATATTTAGAGTTCCTCTTTGCCTAACTCCTAAGCCACCTGCTCGCAAAGTTGTGCTTTCACCAATAATATTTAAATTTGAATTTTATTTGAATGTTAACCGTGAAAATAATTTTGATTTTGATTTATTGCAAATTCTAGCCGTGAAAGTATTTATATTTTTGCGCCAGTTGTTCCTAATCAATCTCCGTTGTGTTTTTACCCTTGATTTATTAAACTTCACGGTTAAAAATCTCTCTATTTTCAGCATTTTTGAAGGCATAGACGCTTACTTTTTTAAAAATTCGCAAAATTAGTTTAAAATGCAAACAACTTTCAGGCAAAATTCGGATTTTATTTGAATGTGAACCGTGAAAATAATTTTTTTAGCGACAAATTCATTTTATTTACATTTTTACGCTCTTTTACGGTGAAATATCCTATATTTCACGGTTGGAACTTCGCTTTGTCTAACTTTAGGTCACCTGCTGGCAAAGTTGTATTTTCACCGATGATATTTGAAGTTGTACGGTTTTATCTCCAAAATATTAATTTATTGCAAACTATAACCGTGGAAATACTTATATTTCTTTGGCAGTTGTTTCTAATCAATCCTCGCGGTGTTTTCACCTCCAAATTATCGAATTTCACGGTTAACAGGCCACCATTTTCTCATTTTTTCTTAACAAAGACAAAAAACTTTACAAAGTCTAAAATATTGTACGATCGAAATTGAAATAAAATCCTAGTTTTGCCTAGAAATTGCTTGTCGCATGAGCACGTGTAGAGTTTTACGTAAAAAAAAGCAAAAATTGGATATTTAAAAAGGGTAAATATACATTTCACGGCTGGAATTCCTCTTTGTTCAGATTCTAAGCCACGCTTAAGGTTTACATCTAAAAGACAAAAATTGAGATCTTTTACAAGTGAAAGATTCGATATTTCACGGGTGGAACCTCTCTATGTTTAGATTCTAAGCCACGCACTCGCTTCCACCATTGATATTTAAAGTTTGGGATAATATGTGTTTATTACGAATTCCAGCGGTGAAAATATTTATATTTCTGCGGCTGTTGTTCTCAATTAATCCCGGCCATGTTTTCGCGGCTAAATTAACAAAGTTCACGGTTTCGACATTTTTCAAGCCTCAATATTTAGGTTTGATTTGAATTTTGACCGTGGAAATGATTACTTTTTGCAAATGAGTCTTTTTGTTTACATTTTCACGCCTTTTTATGGTGAAATATCCCATATTTCACGGTTAACGTTTCTCTTTGTCCAACTTCTAAGCCACCTGCTTGCAAAGTTGTGCTATTACGAATGATATTTGTGGTGGTACGGTTGTATCTGCTAAATATTTTATTTGTTGCATATTCTGACCAGTGGCGGCTGGTGATTTTTTAACAGGGGGTGCGCAGATGCAAAAATATTAGTAGTTAAGAGTTTAAGTGACTGCAGTGCCATAACAAGGTATTAAATTTAATAGAAACAAAAGTGATACAAAAGGTGTGATATTTAATAGTATTTTTACAAATTAAATTTAATTAGCCTCCAAAATATTTTTGGGTTATCATCTCTAAATTATTTTCATCGAATACAAAAAATACATTATTGACATTTCTGAGCCCCTGTAAGGTACTCTGTACGGTTTCACGTCGTTACGACTCTGGGTTACTTAATTAAAATTGTTTTCTTTCATAGGAATAAAATTATATCACTTTTTCATGAAAACTGCATTTGAAAATAAAATGTATTTTATTACAAAGCTCTAATTAAACTCTACAAAAACACAAAAAAAATATTTTTTTAAACAAAATCCGCCCTACGATCTTTTAAAGAAATAAAGGGTTCATTAATTTCTGATCAAAATTGTTAAAATCCAAATTTATAAATTAATAATTAGACCCTAGAATGGGTACTGCTACCTCTTTGTAAATAGCGGTACCATTGGCAGTTAGGCCTGTAAGTGGGACAATAAGTAATCGCAATCAGATCAGCGAGCACCTACGCATTTAGCATCATGAACCGTAAATACACACTCCAAACTCTGACTCATACTTACCATTTGGCAATATCGCATAAGCGCGGAGCGGTGTACCCCAGGCTAACTTTAACGTGGTGTTCTGTAGTTTATTTCTCCAACTTATTTAAATATTTAATATAATGGAATCGAACGTTTGCGTACTTTATTCCAAGTCACTCACAAGTATTTAGTAGTTAATTAGTATATCATTATTTTGTGTTTAAAAATATGATAAATCCAAATCTTTTACTTTAAACTGAAAAGAATAGATCGCTCATTTCACGAGGAGCGCGCGCTCTTGCGCTCTTTAAGACCAGCCGCCACTGATTCTGACCGTGGAAATCATTATAATTCTGCGGCAGTGGTTTCTAATTAATTTCGGCCATGTTTATCCAGCTGAATTATCAAAGTTTACGGTTTCGACATTTTCCAATGATCGTAACCGTCAGCCACACTATTTTCATGTTTTAAAGAGAGGTGTCACCTTAATATCATTATATTTGAGGATTGATTTTTTAATTTTTTAATCATTTCGTTGGTTTAGTCGATACAACTTCTCAGTTCACATATTTTAGACATAAATTTTCTTGTATGTTTATTATGTAGACAATTTCTAGGCATTATTTAAATTTTTTTAAATTTTGACGGTGAAAATAATTACTTTTTGCAAAAAATTCTTTTTATTCACATGTTTACGGTCTTTTATGTTAAAATATTGCATATTTCACGGTTAATGTTCCTCTTTGTCCAACTTCAAAGTAACCCGCTCGCAAAGTTGTGCTTAAACCAGTGATATTGGAAGTTGTTGCTGTGAAATATTTTATTTATTTAAATTCTGACCGTGGAAATCATAATATTTTTGCGGCGGTTGTTCGTAATCAATCTCCGCGATGTTTTCGCTCCTGAATTTTTAAACTTCACGGTTAAAATCTTGTCATATTTTAGGCAAAGACGTTTACTATTTAAAAAATAGGCAGAACTAATAGGGATCTGCTAATTACTAAATAAATGACTAGTTTAACGTCAACATTTAGGAAGAAAAACATTCAAATTTTAAAATTAAATTAAGAATTTCGATGAAAAAATGGAAGTTTTGAATTTAGAGAAAGCCTAACAAAATAAAAGTGAAAAAACATTATTTAAATATCCAATAAATAAGCTAAATATTTCTAGATTAAAGTCCAAATTTCAAAGGAGAGAAATCAAAATATTAAGAAAATAAAAATTTGAAGTTAGCAACCAATATTTTGTTATGATTTGAAAGGATTTTAAATCTCACTAATGAAACATCAGCAGGTAATTATATCTAAGGGTGCCCTTGAATTTGCCTATCGGCTGTCGTACTTCATTGTGTGATGTAACGACCTCGACATCTCTTATTGTATAAGAGGGACGTTTCCAGAAAGTGCCACTATTGTGGTTTGAGCGGTCATGGCCACATTTTAGGATCGGGTCCATATAGGACGGTTTTTTTTGCGGATTTCTGCGGCGTCCGAAGATGTAAAAAGGTTTTTGGTAACGTAATTACTTTTAATTTACCACCAGAAGACAACCCAAACGGTATGCGTTACTTAGGAATGGTACGCCCACAATCAAAAGAGCCGCAGCTCAACAAAGGTAGGGTCATGCGTTTATCTCACTCTTGTAAAAGTGACGATCGGGTTTTCCATACTTTCAGGCTCCCAGGTGTTTTTCATTTTCGTCCATATGTTAGATGTGTCTTTTTTTATGTATGTGACATTCCATCCAGGTATTTCTGCTGGATATCTGGCCGCCAAAACTCTCTATTGGGGAAAATTACGGTAGTAAACGATAAAATATATTATTGTCAGCTTTGCTGGCGTTTATGTACTAGTGATACACTAGCACACAAACGTCAGCAAAGCTTTCTGCTTGCAGTATATAATACGCTAGGGAAAAAAATTTCGCCGTCAGTCGATTGATCGTGCCCATACAATGGATGATGTCGATAAATGCGGACAGCACTTCTTAGAAGAAGCGGACGATTCTGGATGGAATTGGAGTCTGTGAATAATGATGAATCTCTTGGACAATGCAAGTGAACAATATCGATGTAGATACGTTGGGCTTTGGCCAAAGCTCCAATCGATAACAGTCGATGTAGCAAAGTTTGGAGACGTTCCGAAATTCCTTTTAGTAAATTGGCAAGCGTTTGGCGCCTTATCCATCAGGTGAAATTCAACGGCTGGCTAACTTAGGAAATGTAATATTTTACAATCAAGGAGGGCAATGTTCTTTACTTTGTTAGTTTCTGCCGGTTGGCCGGCTTGTGTGGCTTTTTCACGGACGTTCATTACATTCTAATGGTTTACGTGTATTAAAAGTATACGTATTATATAATAATACACTCGTGCAACGCCTTTGTTAATATTTGTCGTTCTAAGAAAATAGTTACAATGGTCGCCCAACTATAATTAAAACCTTCAACAAAAGTAAAACTGGGGAAATAATAAAAGGTTTCCAACGCCGACCTGCTCGCCTGTGTGTATTTTCACCGGCCATTTCAACATGCGTGATGGACGTTACGATGTTTGCACAAAACCTCACATTTGCTAATTTTGTAATTTCCCATTTGTGGTTCGCATTAATGACATTGTTTCCCAGAGTTGCCGACTATTAAACAAACGGCTTAATTATCACAAAATTTACAGCACGAACAAGGAATGGGAAAGCAGATTCATCAACAGCTGAAATAGTATTTTTATAAAGATCTTGATCACGGTTCCCAATTTCCCTTTATTTTTCAAAATAATCCGCATTGTTCACAATTTCACATTAACTATTGATTTTTATAATGGTTTCTTCAGTGCGCGTGTTTTCGCGGCTGAATTATTGCAGTTTACGATCTCTTCGTTTTTCAAGCGTCATAACGTTAGCCGCAATATCTTTGTTTTGAAGCGATGTGTCATCTTAATGTTACCAAATTCTAGGGTTAATTTTTCAAATTATTACTATTCCCTCAATTTCACCGAAAGAATTTCTCAATTCGCAATTTTAAGAAGTAAATCTTCATGCACGTTTGTGGTGCAAGCAATTTCTAGGCAAAATTTGGATTTTATTTGAATTTTAACCGTGAAAATAATTTTTTAAGTGGCAATTTTATTCTATTTACATTTTTAAGCTTTTTTACAGTAAAATATCCTACATTTCACGGTTGGAACTTCTCCTTGGCTAACTTCTATGCCACCTGCTGGCAAAGTTGTATTTTCACCAATGATATTTAAAGTTGTGCGGTTTAATCTATGAAATATTGATTTTTTGCAAATTATAGCCGTGGAAATATAAATATTTTTGCGACAGTTGTTTCTAATCCATCTGCGTGCTATTTTCGCCAATGAGTTATCGAACTTCACGGGCAATAATCTCTATTTCACCATTTTTGAAAGCCTCAGTGTTTACTACTTCAAAAGTACGCAAAACTAGTTCATCATGTAAACAATTTCTAGGCAAAATTCGGATTTTATTTAAATTTGAACGCTGAATATAATTTTCTTAGCAGTAAATTTATTTTATTCGCTCTTTTACGCTTTTTTGAGGTAAAATAATCCATATTTCACGGTTGAAACTCCTCTTTGACTAACTTCTACGCCACCTGTTGATAAAGTTGTATTTTCACTGATAATATTTGAAGCTGTACAGTTTTATCTACGAAATATTGATTTATTGCAAATTCTAGCCGTGGAAGTATTTATGTTTTTGCAGCAGTTGTTCCTAATCAATCTACTTGGTGTTTTTGCCCTTGATTTATTAAACTTCACGGTTAGAAATCTCTCTATTTCACCATTTTTAAAGGACAAAGACGCCTACTATTTTAGAAATACGCAAAACTAGTTTATCATGCAAACAATTTTTAGGCAAAACTCGAATTTTATTTGAAATGTTAACCGTGAAAATAATTTTTTTAGCGACAAATTCATGTTATTTACACTTTTACGCTCTTTTACGGTGAAATATCCTATATTTCACGGTTAAAACTCCGCTTTACCTAATTGCTACGTCACCTGCTGGCAAAGTTGTATTTTCACGGATGATTTTTAAAGTTTAACGGTTTTATCTAGAATGCAAATAATTTTTGGGCAAAATTCGGATTTTATTTGAATGTTAACCGTGAAAATAATTTTTTTAGCGGCGAATTTATTTATTTACATTTCTACGCTCTTTTATGGTAAAATATCCTATATTTTACGATTGGAACTCTGCTTTGCCTAACTTCCACGTCATTTGCTGGCAAAGATGATATTTTCACCGAAATATTGATTTATTGCAAATTCTAACGGTGGAAAGTATTTATATTTTTGCGGTTGCTGTTTCTAATTACTCTCCGTGGTGTTTTTGCCCTAAATTTATCAAACTTCACGGTTGTAAATCTTTTATTTTACCAATTTTGTAGGCATAGATGCCTACTATTTCAAAATCACCCAAAACTAGTTTATCATGCAAAGAGTTTTTTGGCAAATTTCAGATTTTATTTGAATGTTAACCGTCAAAATAATTTTTTTATCGGCAAATTTATTTTATTTACACTTTCACGCTCTTTTAACAGTGAAATATCCTTTATTTCACGGTTAGAATTCCCCTTTGCCTAACTTCTACGCCACTTGCTAGCAAAGTTGTATTTTCACTAATGATATTTAAAGTTGTACGATTTTATAGACAAAATATTGATTTATTGCAAATTCTAGCCGTGGAAGTATTTATATTTTTGCGCCAGTTGTTCCTAATCCATCTGCGTGGTGTTTTCGCCCCTGATATATCGAACTTCACGGGTAAAAATTTTCATTTCACCATTTTTGAAAGCACAGGCGCTTACTATTTCAAAAATACGCAAAAATTGTTAAGGATCTGCTAGTTAGTACATTTTGTGCCTAAATAATGTTTTATTTTTATGAAAAAGAGAGAGGATGGTATTCATATCATAAAGCTATACAAATAAATTTAGTACAGTTTGGCACTTACGCTTACCACATATATATCTTTGCATCAATTGTTCCTAATCGATCTCCGCCGTATTTTCGTGGCTGAATTACCGAAGTTGACAGTTTTTTAAGCCTCATAACGTTAGCCGCCATAGTTTTGTGCTTTGAAGCGATGCGTCATCTTAATATTACCATATTCGAGGGTCAATTTTTTAAATTTTCACTATTCCCTCAGTTTTACCAAAAGAATTTCTCAATTCCCATTTCTTAGACGTAAATTTACATGCTCGTTTACAATGCAAGCAATTTCTGGGCAAAATTCGGATTTTATTTAAATTTTAACCGTGACAATATTTTTTTTAGCGGCAAATTCATTTTATTCACATTTACGGTTCCTTACGGTGAAACTATCTATATTTCACGGTTGAAATTCCGCTTAGCCTAACCTCTACGCCACCTGTTGGCAAAGTTGTATTTTCACCGACGATATTTGAAGTTGTACGGTTTCATCTACGAAATATTAATTTATGGCAAATTCTAGCCGTGGAAGTATCTATATTTTTGCGGCAATTTTTCCTAATCCATCTGTATGGTGTTTACGCTTCTAATTTATCAAACTTCACGGGTGAAAATCTCTATTTCACCATTTTTAAAAGCATAGGTGCTTACTATTTTAAAAATACGCTAAAATAGTTAAGGATCTGCTAGTTAGTACATGTTGTACGTAAATAATGTTTTATTTCTATGAAAAAAAGGAACGACGGTATTGATATCAGAAAACCATACAAATAAATTTAGTACTTATTTGAATGTTACCGTAAAAATAATTTTTTCAGCAAAAAATACATTTTATTTACATTTTTACGCTCTTTTGCGGTGAAATATCCTATATTTCACGGCTGGAACTTCGCTTTGCCTAACTTTTACGTCACTTGCTGGAAAAATTGTATTTTCACCGATGGTTTTTAAAGTTGTTTGGTTTTATCTAGAAAATACTGATTTACTGCAAATTCTAGCCGTGGAAGTATTTACATTTTTGCAGCAGTTGCTCCTAATTATTCTCCGTGGTGTTTTTACCCTCGATTTATTAAACTTTACGGTTGAAAATCCCACTATTTTACCAATTTTGTAGCCATAGACGCCTACTATTTCAAGAACATGCAAAACTAGTTTGTCATGCAAACAGTTTTTTGGAGAATTTCGGATTTTATTTGAATTTTAATCGTGACAATATTTTTTTTAGCGGCAAATTTATTTTATTCACACTTTTGCGGTTTCTTACGGTGAAACTATCTATATTTTACGGTTAAAATTCCGCTTAGCCTAACTTCTACGCCACCTGCTGGCGAAGTTGTATTTTCACCGACGATATTTGAAGTTGTACGGTTTCATCTACGAAATATTAGTTTATGGCAAATTCTAGCTGTGAAAGTATTTATATTTTTGCGGCAGTTGTTCCTAATCCATCTGTGTGGTGTTTTCGCTTCTGATTTATCAAACTTCACGGGTGAAAATCTCTATTTCACCATTTTTAAAAGCATAGGTGCTTACTTTTTCAAAAATACGCTAAAATAGTTAAGGATCTGCTAGTTAGTACATTTTGTACGTAAATAATGTTTTATTTCTATGCAAAGGAGGGACGACGGTATTTATATCATAAAACAATACAAATAAATTCAGTACTTATTAAAATGTTAATTTTTGTAGTGACAAATACATTTTATTTACTTTTTTACGCTCTTTTACGGTGAAATATCCTATATTTCACGGTTGGAACTTCGCTTTGTCCAACTTTTACGTCACTTGCTAAAAAAGTTGTATTTTCACCGACGAATTCTGAAGTTGTACGGTTTTATCTACAAAATACTGATTTACTGCAAATTCTAGCCGTGGAACTATTTCAAGTTTTGCAGCAGTTGTTCGTAATCAATCTCCGTGGTGTTTTTACCCTTGATTTATTAAACTTCACCGTTGAAAATCTCTCTATTTTACCAATTTTGTAGCCAAAGACGCCTACTATTTCAAGAACATGCGAAACTAGTTTGTCATGCAAATAGTTTTTTAAAAAATTTTGGATTTTATTTGAATTTTAACCGTGACAATATTTTTTTTAGCGGAAAATTTTTTTTATTCACACTTTTGCGGTTTCTTACGGTAAAACTATCTATATTTCACGGTTAAAATTCCGCTTAGCCTAACTTCTACGCCACCTGCTGGCAAAGTTGTATTTTCACCGACGATATTTGAAGTTGTACGGTTTCATCTACGAAATATTAGTTTATGGCAAATTCTAGCCGTGAAAGTATTTATATTTTTGCGGCAGCTGTTCCTAATCCATCTGTGTGGTGTTTTCGCTTCTGATTTATCAAACTTCACGGGTGAAAATCTCTATCTCACCATTTTTAAAAGCATAGGTGCTTACTTTTTCAAAAATACGCAAAAATAGTTAAGGATCTGCTAGTTAGTACATTTTGTACGTAAATAATGTTTTATTTCTATGCAAAGGAGGGACGACGGTATTTATATCATAAAACAATACAAATAAATTCAGTACTTATTAAAATGTTAATTTTTGTAGTGACAAATATATTTTATTTACTTTTTTACGCTCTTTTACGGTGAAATATCCTATATTTCACGGCTGGAACTTCGCTTTGCCTAACTTTTACGTCATTTGCTGAAAAAATTGTATTTTCACCAATGATTTTTAAAGTTGTACGGTTTTATCTAGAAAATACTGATTTAATGCAAATTCTAGCCGTGGAATTATTTATAGTTTTGCAGCAGTTGTTTGCAATCAATCTCCGTGGTGTTTTTACCCTTGGTTTATTAAACTTCACGGTTGAAAATCCCCATATTTTACCAATTTTGTAGCCATAGACGCCTACTATTTCAAGAACATGCGAAACTAGTTTGTCATGCAAACAGTTTTTTGGAAAATTTCGGATTTTATTTGAATTTTAACCTTGACAATATTTTTTTAGCGCCAAATTTATTTTATTCACACTTTTGCGGTTTCTTACGGTGAAACTATCTATATTTCACGGTTAAAATTCCGCTTAGCCTAACTTCTACGCCACCTGCTGGCAAAGTTGTATTTTCACCGACGATATTTGAAGTTGTACGGTTTCATCTACGAAATATTGGTTTATGGCAAATTCTAGCCGTGGAAGTATTTATATTTTTGCGGCTATTGCTCCTAATCCATCTGTGTGGTATTTTCGCTTCTGATTTATGAAACTTCACGAATGAAAATCTCTATTTCACCATTTTTGAAAGCATAGATGCTTACTATTTAAGAAATACGCAAACATAGTTAAAACTCTGCTAATTGTGCGTAAATAATATTTCATTTCTATGAAAAGGAGAGACGACAATATTTATATCATAAAACCACACAAATAAGTTCAATACTTATTTAAATGTTAACCGTAAATATAATTTTTTTAGCAACAAATTTATTTTATTTACATTTTTCCGCTCTTTTACGGTGAAATATCCTATATTTTATGGTTGAAACTTTGCTTTGCCTAACTTTTAAGTCACCTGCTGCCAATGTTGTCTTTTCACCGATGATATTTGAAGTCGTATGGTTTTATCTACGAAATATTGATCTGTTGCAAATTCTAGCCGTGGAAGTATTTATATTTTTGCGGCAGTTGTTTCTAATCAATCTCCGTGGTGTTTTTGCCCCTGATTTATTGAACTTCACGGTTACAATTCTTTCTATTTTTTCAATTTTGTAGACGCCTACTATTTCAAAAACACCCAAAACTAGTTTAATATGCAAACAGTGTTTTTTTGGCAAATTTTCTGATTTTATTTAAATATTAACCGTGAAAATAATTTTTTAAGCGGCAAATTTATTTTATTCGCACTTTTGCGGTTTTTTACGGTGAAACTATCTTTATTTCGGGGTTGAAATTCCGCTTAGCCTAACTTCTACGCCATCTGCTGGCAAAGTTGTATTTTTACCAACGACATTTGAAGTTGTATGGTTTTATCTACGAAATATTAATTTGTTGCAAATTCTAGCCGTGGAAATATTTATATTTTTGCGGCAGTTGTTCCTAATCCACCTGCGTGGTGTTTTCGCCCCTGATTTATTGAACTTCACGGGTAGAAATCTCTATTTCACCATTTTTAAAAGCATAGGCGCTTACTATTTTAAAAATCCGCAAAAATAGTTTATAATCTGCTAGCTAGTACATTTTGTACCTAAATAATGTTTTATGTCTATGAAAAGAAGAGACGACGATATTCATGTCATAAATTCAGTACAGTTTGGCACTTATGCTTACCGCATTTATATTTTTGTAATAGTTGTTTCTAATCGATCTCCGCTATGTTTTCGTTAATGAATTATCGAAGTTGACAGCTGTTTTTTTAGCCTCGTAACGTTAGCCGCCATATTTTCGTGCTTTGAAGCGATGCGTCATCTTAATATTACCATATACGAAGGCTAATTTTTAAAATTTTCACTATTCCCTCAGTTTCACCGAAAGAATTTCTCAATTCACATTTCTTAGACGTAAATGCACGTTTATGATGCAAGCAATTTCTGGGCAAAATTCAAATTTTATTTAAATTTTAACCGTGACAATATTTTTTTTAAGTAGCAAATTCATTTTATTACACTTTTACGGTTTCTTACGGTGAAACTATCTATATGTCACGCTTGAAATTCCGCTTAGCCTAACTTCTACGCCACCTGCTGACAAAGTTGTATTTTCACCGACGATATTTGAAGTTGTACGGTTTTATCTACAAAAAATTGGTTTATTGCAAATTCTAACCGTGGAAGTATTTATATTTTTGCGGCAGTTGTTCCTAATCCATCTGTGTGGTGTTTTTGCCCCTGATTCATCGAACTTCACGGGTAAAAATCTCCATTTTACCATTTTTGAAAGTATAGATGCTTTCTATTTTAAAAATACACAAAAATAGTTAAGGATCTGCTAGTTAGTACATTTGGTACGTAAATAATGTTTTATTTCTATGAAAAGGAGGAACGACGGTATTCATATAATAAAACCATACAAATGAATTCAATACTTATTTAAATGTTAATTTTTTAGCGACAAATACATTTTATTTACATTTTTACACTCTTTTACGGTGAAATATCCTATATTTCACGGTTGGAACTTCGCTTTGCCCAATTTCTACGTCACCTGATAGCAAAGTTGTATTTTCACCGATGATTTTTAAAGTTGTACGGTTTTATCTACAAAATACTGATTTATTGCAAATTCTAGCCGTGGAAGTATTTATATTTTTGCTGCAGTTGTTCCTAATCAATCTCCGTGGTATTTTTGCCCTTAATTTATTTGACTTCACGGTTAAAAATCTTTCTATTTAATTAATTTTCTAGGCATAGAAGCCTACTTTTTCAGAAACACGCAAAACTAGTTTATCATCCAAACAGTTTTGTGGCAAATTTCAGATTTTATTTAAATGTTAACCATCAAAATAATTTTTTAAGCGGCAAATTTATTTTATTTACAACTTTAAACTCTTTTACCGTGAAATATCCTATATTTCACGGTTAGAATTCCGCTTTGCCTAACTTCTAGCAAAGTTGCATTTTCACCGCTGATAGTTAAAGTTGTACGATCTTATAGACAAAATATTTTTTATTGCAAATTCTAGCCGTAAAAGTATTTATATTTTTTCGCCAGTTATTCCTAATCAATCTCCGTTGTGTTTTTGCTTATGATTTATCAAACTTCACGGTAAGAAATCGCTCTATTTCACTATTTTTGAATGTACAGGCGCTTACTTTTTCAAAAATACACAAAACCAGTTAAGAATGCAAAAAATTTTTAGGCAAAATTTAAATTTAATTTGAATGTTAACCGTGAAAATAATTTTTTTAGCGACAAATTTATTTTATTTACATTTTTACGGTCTTCTACGGTGAAATATCCTGTATTTCACGGTTAGAACTTCGCTTTGCCTAACTTCTACGTCATCTGCTGGCAAAGTTGTATTTTCATCGATGATATTTAAAGTTGTACGGTTTTATCGACGAAATATTGATTAATTGCAAATTCTAACCGTGAAAGTATTTGTATTTTTGCGGCAGTTGTTCATATTTAATCTTCGTGGTGTTTTTGCCTTTAAATTATTAAACTTCACGGCTGAGAATCTTTCTATTTTACCAATTTTGTAGGTATAGACGTCTACTATTTCAAAAACACGCAAACTAGTTTATCATGCAAACATTTTTCTGGCAAATTTCAGATTTAATTTGAATGTTAATCGTGAAAATAACTTTTTTAACGACAAATTCATTTTATTTACATTTTTACGGTCTTTTACGGTGAAATATTCTATATTTCACGGTTAGAACTTCGCTTTGCCTAACTTCTAAGTCACCTGCTGCCAATGTTGTCTTTTCACCGATGATATTTGAAGTCGTATGGTTTTATCTACGAAATATTGATCTGTTGCAAATTCTAGCCGTGGAAGTATTTATATTTTTGCGGCAGTTGTTTCTAATCAATCTCCGTGGTGTTTTTGCCCCTGATTTATTGAACTTCACGGTTACAATTCTTTCTATTTTTTCAATTTTGTAGACGCCTACTATTTCAAAAACACCCAAAACTAGTTTAATATGCAAACAGTGTTTTTTTTGGCAAATTTTCTGATTTTATTTAAATATTAACCGTGAAAATAATTTTTTAAGCGGCAAATTTATTTTATTCGCACTTTTGCGGTTTTTTACGGTGAAACTATCTATATTTCGGGGTTTAAATTCCGCTTAGCCCAACTTCTACGCCACATGCTGGCAAAGTTGTATTTTTCACCGACGATATTTGAAGTTGTGCGGTTTTATCTACGAAATATTAATTTGTTGCAAATTCTAGCCGTGGAAATATTTATATTTTTGCGGCAGTTGTTTCTAATCTATCTGCGTGGTGTTTTCGCCCCTGATTTATTGAACTTCACGGGTAGAAATTTCTATTTCACCATTTTTAAAAGCATAGGCGCTTACTATTTTAAAAATTTGCAAAAAAAGTTTATAATCTGCTGCTAGTACATTTTGTACCTGAATAATGTTTTATTTCTATGAAAAGAAGAGACGACGAAATTCATATCATAAATTCAGTACAGTTTGGCACTTATGCTTACCACATTTATATTTTTGTAATAGTTGTTCCTAATCGATCTCCGCCGTGTTTCCGTGGCTGAATTATCGAAGTTGACAGTTGTTTCTTAAGCCTCGTAACGTTAGCCGCCATATTTTCGTGCTTTGAAGCGATGCATCATCTTAATATTACCATATTCAAGGGTTAATTTTTTAAATTTTCACTATTCCTTCAGTTTCCCGAAAGAATTTCTTAATTCACATTTCTTAGACGTAAATTTATATGCACGTTTATGATGCAAGCAATTTCCAGGCAAAATTCAAATTTTATTTAAATTTTAACCGTGACAATATTTTTTTTAGTAGCAAATTCATTTGATTCACACTTTTACGGTTTCTATATGAAACTATATGTCACGTATGCAATGGCCATAGTTTCTCTATGGACCAATAGGTGGTAGTACTAAAGAGTCACTCGCTTGACGCCTGTGAATGTTTTAGTACCTACTTGTCGGAACATTTATTAGCATTCGAGTTGGATATACCAAACTGACGAGATCTAACAAGATCGAAACCGGTATTTGGTTTCCAAACTTCGAATCTAATAAATGTTCAAACCTATTGGTCTGTGCATATAGAATATATGTCACGCTTGAAATTCCGCTTAGCCTAACTTCTATGCCACCTGCTGACAAAGTTGTATTTTCACCGACCATATTTGAAGTTGTACGGTTTTATCCACAAAAAATTGGTTTATAGCAAATTCTAACCGTGGAAGTATTTATATTTTTGCGGCAGTTGTTCCTAATCCATCTGTGTGGTGTTTTTGCCCCTGATTCATCGAACTTCACGGGTAAAAATCTCCATTTTACCATTTTTGAAAGTATAGATGCTTTCTATTTTAAAAATACACAAAAATAGTTAAGGATCTGCTAGTTAGTACATTTGGTACGTAAATAATGTTTTATTTCTATGAAAGGGAGGAACGACGGTATTCATATAATAAAACCATACAAATGAATTCAATACTTATTTAAATGTTAATGTTTTAGCGACAAATACATTTTATTTACATTTTTACGCTCTGTTACGGTGAAATATCCTATATTTCTCGGTTGGAACTTCGCTTTGCCTAACTTCTACGTTCTCTGCAGGCAAAGTTGTATTTTCACCGATGATTTTTAAAGTTCTACGGTTTTATCTACGAAATATTGATTTATTGCAAATTCTAGCGGTGGAAGTATTTATATTTTTGCTGCAGTTGTTCCTAATCAATCTCCGTGGTATTTTTGCCCTTGATTTATTTGACTTCACGGTTGAAAACCTTTCTATTTAATTAATTTTCTAGGCATAGAAGCCTATTTTTTCAAAAACACGCAAAACTAGTTTTTCATCTAAACAGTGTTTTGGCAAATTTCGGATTTTATTTAAATATTAACCATCAAAATAATTTTTTAAGCAACAAATTTATTTTATTTACAACTTTAAACTCTTTTACCGTGAAATATCCTATATCTTGCTAGCAAAGTTGCATTTTCACCGCTGATATTTAAAGTTGTACGATCTTATAGACAAAATATTTTTTTATTGCAAATTCTAGCCGTAAAAGTATTTATATTTTTGCGCCAGTTGTTCCTAATCAATCTCCGTTGTGTTTTTGCTTATGATTTATCAAACTTCACGGTAAGAAATCGCTCTATTTCACCATTTTCAAAGGTACAGGCGCTTACTTTTTCAAAAATATGCAAAATCAGTTAAGAATGCCAAAAATTTTTAGGCAAAATTTAAATTTAATTTGAATGTTAACCGTGAAAATAATTTCTTTAGCAACAAATTTATTTTATTTACATTTTTACGGTCTTCTACGGTGAAATATCCTATATTTCACGGTTAGAACTTCGCTTTGCCCAACTTCTACTTCATCTGCTGGCAAAGTTGTATTTTCACCAATGATATTTAAAGTTGTACGGTTTCATCTACGAAATATTGATTAATTGCAAATTCTAACCGTGAAAGTATTTGTATTTTTGCGACAGTTCTTCATATTTAATCTTTGTGGTGTTTTTGCCTTTAATTTATTAAACTTCACGGCTAAGAATCTTTCTATTTTACCAATTTTGTAGGTATAGACGTCTACTATTTCAAAAACACGCAAAACTAGTTTATCATGCAAACATTTTTTTGGCAAATTTCAGATTTAATTTGAATGTTAACCGTGAAAATAATTTTTTTGGCGACAAATTCATTTTATTTACATTTTTACGGTCTTTTACGGTGAAATATCCTATATTTCACGGTTAGAACTTCGCTTTGCCTAACTTCTACGTCATCTGCTGGCAAAGTTGTATTTTCACCAATGATATTTAAAGTTGTACGGTTTTCATCTACGAAATATTGATTAATTGCAAATTCTAACCGTGAAAGTATTTGTATTTTTGCGGCAGTTCTTCATATTTAATCTTCGTGGTGTTTTTGCCTTTAATTTATTAAACTTCACGGCTAAGAATCTTTCTATTTTACCAATTTTGTAGGTATAGACGTCTACTATTTCAAAAACACGCAAACTAGTTTATCATGCAAACATTTTTCTGGCAAATTTCAGATTTAATTTAAATGTTAATCGTGAAAATAATTTTTTTAACGACAAATTCATTTTATTTACATTTTTACGGTCTTTTACGGTGAAATATCCTATATTTCACGGTTAGAACTTCGCTTTGCCTAACTTCTACGTCATCTGCTATTAAAGTTGTATCTTCACCAATGATATTTAAAGTTGCTCGGTTTTATCTACGAAATATTGATTTATTGCAAATTCTAGCCGTGAAAGTATTTAAATTTTTGCGGCAGTTCTTTCTTATCCATCTGCGTGGTGTTTTGCCACTGAGTTATAAAACTTCTCGGGTAAAAATCTTTATTTCACCATTTTTGAAAGCACAGGCGTTTACTATTTCAAAAATACGCAAAAATTGTTAAGGATCTGCTAGTTAGTACATTTTGTGCCTAAATAATGTTTTATTTCTATGAAAAAGTTTGCGGCAGTTTTTCCTAATCCATCTGTGTGGTGTTTTCGCTTCTGCTTTATCAAACTTCACGGCTGAAAATTTCTATTTCACCATTTTTAAAAGCATAGGTGCTTACTATTTTAAAAATACGCTAAAAGAGTTAAGGATCTGCTAGTTAGTACATTTTGAACGTAAAGTAATGTTTTATTTCTATGAAAAGGAGAGACGACGGTATTTATATCATAAAACAATACAAATAAATTCAGTACTTATTTAAATGTTAATTTTTTTAGTAACAAATACATTTTATTTACTTTTTTAAGCTCTTTTACGGTAAAATATCCTACATTTCACGGTTGGAACTTCGCCTTGTCCAACTTTTACGTCACTTGCTGAAAAAGTTGTATTTTCACCGACGAATTCTGAAGTTGTACGGTTTTATCTACAAAATACTGATTTACTGCAAATTCTGGCCGTGGAACTATTTCAAGTTTTGCAGCAGTTGTTCGTAATCAATCTCCGTGGTGTTTTTAGCCTTGATTTATTAAACTTCACGGTTGAAAATCTCTCTATTTTACCAATTTTGTAGCCAAAGACGCCGTACTATTTCAAGAACATGCGAAACTAGTTTGTCATGCAAACAGTTTTTAAAAAATTTTGAATTTTATTTAAATTTTAACCGTGACAATATTTTTTTAGCGGCAAATTTATTTTATTCACATTTACGGTTTCTTACGGTGAAACTGTCTATATTTCACGGTTGAAATTCCGCTTAGCCTAACTTCTATGCCACCTGTTGGAAAAGTTGTATTTTCACCGACGATATTTGAAGATGTACGGTTTCATCTACGAGATATTGGTTTATGGCAAATTCTAGCCGTGAAAGTATTTATATTTTTGCGGCAGTTGTTCCTAATCCATCTGTGTGGTGTTTTCGCTTCTAATTTATCAAACTTCACCGGTAAAAATCTCTATTTCACCACTTTTAAAAGCATAGGTGCTTACTATTTCAAAAATACGCTAAAATAGTTAAGGATCTGCTAGTTAGTACATTTTGTACGTAGATAATGTTTTATTTTTATAAAAAAAGGAACAACGGTATTCATATCATAAAACTATACAAATAAATTCAGTATTTATTTGAATGTTTACCGTGAAAATAATTTTTTTAGCGACAAATACATTTTATTTACATTTTTACGGTCTTTTACGGTGAAATATCCTATATTTCACGATTGGAACTTCGCTTTGCCTAACTTTTACGTCACTTGCTAAAAAAATTGTATTTTTACCGATGATTTTTGAAGTTGTACGGTTTTATCTAGAAAATACTGATTTACTGCGAATTCTAGCCGTGGAAGTATTTATATTTTTGCAGCAGTTGTTCCTAATTAATCTCTGTGGTGTATTTACCCTTGATTTATAAAACTTCACGGTTGAAAATCTTTCTATTTTACCAATTTTGTAGCCATAGACGCCTACTATTTCAAGAACACGCAAAACTAGTTTATCATGCAAACAGTTTTTTGGCAAATTTCAGATTTTATTTGAATGTTAACCGCGAAAATAATTTTTTTAGCTGCCTATTATTTCAAAAATTCGCAAATATAGTCGAGCATCTGCTAGTTACTACATTTTGTACCCAAATAATGTTTTATTCTATGAGGAACGACAATGGGATTCAGATTATGAGACAATACAAATAAATTTAGTACAGTTTGGCAGTTAGGCTATCACGCTTGTCTTTCACTTAAATTGAATAGACACCCCATTGTATGTTTCTTTCAGGAACTTTCATTAAAGAATTTTAAGTAGTCGTGTGATTTTGAAAGATCTACTGCCTACGGCTTCCGAGATCTTTTCAAAGACAAAAAAGCGCTACTTGGCAATTTCGATTAGATTAAGCAACGTTCGACGAAAAAATTAATAATCTTTCGCCAGAGTACTAATTTTTGCATTATAAGGTATATAATCATTGAGCAGCCACATGCATCTAAATTGAGCTTAATCATAACCACCGCACGTTTAGAATAATAAAAGCATCTATACATTTTTTTCTATTGAACGCATTAAGATTTTTATGTTATGTTAATAAAATTATATGCACTTTAACGAACAGTCTGCTCTTTTAACAGTTAGAATAACCATTTACTTACGTCAGAGTTAAAAAGCATATCAGGCAACCTTGAGACATTTCAAAGTGTACTAAATGCACGTAGTACGCGTAATTTTTAATTATATGGATACACGAAATAATCTACTTGAAAAATTAACATTGCACGAAGAGCAGAATGGGAATTTTACGAGGCGAGGTAACTACTTAAGAAAAAACTTGGCTGGATCCTTCTAATGATCGTGATTCTTCTAATGATCCATCTAATGATCGTGCGTATGATCACAATATGAAAAATCTATTTACAATGACGGATTTGGAGCTTAATCAGCAGACCATTTGGACCGAGGAGGAATCACACTTGTTTATTAACGCTACTGTATAGGGTGGACTTTGTGTGAGGCGAATTTGTCGGAAATTCCGGAGGGCTTTTTATATTTTTAATACATTTTGCCACTCGTTGATGGTACAGAAAACTGGGGATATTAACAATATTAGTAATGAGCCGCACACCATCAAAAGTAGGGGCGCCGTAACTACATTCATCCGTGAAGCTTGCGGTCGAGTTTTCGTTATTTTCAAGCTCCTAGTGCGTTTCAAAAACCTTCTAATATAGCGTTCTTAAACGATGTTGGTTATTTGCTGTGTTTTGTCGTCTTTTTGATGTCTTTTTGTCGTCTTTCTGTCGCCTTTTGCCGTCTTTCTGTCGCCTTTTGTCGTCTGTCTGTCGCCTTTTGTCGTCTTTATGTCGCCTTTTGTCTTCTTTATGTCGCTTTTTGTCGTCTTTCTGCCTTTTGTCGTCCTTCTGTCGCCTTTTATCTTCTTTATGTTGCTTTTTGTCGTCTTTCTGCCTTTTGTCGTCCTTCTGTCGCCTTTTGTCTACTTTATGTTGCTCTTTGTCGTCTTTCTGCCTTTTGTCGTCAATCCAGGTATCATAACTGGAAAATTAAGATTTCCTGCTAGAAGTTATACTCAGGCGAATTCTGCTGAGGAGAAATCTCAGATCAGCTGCCCCCTTCTTCCATCTCAGCCGTTTTTTAAGATGAGAACTTCAATCCTTTTTCGTTTGTTTTTGATAGCTTTGCGTTGTTTAAATAATGATATAAAAAATTGGAACTTTACGTAAAATTTTATTCAGAAAATGACACATTTTAAAACCATTTAATAAAGTTTGAAACCAAATTCATAATTTCGTTATTTAACAAAACCGTGCAGACATAGGGGTACGCAGAATAGGGCAGAATTGGATTCTTCAAAATTTTGAGAAGTTTAGAAGAAGTTTTCTGTACTTTATGCAACATCGTACCGTATCGTCCTTTTTATTTAAAGTTGCTCAAGTTAGTGTAGTAGGTTACCACCGGGGCCACGGATCCCAGCTTGTGACATATAGTCTCGCGCACCCTCATATCCCCTGAGAGATCGTAGAGAATTCTGAATGCTTTTTAGTGGCACGTGAACTTTTTTTGCACTAATCTACCTTACCACATTTACTCTTTAGTGGGGTAGTAGCAATTTGTCAACCATACCAGAAAAGCAACTCTTGCGGAATGAAAATGACGCGAAAGATACACGAATACGGTAACTCAGTACCTAAAGCCAAACCAAAGGAACAGATTCATTAATTGTTTTAAGCAGTGTGGAAAACAAGGCGAGATGAATGCCCCCAAACTAATTAATGACGATGATATGTTGTTTCATTCGCCCAACAAATCCATTGTCTTTGTCATCAAGATTATACAATTTCCTTGAAACGCACCATATTAAGATAAATGACACTAGAATATATTGATCGATTTCTATTCGAGTTTTCGCACGCTCGAACCGGCTAATTCCCATGGTTTTAACTCATCAAAGTTAAAAGTGAAAACTGACTCTAGCATAATCTCTTTAATGTAATTAAATGTCATTAGCTCTGCAAATAAAACCTCAACATTCGTCCGTAATACAGGATTTCCTGTTAGGTATTGTTAAAAGTAAAAAGAAGAATTTTTACGTCCGTTTAATTTGCGGATAGTCGCGACTTTTCCTCCACAGTCACGCAGAAGAATGCCTCCTGAATAATAATAGAGATGAAGAGGAAAGACTAATTATCACGCGAATTCGTTGAATGAGTTTATGAAGTTGTAGAGTGTCTGAGTAATTCTATCATTTATTTTTGGCACCATTCAGAAGAATTAGTAAAACAGAATTAATATTCGACCATTTAAAAGGGAGGAGTAAAAGAACCCTCAAACTCCCCCTAGCGAGGCGCCCTTGATTCGCAACAAGCTCCTAATAAACATTCTTTAAAAGTCGATTACAAGTCACCCAATGGAGGTTTACTCTCTTGGATACTTATACGACTGACTAACGGCTTTAAGTTGGAAGTGTATACAACCACCATACCATGCTGATGAGGCCAAGGAAGGACCGAAACTAGTCTATGGTTGCGGTTGTACATATTTTCAATTTTAAGCACGTTTAACTGTTTAATTACAGAACATTTGATTGGTCATTGTTTAAACCTTCGTAGGTCAAACTAATTATGACGAGAATTCGTTGTGTGAGTTTATGGTGTCATAGAGTATCTCAGTAGTTATGTAATTAATTTTTAAATACTGAAATACAAATCTTGTCCCCTGAAACCAAGAAAGATTAAAAAATACAACAAAGATTGCTTTAACGCGTTTCGATGGCCAAGCCAGTATCTTTCTGAAGATCATAGCTTGGCTACCGAAACGCGTTGTGTTTTTTAATCTTTCTTGGTTTTAGGGGACACGATTTGTATTTCAATTTTTGAAAATAACCAAAGAGCAGTTTCGCTTCACAAAAAAAAATAATTTTTACCACGCATTCAAAAAAATTAGTAAAACTAACAATATTCGACCATTTAAAAGAGGGCACCAACCCACAAACTCTCCGTAACCAGGCGCCCCTGATTAACAACAGACTTCTAATAAACATTGTTTAAAACGTGGTAGGTCGACAGATGCTAACTTTTGCTGACAGTATTGCGCCACCAGATACATAATTGTTAAAACAGACTGAAAAAAACGAACATCATTAAATAATGGGCAACAAATTTTTATCTATTATTTCGACGTATTTGAGTTTCCATGCAGTTAAACTAACATGAAAATAATTGCACCCACTCTAGGCCCAGAAATTAAAAGATGTGAAAAATATACCAAATTTTTAGATGGTTTTCAAAAAGCTGTAACTCAACGAAAAATAGTCATAGAGAGAATATGAAATAAGCAGATTAAAGCTACAAGTTTCTAGTTTTCAGATCTTTAATTGAAATTTTTTGTAGCTTTGACAGTTTTACAAAAAAATTTAAAAAACCATCGACCAAATATTTTTATGAATATTTGTTTACCTTTAAAAACGTTCACGGGCTTCAACAACTTTTTTTTCAGTGATCTTATTGTAAAATGCGTCTATATAATTTAACCCTATTTAACCTGATTGCCCTCTGAGATCTAGACGATGATTTTTTGTCGAGTTATCGTGGTTTAAAGCACTGATTTTTGGTTAAGTAATAACTGAGGAATTGAATGTATAGACAATCTCCAATTGTGGAGCAGCACACCACCAAAGTTACCTTACATTTACGTTCCGTGGTTATCTTACATTTATCCGTGGGGTTTAAGGCCGGTTTTTCGTTTATTTCAGGCTCCTAATGCGTTACAAGATTCCCGCTATAGAGCTCTTAAATGCTCATGTTTCTTTTGCTGCGTTTTACCACCTTGTTTAAAATGGATTAAAACTGTGGTATCACAAAGGCTTTCCTTAATTGTTCTGAATAAATATAAACAAAAACATCGGCCAACATTTTTGCCTAGCTTTAAAAAGGTCCACGCACCACAATATTTTTTCCAGTGATCTTATTACAAAGCTGTTTAGGATCATTCAATTCTCTTTAATCTGACTGTACTCCGAACTCTGCGCAATGATTTTTGGATCGTCGTTCAAAACAAGACTCATTTTTTATTTCAGTAATGAATAACTCTGGAAAGAATGATCGTATGGATGGACGCTACCTCGGCACCAATATGGAATCGTACACCATCAAAGATATGGGATACGTGATCGCCTTAGATTAATCCGTGAGGTTACGGTCGCCTTTTCGTTTTTTTCAGGCTCTTGGTGCGTCTTGAGATCCCTGCTATAGAGCTCTTGAACACTCATGTTTCTTTTGCTGTTTTTTGCCACCTTGTATCGAATGAATTAAAACTGTGGTATCCCAAAGACTTTCCTTCATTGTTCCTTACAGTTTTTGAATAACTATAAACAAAAACATTGGCCAAAAATTATTCCCTACATTTAAAAGCGTCCACGAAATTGAATATTCTTTTCCAATGATCTTATTACAAAGCTGTTTCAGTTTAATTTCCTTTAATTTGTTTGGTCTTCTAGCTCTGCGCCAATGATTTTCTGTTCGTCGTTCAAAATGAAAAAATCATTTTTCAAATCAATAATGAATAACTCGAGAAATAATGATCGACGGATGGACGTTACTTCAGCATCAATATTGAGCCGTACACCTCCAAAAATAGGGGATACGTGATCGTCTTAAATTAATCCGTGAGGTTACGGTCGCTTTTTCGTTTTTCTCGGGCTCTTAGTGCGTTTCGAGATCCCTGCTATAGAGCTCTTAAACGCTCATGTTTCTTTTGCTGTATTTTGCCACCTTATATCAAATGAATTAAAACTCTGGTATCCCAAAGACTTTCCTTAATTGTTCCTTACAGTTTTTGAATAACTATAAACAAAATCATTGACCAAAATTCTTGCCTACCGCCTACCAATAAAAGGGTCCACGCAGCACAATATTTTTTCGAGTGATGTTATTACAAAACTGTTACAGATTATTCAATTCACTTTAATCTGACGGGACTCCGAGCCATGCGCCAAGGATTTTTCGTTCGTCATTCAACACAAACAAGTCATTTTTTATTTCAGGAATGAATAGCTCGGGAAACAATGATCGATGGATGGACGCTACTTCGGCATCAATATGGAGCCGTAGATCACCAAAAATACGAAATACGTGATCGTCTTAGATTAATGCGTGGGATTATGGTCACTTTTTTGTTCTTTCCAGGCTCCTAGTGCGTTTCGAGATCCCTTCTGTAGAGCTCTTAAACGGTTATGTTTCTTTTGCTGTG
Source organism: Dastarcus helophoroides (assembly GCA_028583605.1). Classification (NCBI taxonomy): domain Eukaryota; kingdom Metazoa; phylum Arthropoda; class Insecta; order Coleoptera; family Bothrideridae; genus Dastarcus; species Dastarcus helophoroides. The sequence goes on along the minus strand of CM053337.1, from coordinate 18,634,895 downwards.
TTTTCCCACCTTGTATCAAATGAATTAAAATTGTGGTATCCCAAAGACTTTCCTTAATTTTTCCTTACAATTTTTGAGTAACTATAAACAACATTATCGGCCAAAATTTTTGCCTGTTGCCTACCTATAAAAAGATTCACGCACCATAATATTTTTTCCAGTAATCTTATTACAAAGCTGTTGCAGATCATTCAATTTTCTTTAACCTGATTGGTCCTTGAATCCTGCAGAATGATTGTCCGCTCGTTGCTCAAAACAACAATGTCATTGTTTATTTCAGTAATGAATAACTCGGTAAATAATGATGGTATGAATGGACGCTACTTTGGCATTAATATGGAGCCGTCCACCACGAAAGATAGGGGATGCGTAATCGGCTTAGATTAATCCGTGAGGTTACGGTCGCTTTCTGGTTTTTTTCAGGCTCCTAGTGCGTTTCGAGATCCCTGCTATAGAGTTGTTGAAAGCTCATATTGCTTTTGCTGTTTTTTGCCACCTTATATCAAATAAATTAAAACTGTGGTATCACAAAGGCTTTTCTTAATTGTTCCTAACAGTTTTTGAATAACTATAAACAAAATCATTGGCCAAAATTTTTGCCTACCGCCTACCAATAAAAGGGTCCACGCAGCACAATATTTTTTCGAGTGATGTTATTACAAAACTGTTGCAGATTATTCAACTCTCTTTAATCTGACTGGACTCTGAGTCATGCGCCGAGGATTTTTCGTTCGTCATTTCAAACAAAAAAGTCATTTTTTATTTCAGAAATGAATAGTTCGGGAAATAATGATCGATGGATGGACGCTACTTCGGCATCAATATGGAGCCGTAGATCACCAAAAATACGAAATACGTGATCGTCTTAGATTAATCCGTGGGATTATGGTCGCTTTTTCGTTCTTTTCAGGCTCCTAGTGCGTTTCGAGATCCCTGCAGTAGAGCTCTTAAACGGTTATGTTTCTTTTGCTGTGTTTTCCCACCTTGTATCAAATGAATTAAAATTGTGGTATCCCAAAGACTTTCCTTAATTTTTCCTAACAATTTTTGAATAACTATAAACAACATTATCGGCCAAAATTTTTGCCTATTGCCTACCTATAAAAAGATTCACGCACCATCATATTTTTTCCAGTGATCTTATTACAAAGCTGTTGCAGATCATTCAATTCTCTTTAACCTGATTGGTCCTTGAACTCTGCATAATGATTGTCCGCTCGTTGCTCAAAACAACAATGTAATTGTTTATTTCAGTAATGAATAACTCGGTAAATAATGATGGTCTGGATGGACGCTACTTTGGCATCAATATGGAGCCGTCCACCACGAAAGATAGGGGATACGTGATCGTCTTAGATTAATCCGTGAGGTTACGGTCGCTTTCTGGTTTTTTTTCAGGCTCCTAGTGCGTTTCGAGATCCCTGCTATAGAGTTGTTTAAAGCTCATATTGCTTTTGCTGTTTTTTGCCACCTTATATCAAATAAATTAAAACTGTGGTATCACAAAGGCTTTCCTTAATTGTTCCTAACAGTTTTTGAATAACTATAAACAAAATCATTGGCCAAAATTTTTGCCTACCGCCTACCAATAAAAGGGTCCACGCAGCACAATATTTTTTCGAGTGATGTTATTACAAAACTGTTGCAGATTATTCAACTCTCTTTAATCTGACTGGACTCTGAGTCATGCGCCGAGGATTTTTCGTTCGTCATTTAAAACAAAAAAGTCATTTTTTATTTCAGAAATGAATAACTCGGGAAATAATGATCGATAGATGGATGCTACTTTGGCATCAATATGGAGCCGTACATCACCAAAAATACGGAATACGTGATGTCTTAGATTAATCCGTTAAATTATGGTCGCTTTTTTGTTCTTTTCAGGCTCCTAGTGCGCTTCGAGATCCCTGCTTTAGAGCTCTTAAACGGTTATGTTTCTCTTGCTGTTTTTCCCACCTTGTATCAAATGAATTAAAATTGTGATATCCCAAAGACTTTCCTTAATTTTTCCTAACAGTTTTTGAATAACTATAAACAAAATTATCGTCCAAAATGTTTGCCTATTGCCTACCTATAAAAAGATTCACGCACCATAATATTTTTTCCAGTAATCTTATTACAAAGCTGTTGCAGATCATTCAATTCTCTTTAACCTGATTTGTCCTTGAACCCTGCATAATGATTGTCCGCTCGTTGCTCAAAACAACAATGTCATTGTTTATTTCAGTAATGAATAACTCAGTAAATAATGATGCTGTGGATGGACGCTACTTTGGCATCAATATGGAGCCGTCCACCACTAAAGATAGGGGATACGTGATCGTCTTAGAATAATCCGTGAGGTTACGGTCGCTTTTTCGTTTTTTTTCAGGCTCATAGTGCGTTTCGAGATTTCTGCTATAGAGCTCTTGAATGCTCTGTTTTTTTTTTGCTGTGTTTCGCCACCTTGTATTGTATGTAATGAATTAAAACTGTGGTATCCCAAAGACTTTCCTTAATTGTTCCTAACAGTTTTTGCATAACTATAAACAAAAACATCGGCAAAATTTTTCCCTGCATTTAAAAGCGTCCACAGACTATATTCTTTTCCAGTGATCTTATTACAAAGCTGTTACAAACAATTTAATTTCCTTTAATTTGATTGGTCTGCGACCTCTGCGCCAATGATTTTTCATTCATCGTTCAAAACAAAAAAATCATTTTTGATTTCAATAATGAATAATTCTGTAAAGAATGATCGTATGGATGGACGCTACTTCGGCATCAGTATGGAGCCTTACACCACCAAAAATAGGACGTACTTCATCGCCTTAGATGAATCCGTGAGGTTAAGGTCGCTTTTTAGTTTTTTTCAGGCTCCTAGTGCGCTTTGAGATTCCTGCTATAGAACTCTGCAACGCTCACGTTTCATTTGCTGAGTTTGCCATCTTGTACAAAATGGACTAAAACTGTAAATCTTAGAGACTTTCCTTAACTGTTGCTAACAGTTTTCCAATAACTATAAAAAAAACATTGCCCAAAGATGTTTACAATCTTTTGTTTACTTTTCAAAAAGTCCACGCACTTAATAATTTTTCCAAGTGAATTTTTTGGCAAATTTGTTGCATAAATTTAATTCTCTTTATTCTTTCTTGTTTCTGAGCCCTGCGCAATGATTTTTGGCTCATAGTTCAAAGCAAAAGAGTCATTTTTTATTTCAGTACTGAATAATTATGGAAATAATGATCGTATGGATGGACGTTACTTCGGCATCAATATGGAACCGTAAACTACGAAAGGTAGAGTATACGTGATCGTCTTAGATTAATCCGTGAGGTAACGGTCGCTTTTTCGTTTTTTTCAGGCTCCCAGTACGTTTCGAGATTTCTGCTATAGAGCTCTTAAATGCTCATGTTTCTTTTGCTGTGTTTCGCCATCTTGTATCAAATGAGTTAAGACTGTGGTATTCCAAAGACTTTTCTTAATTGTTCCTTAGAGTTTTTGAATAACTGTAAACAAAAACCTTGGCCAAAATTTTTGCCTACCTTTAAAAAAGTCCACGGACTTTAATATCGTAAGGGTAGACGTTACTTCGGCATCAATATGGAGCTGTACACCATTCAAAATAGAGGATGCGAGATCGTATTAGATGAATTCGTGGGGTTACGGTCGCTTTTTCGTTTTTTTCAGGCTCCCAATGCGTTTCGAGATCCCTGCTATAGAGCTCTTAAACGCTCATGTCTCTTTTGCTGTGTTTTGCCACCTTGTATCAAATGAATTAAAACTGTAGTATCCCAAAAACTTTTTTTAATTTTTCCTTACTTGAATAACTATAAAAAACCTTGCCCAAAAATATTTTCCTACATTTAAAAAGCGTCCACGGACTTGAATATCCTTTTCCAGTGATCTTATTACAAAGCTGTTACAGTTTAATTTCCTTTAATTTGTTTGGTCTTCTAGCTCTGCGATAATGATTTTTTGTTCGTCGTTCAAAATAAAAAAGTCATTTGTTATTTCAGTAATTAATAACTTAGGAAATAATGATCGATGGATGGACGCTACTTCGGTATCAATATGGAGTCGTACACCATCCAAGATAGCGAAAAGGTGATTGTCTTAGATTAATCCGTGAGGTTACGGTCACTTTCTGGTTTTGTTCAGGCTCCTAGAGCGTTTCGAGATCCCTGCTTTAGAGCTCTTAAACACTTACATTTCTTTTCCTGTGTTTTGTTACCTTGTATCGAATGAATTAAAACTGTGATATCCTAAAGACTTTCCTTAATTGTTCCTTACAGTTTTTGAATCACTATAAACAAAATCATTGGCCAAAATTTTTGCCTACCGCCTACCAATAAAAGGGTCCACGCAGCACAATATTTTTTCGAGTGATGTTATTACAAAACTGTTGCAGATTATTCAATTCACTTTAATTTGACTGGACTCCGAGCCATGCGCCAAGGATTTTTCGTTCGACATTCAACACAAACAAGTCATTTTTTATTTCAGAAATGAATAGCTCGGGAAATAATGATCGATGGATGGACGCTACTTCGGCATCAATATGAAGTCGTACATCACCAAAAATACGGAATACGTGATTGTCTTAGATTAATCCGTGAGATTACGATCGCTTTTTCGTTCTTTTCAGGCTCCCAGTGCGTTTCGAGATCTCTGCTATAGAGCTCTTGAACGCTCATGTTTCTTTTGCTGCGTTTCGCCACCTTATATTAAGTGAATTCAAACTGTCGTATCGCAAAGACTTTCCTTAATTGTTCCTAACAGTTTTTAAATAACTATAAAAAAAATCGGCCAAAGATTTTTCCCTACATTTAAAAACGTTCACGGACTTTTATAATGAATAACTCTGGAAACAGTGATCGATGAATGGACGCTACTTCGGCACCAACATGGAGCCGTACACCACCAAAGATAGAAAATACGTGATCGTCTTAGATTAATCCGTGAGGTTACGGTCGCCTTTTGGTTTTCTTTAGGCTCTTAGTGTGTTTCGAGATCCCTGCTATAGAGCTCTTGAACGCTTATGTTTCTTTTGCTGTCTTTCGCCACCTTATATCAAATGAATTCAAACTGTGGTATCCCAAAGATTTTCCTTAATTGTTCCTAACAGTTTTTGAATAACTATAAAAAAATCGGCCAAAACTTTTTCCCTACATTTAAAAACGTTCACGGACTTTAATATTCTTTTCCAGTGATCTTATTACAAAGTTGTTTTAGATAATTTAATTTCCTTTAATTTGACTGGTCTCTGGTCTCTGCGCAAATGATTTTTCTTTCGTCGTTCAAAACAAAAAAGTCATTTTTGATTTCAATAATGAATAACTCTGGAAACAGCGATCGATGGATGGACGCCACTCGGCATCAATATGGAGCCGTGTACCACCAAAGTGATCGTCTTAGATTAATCCGTGCGGTTACGGTCGCCTTCTGGTTTTCTTTAGGCTCCTAATGCGTTTCGAGGTTCCTGCTATAGAGCTCTTGAATGCTCATGTTCCTTTTGCTGTGTTTTGCCACCTTGCATCAAATGAATTAGAACTGTAGTATTCCAAAGACTTTCTTAATTGTTCCTGACAGTTTTTGAATAACTATAAAAAAAATCGGCCACAAAATTTTCTCTACATTTAAAAACGTCCACGTACTTTAATATTCATTTCCAGTGATCTTATTACAAATATGTTGTAGATAATTTAATTTCTTTTAATTTGACTGGACTCTGGTCCCTGCACAAACGATTTTTCGTTTGTCGTTCAATACAAAAAAGTCATTTTTGATTTCAATAATGAATAACTCTGAAAACAATGATCGATGGACGGACGCTACTTCGGCCCCAATATGGAGCCGCACACCACCAAAGATAGAAAATACGTGATCGTCTTAGATTGATCCGTGAGGTTACGGTCGCCTTCTGGTTTTCTTTAGGCTCCTAGTGCGTTTCGAGATCCCTGCTATAGAGCTCTTGAACGCTCATGTTTCTTTTGCTGTGTTTCGCCACCTTATATCAAATGAATTCAAACTGTGGTATCCCAAAGACTTTCCTTAATTGTTACTAACAGTTTTTAAATAATTATAAAAAAAAATCAGTCAAAACGTCCACATACTTTAATATTATTTTCCAGTGATCTTATTATAAACTGTTGTAGATAATTTAATTTCTTTTAATTTGACTGGTCTCTGGTCTTTTCGCAAATGATTTTTCGTTCGTCGTTCAAAACGAAAAAAGTCATTTTTGATTTCAATAATTAATAACTCTGGAAACAGTGATCGATGAATGGACGCTACTTCGGCATCAATATGGAACTGGAGTCGCACACCATCAAAGATATCAGATACGTGATCGTCTTAGATTAATCCATGGGATTACGGTCGCCTTTTCGTTTTTTTTCAGGCTCCTAGTGCGTTTCGAGATCCCTGCTATAAAGCTCTTGAACGCTCAAGTTTCTTTTGCTGTGTTTTGCCACCTTGTATCAATAAATGAACTGTGATATTCCAAAGACTTTCTTTAATTGTTCATTACAGTTTTTGAATAACTATAAACTAAGTGTCTTTTTGAACATGACAGCTTGGCTATCGAAACGCGTTAGAGCAGCCTTTGTTGTGTTTTTTAATCTTTCTTGGCTTCAGGGGACAAGTTCTGTATTTCAATTATAAACAGAAACATCGGCCAAAATTGTTGCCTACTTTGAAAAGGTTCACGCATTATTCTTTTCCAGTGATCTTATTACAGAGCTTTTGCAGATAATTTAATTTCCTTTAATTTGACTGGTTTTCGAGCCCCACGACAATGATTAGTCGCTCAAAACAAAAAAGTAATTTTTATTTCAGTAATCAACAGTAATCAATACCTCGGGAAATAATGATCGTATGGATGGATGCTACTTCGGCATAAATATGGAGCCGTACACCACCAAAGATGGGGCCACGTGATTAGTCCGTGAGGTTACGGTGGTGTTTTCGTTATTTTTAGGCTTCGAGTTTGATTCGAGGGCCCTTCTAATAGAGCTTTTAAACACTCGTGTTTCTTCTGCTATATTTTGTCGTCTTGTATGCATTGGACTCACATCCTGCTACTCGAAAGTAGGAAAGGAACCTTTTTAGTAGTTTTTGACATGATGCAATTCCGGAATAATGACAATTATTTAAAAATTGTCGGTAATAAAAAAATCCTAAACTTACGATCTAAAAACTAGAAACCTCGTGCTTTTATTTGCTTTTTTATTTTTCTCTATGTTATCAACCATAGCAACAAGAGTTTCGGAGTACCTGCCCAAGGTCAACGATCTCAGGGGTCGAGTACGATAGGAAGCTGAGGGTAAAAATTCTTGCAAGGCACCGAAATGCGGCGGCTGGGTTGAGCGATTCATTCGGGGTGATTCATTGAGAACAGTTGGGCTCAGCTAGCAATTGCTAACATGGACGGTTAATTTAATAGATTTACTTTGTATCTTCAAATGTTCAGTTTAATATTGTTAAAATAAACGGTTGTTTACATCTATAAACATTTTTCTTTGAGTTGCAGCGTTTTGAAAATCAGCGTTGAATGTGAGAATTTTTACCCCTCTTAATTTCTGCCCCTAGTAATCTCTACTGAGGTAATACTTTCCAAATATCAAGTTTTTGCATTTAAGCAATAAAAAGTCTTCCTTAAAATGAAATAATCAGGTTTGCTTTCAAAGTTGGGAATCAAAGAAAAAGTTTTGGAGCAAAGCTTTAGGTTTAGTGGTGGAGTTTCTGCTTCTCAAGACGCCACAGACTTGCTACTTACTAAGTCGAATAAATATTGACATGGGGGGTGTCGTTAAATGAAGCCGTGACAACGTCGAAGGAATTTGACGCCCTTCGAGACAATGCAGGTAGACGCTTTTGAACAAGACATGCAGATGGTATCTTCTAGTTTTATTAGCACATATACCTGAATGTATAACTTGTCTGCAAACATGTTGTATCTCCATGTATGTTGATATTTATACCACTGATGATTAGATGTTACGCTTTTGCGGCCAGACATGCTATATTGTTTCAAGTATTTTTAATAAGTCGCATTGTATGATAATTTTTAATGTCAACTTTTATCTCCCATCTGGAGCTATCGCATTCACACAATAACAATGGTAAAAAATCCATAAAATCGGTCCTCCAGACAGAAACATGTTGCGATATGCCTTTCAAACGACTTATGAACTGGTTACGTTTTTTTTATCTCAACAGGATTATGTAATGACCAAAGACTTTGTTCTCACTTTGACACTGGAAGAGTTCGTTTTTTTTTCCAAAGTATTAACGACAACAGTGACGTATTTTATGTATTGCTTTATACAATTGCAGACTTTGTTCAGGTATAATTCCATTATTAATGACAACAGTGACGTATTTTATGTATTGCTTTATACAATTGTAGATTTTGTTCAAGTATAATTCCATTAATAATGTCATCTTTTATTGATAACTTACCGATGAAGTCTTATTAGATAAAATAGAAGTAAATATATGTGTAATAAATTAATAATTAATAATGAAAAGAACAAAATGTTGTGCAAGAATTAATTATCTGTAAAATAGACAAATTTTACAACCATTTGTTTGAAACACAGAACTTGTCCCCTGAAACCAAGAAAAATTAAAAAACACAACAAAGGTTGCTCTAACGCGTTTCGACAGCCAAGCTGTCATGTTCAGAGAGAAACAGTTTCTCGTTAGAGCAACCTTTGTTGTGTTTTTTAATTTTTCTTGGTTTCAGGGGACAAGTTCTGTGTTTCAATTTTTGAAGATAACCAAGGACCAGTCCGTTCCATCAAACCATTTGTTTCATTCATGGAGAGTATACCATACGTACATTGTTTCACAACATGTTGTTAAAATTAATACACCATTTTCACTCCTTTAGAGGCTGCATTTTAAAAAATTTCTTCCCAGTGCTCGCCTACGTTATATTGCGAACTCTTATGCAAAATTGCTTGGTTTTAATTGATTGTTTTCGTTCATTTCGCTGACTATTGGACCACTGGGAGATTTCACATCTTCCAAAGTATACTAAAATTTGTACCAGTCCAATTCGTGATCTCTCGTAGTGATTCATTTCAAACTTACGCACGCCACAAAATTACACTGAACACGCACATCAAGACATATTGAGATAATGACTGGGAGGATGACAAAAAACGTAAATAAATAACGGACAAATTTGTAAAATATGCTAATAACAGCTTGGAAAAAACTTTCCTGTGGTCCACAAAGACGTTAAACGTTGCCTTACTTAGTGGAACAGATACGTTTTAAAAAAAAAAGTCGTTTTGTTTGTCAACTTACTGTTAAGTTGTAATTTAAGTTTGATGGTTGTCATTAGTTCAAGGAATGAATGATGATGCGACTTGAAGCAGTTGTATTAGATTTTTTGATTCTTCTTCTTTGAGTTCCATCTCCTAACGAAGGTTGGACACCATCATGGCAATACGAACTTCGTTGGTCGTCGTTCTGAATAGTTCTGCGCTGCTGCATCCAAACAATTTGATGCTAGATGATTCTGGATGCTTCCAAATTGGTGTTAGATGTTTCCATTGGTGTAGGTTCTTAGGACGACGCTAATCAAACTGAATTCATCTCATCTGTTCGATTCCAAAATGTGTCTCTTCCTCCAATGACTGTACCCAATTGGAGGAAGAAACAGGAAATTAAATAGAGAAATGAACTGAATGCATGATGGCCAAAGTTCTTTGCCTGTTTTAACTGAAACCTTCTAGAGATCTTGGTCTCTAAATCTTTAGGGACCGCCTCCAAATTCTTCTTCAAACCAAAATGAATGAAATCAACACCTATCTCTTCTTTGCTCCAATGGCTGCGGGTGGTGAAAGAAACAGGTAACTAGATAGCAAATAAACTGAAATTATGATGTTCAAAGCTCGTCACTTGTCTTAACTCAAACCGGAAAATCTTGGATCCAGATGACGCTAATCAAAGTGAATTCATCTCATCTGTTCGATTCCAAAATGTGTCTCTTCCTTCAATGACTGTACACAATTGGAGGAAGAAACAGGAAATTAAATAGAGAAATGAACTGAATGCATGATGGCCAAAGTTCTTTGCCTGTTTTAACTGAAACCTTCTAGAGATCTTGGTCTCTAAATCTTTAGGGACCGCCTCCAGATTCTTCTTCAAACCAAAATGGATGAAATCAACACCTATCTCTTCTTTGCTCCAATGGCTGCGGGTGGTGAAAGAAACAGGTAACTAGATAGCGAATAAACTGAAATTATGATGTTCAAAGCTCGTCACTTGTCTTAACTCAAACCGGAAAATCTTGGATCCAGATGACGCTAATCAAAGTGAATTCATCTCATCTGTTCGATTCCAAAATGTGTCTCTTCCTTCAATGACTGTACACAATTGGAGGAAGAAACAGGAAATTAAATAGAGAAATGAACTGAATGCATGATGGCCAAAGTTCTTTGCCTGTTTTAACTGAAACCTTCTAGAGATCTTGGTCTCTAAATCTTTAGGGACCACCTCCAGATTCTTCTTCAAACCAAAATGGATGAAATCAACACCTATCTCTTCTTTGCTCCAATGGCTGCGGGTGGTGAAAGAAACAGGTAACTAGATAGCGAATAAACTGAAATTATGATGTTCAAAGCTCGTCACTTGTCTTAACTCAAACCGGAAAATCTTGGATCCAGATGACGCTAATCAAAGTGAATTCATCTCATCTGTTCGATTCCAAAATGTGTCTCTTCCTCCAATGACTGTACACAATTGGAGGAAGAAACAGGAAATTAAATAGAGAAATGAACTGAATGCATGATGGCCAAAGTTCTTTGCCTGTTTTAACTGAAACCTTCTAGAGATCTTGGTCTCTAAATCTTTAGGGACCGCCTCCAGATTCTTCTTCAAACCAAAATGGATGAAATCAACACCTATCTCTTCTTTGCTCCAATGGCTGCGGGTGGTGAAAGAAACAGGTAACTAGATAGCGAAATAAACTGAAATTATGATGTTCAAAGCTCGTCACTTGTCTTAACTCAAACCGGAAAATCTTGGATCCAGATGACGCTAATCAAAGTGAATTCATCTCATCTGTTCGATTCCAAAATGTGTCTCTTCCTTCCAATGACTGTACACAATTGGAGGAAGAAACAGGAAATTAAATAGAGAAATGAACTGAATGCATGATGGCCAAAGTTCTTTGCCTGTTTTAACTGAAACCTTCTAGAGATCTTGGTCTCTAAATCTTTAGGGACCGCCTCCAGATTCTTCTTCAAACCAAAATGGATGAAATCAACACCTATCTCTTCTTTGCTCCAATGGCTGCGAGTGGTGAAAGAAACAGGTAACTAGATAGCGAATAAACTGAAATTATGATGTTCAAAGCTCGTCACTTGTCTTAACTCAAACGGGAAAATCTTGGATCCAGATGACGCTAATCAAAGTGAATTCCTTCCATATGATTGGCCAAGCCCTAGAACTTCCTGGTATCGTCTCAAAATTTAAAATTTGAAAATTGAATGCGACCTAAAGCGCAATAGCGAAGCTCGCGACGAGCCAATACGTACAGAGGTCGTAGTATTAACAGTCGACCTGCTTGCGTTTGGCAGAGCGGTCTCTCTGAAAAATCTCAGACAACTCTAATGCGCAGGTTGATAGATTGGTGCGTTTATCAGCTTCAAAGTGTTTTATAATCAAAACAGTTTGTTATAATCGAAACGATTTGTTATAATTGAAACAGTCCAGGTATTGACAAACGACCAATTAAATGTTCTGTAATTAAACAGTTAAACGTGCTTAAAATTGAAAATATGTACAACCGCAACCATAGACTAGTTTTGGCCGAAACTAGTCTATGGTTGCGATTGTTCATATTTTCAGTTTTAAGCACGTTTAACTGTTTAATTACAGAACATTTAATTGGTCATTTGTCAAAACTAGATGAAAGTAAAGTCACGCCGAGGACGTTTGTATCTATGGATGTTGCGATGCAACCCGTGATACAAGCTTGCCTCATCTACGTGAACTGTGCAATTGCAATCTGGTTTTCATTAGATTCTAATGAAATTAGATTTCAATTGCATCGTAATAAACTTGAATATATTCGCATTATTATCACAGTCCAGGTAAACAATGATGAGTATATTGTGAGGAATAGATTGTGAGGAGTAGATTGTGAGTAGATTGTGGGGAGTGAACTGTGAGGAGTAGATTGTGATACTACACTCCACACGTTCTACTGAAGCGTCAGTGATGAACATAAAACTATGTCCTCGATGTTACAACCACCCCAATCTCACCACGAATCTCTCGAGGTTCGTCGCCAAAAGTGACTAGTTAAAAAAATTAATTTTTTGTTGCACAATTAACCAATGCTTTAAAATTTGCCACAAAGCGGACAAGTGGACGTGTTCCGGTTTCTCTCCTTTACCTATGGAAGCCTTCGGTTCGCCATCAAACAGTAATTAATGAACGCATGATAAATGAAGCTATTCCAAGCTGAGAATATTGCAGAAGTTCCCGTTTTATTTAATCCTGATTTTCTAGTCGGGAGTTTTCAATTAGGATTAGGCGGCAAAAACTGGCGCAGCGGATAGCATATGCGTTTTTACTCGAAGGATCTAACAGTACACGTCTATTTTCATACACAAAGGGTTATGTAATTAACTACATGCTGCTTCAATGCTGAACATATGAGCGAACGTTAGGAAGTCGAATGCGAAATGCGGTATAATATTATTAGGGAAGATGTCAGTACTGTTAATAACTTTAACTTGAATAAGTTATTACTGTAAAATTGATCTTGATTAGCGTTTCCCTCCACTGATTATAACTAAAGCAGTAAGGCTCGACACTTGTAATCTCTGGTTTTATCAAAGGTTCTAGAGATCATCGTGTCTTTCACCAAAACTTGGATCGCCTCCTCTTTCTTTTTCAAATATTTTACAGCCATGGGGGAAACCACAGGCGATGAATTAGTTAACCAAACTAGATTCACCCCATCTGAAACTTGTCGACTCTATCTTTCTCTAAAATGTAAGAAATCAACGCCTGGTTTTGCCCCCAGTGACTCCAATGACTGTTCACAGTTTGAGGAGAAGATAGGCATCTAAATGAACTGGAGTTGAGATGTTCAAACTCGTCACCTGTCTTACTTAGATAACTCAGAGCTTTCAGAGATCTGGATGTCTTTGTCCAAATCTAGGGATAGTCTCCTGTTTCTTCTTAAAACTGTTGTGGGGGAAACCACAGATGAGGTATTAACCAAACATACTGAATTCACCTCATTTAATCGATAACAAAGAAGAAGAAGAAGAAGAAATCAACACCTGTCTCTTTCTCCAATGTCTGTACACGATTGAAGAAAGAAACAGGTAACTAAACAGCGAATGAATTGGATCCAGGATGCTCACAGCTCGTCGCCCATTTAACCTTGAACCTTCTAGGGATCTTGGTCTCTTGATCTTTAGGGATCGACTCCAGTTTCTTCTTCAAACTTTCTACAGTTATGAAGAAATCCACAGAAGATTCTAATCAAACTGAATTTATCCCATCTGATCGATTCCAAAATGTATGAAATCAACACCTGTCTCTTCTTTCCTCCAGTGATTGTACACAATTGGGGGAAGAAACAGGAAACTAAATAGCAAATGAACTGAATCCAGAATGATCAAAGCTCGTCGCCTATCTTAACTCAAACCTTCTACAGATGCTGGTCACTAAATCTTTAAAGATCGCCTTCTGTTTTTTTCTCAAATTTTCTATAGTGAAGCTAACAGTGTTGGCTGATCAAACTGAATTCACTCCATCTGATCAATCCCAGAATGTAAGAAATCAACACCTGTCTCTTCCTCCAATGACCATACACAACTGGAGGAAGAAACACGAAACTAAATAGCGAATGAACTGAATCCAGGATGATCAAAGCTCGTCGCCCGTCTTCACTCAAACTTTCTGCAGATGCTGGTCACTAAATCCTTAAGGATCGCCTTCTGTCTCTTTCTTAAATTTTCTATAGTGAAAGAAACCACCTGTTAGCTAATCAAACTGAATTCACTCCGTCTGATCAATTCCAGAATGTAAGAAATCAACACTTGTCTCTTCCTTCAATGACTATACACAATTGCCATCTGATCGATTTCAAAGCGGATGAAATCAACACCTGTCTCTTCTTTCTTCCAGTGATTGTACACAATTGGAGGAAGAAACAGGAAACTAAATAGTGGATGAACTGAATCCAGGATCTTCAAAGCCCGTCGCCTATCTTAACTTAAATCTTCTAGATAACTTGGTCTCTAAATCTTTAGGGATCGCCTCCAGTTTCTTCTTCAAACCTTATACAGTTGTGGAGGAAACCACAGAAGATGCTAATAAAATTGAATTCATCCCATCTGATCGATTCCAAAATGTATGAAATCAACACCTGTCTCTTCCTTCCTCCAGTGATTGTACACAATTGGGGGAAGAAACAGGAAACTAAATAGCGAATGAACTGAATCCAGGATAATCAAAGCTCGTCGCCTGTCTTTACTCAAACTTTCTGCAGATGCTGGTCACTAAATCCTTAAGGATCGCCTCCTGTTTCTTCCTCAAATTTTCTATAGTGAAGGAAACCACGTGTTAGCTAATCAAACTGAATTCACTACATCTGATCAATTCCAAAATGTAAGAAATCAACACCTATCTCTTCCTCCAATGACTTTACACAATTGCCATCTGATCGATTTCAAAGCGGATGAAATCAACACCTGTCTCTTCTTTCTTCCAGTGATTGTACACAATTGGAGGAAGAAACAGGAAACTAAATAGTGGATGAACTGAATCCAGGATCTTCAAAGCCCGTCGCCTAATCTTAACTTAAATCTTCTAATAACTTGGTCTCTAAATCTTTAGGGATCGCCTCCTGTTTCTTCTTCAAACTTTCTACAGTTGTGAAGGAAACCACAGACGATGTTAATCAAACTAAATTCATCCCATCTGATCGATTCCAAAATGGATGAAATCAACACCTGTCTCTTCCTTCCTCCAGTGATTGTACACAATTGGGGGAAGAAACAGGAAACTAAATAGCGAATGAACTGAATCCAGGATGATCAAAGCTCGTCGCCTGTCTTCACTCAAACTTTCTGCAGATGCTGGTCACTAAATCCTTAAGGATCGCCCTCCTGTCTCTTCCTCAAATTTTCTATAGTGAAAGAAACCACGTGTTAGCTAATCAAACTGAATTCACTCCATCTGATCAATTCCAGAATGTAAGAAATCAACACCTGTCTCTTCCTCCAATGACTATACACAATTGCCATCTGATCGATTTCAAAGCGGATGAAATCAACACCTGTCTCTTCTTTCTTCCAGTGATTGTACACAATTGGAGGAAGAAACAGGAAACTAAATAGTGGATGAACTGAATCCAGGATCTTCAAAGCTCGTCGCCTATCTTAACTTAAATCTTCTAGATAACTTGGTCTCTAAATCATTAGGGATCGCCTCCAGTTTCTTCTTCAAACTTTACACGGTTGTGGAGGAAACCACAGAAGATGCTAATCAAACTGAATTTATCCCATCTGATCGATTCCAAAATGTATGAAATCAATACCTGTCTCTTCCTTTCTCCAGTGATTGTACACAATTGAGGGAGGTAACTAGATAGAGAATGAATTGAATCCAGGATGTTTAAAGCTCGTCGCCTATCTTAACTCAAACCATCTATAGATGCTGGTCACTAAATCTTTAAGGATCGCCTCCTGTTTCTTTTTCAAATTTTCTATAGTGAAGCTAATAGTGTTAGCTAATCAAACTGAATTCACTCCATCTGATCAATTCCAGAATGTAAGAAATCAGCACCTGTCTCTTTCTCCAATGACCATACACAGTTGGAGGAAGAAACAGGAAACTTAATAACGAATGAATTGCACCCAGGATGCTTAAAGCTCGTCGTCTGTTTTAACTTAAACCTTCTAGAGATCTTGGTCTTTAAATCTTTAGGGGTCGAATCCAATTTCTTCTTCAAACTTTCTACAGTTGTGAAGGAAACTAAAGACGATACTAATCAATCGAATTCATCCCATCTGATCGATTTCAAAATGGATAAAATCAACATCTGTCTCTTCCTTCCTCTAGTGAGTGTACACAATTGGAGGAAGAAACAGGAAACTAAGTGAATGAACTGAATCCAGGATTTTAAAGCTCGTTGCCTGTTTAAACTCAGATCTTCTAGAGATCTAGATATCCTAATCTTTAGGGATCGCCTACTGCTTCTTCCGTAAATTTTCTGCAGTTTTGGAAGGAACCGCAGGTGACGAATTAGCTAATTAGACTAAATTTGTCTCACCTAAAACTCGTCACTTCTATTTTCCTCAAAAATTATAAGAAACCAACGTCTATCCATTCCTCCAATCTTTCTAAACAGTTGGAGGAAGAATCAGGAGACTAAATAACGAGTGAACTCAATCAGTGATCAAATCTCGTCGTCAGTCTTACTTAAACCTTCTAAAGATCTTGGCCTTTCTCTAAATTTTAATTGGTCGCCTCCTGCTTCTTCCTCAAATTTTCTACAAGTATGAAAGAAACCACAGGAGACAAATTAGCTAATCAATCATCTAAACTCGTCGCCTCTATTTTGTTAAAAAATTCTTAGAAATTAACACCTGTCTCTTCCTCTAATGTTTGTAAACAATTGGGGGAAGAGTCAGAGGACTAAATAACGAGTGAACTTAAGCAGTGTTCAAATCTCGTCGCCGGTCTTACTGAAACCTACCCAGTGAGATCTTTACGTCTTTTTCTAACTCTTTACTTATCAATGTAATTCGCTTGCTCTTTAGTTCATTTCGAATTTTTCTTGCAGAAATGCAAGAAAAAAATCAGTGTATATTGTGTGAAATCAACCTTAAAGAATTTGTCCTTTTAGACGATATAACCCAATGCACTAGTTACACGGAGCTATTGTGCAAAAAAGCATCTCGATATCCGCCTTCACGTTAAACCGTGAAATTAGAAGCTTAGAACGGAATATGATGAATTAGGTTGGACAGTTATACTCTTCGCCGAGATAATTATTAAGAGGAAGACATGATAACGTGTTATTAATTACATTGTAAATTTTAAAAAATCCCACATTACCTTGACATCATTATGCTTACTAGCTGGATATCAAATTCCATACCTGTAAAAGAAAAACAAAATTAATAATAACGTCCATCCTTCAGCTGCAGGCTGAACAAGAATAAAAAATTTTGCTTGAGATGTATACAAATTTATATTATAATGAGAAATTGAGACTTAAAACTAAATCAAGTTCCATTTGATGGATTTTTTTAAAGTTTAGTCTGTAACTGTGAATGAAACAACTCTGGAAAGTCTTTGATAATACCAACGACAGCCATTGCTAACATCAGAGTCAGTCATTGCTAATATCAGAGACAGTCATTGCTAATATCAGAGACAGTCATTGCTTGTATCAGAGACAGTCATTGCTAATATCAGGGATAGTCATTAAAAATATGAAAAGCAAAATTGAGTTTAAACTTGAAATTATCAGAAAAATTCGTTTCAAAAACTGGGGATTGCTAAAAAATATCTATTTTCATATTTAAAGTATTTTTTCTAAACTATGAGTTACAAATAAAATAAAATTTTGATTTTAAACTTTTAACTTCGGGATTAAAGTCTAAATTTCAAACTTTAACGTTTTAACTTCCTACAAACTAAAGAAATTTTTGAAGAAATTAAATTTTGGAAAAAATCGAAATTTTGGAAATGGTGTTATATTTTGGTTGATTCGATTGGGAGACTATAGTCTAAATTTCAAGAAAAGTCGTTTTAAGTTTCTACAAAGTAGGAAAATTTTGAAAAAAAACTCGAACCTTTGGAAAAAATGTGAAATTTTGGAAAAAATGTTAAATTTTGGTTGACTGAAAATTTTGGGAGACTTAGGTCCAAATTTCAAGAAAAGTCGTTTCAGCTTTCTACAAACTAGAAAAATTTTTGAAAAAATAAAATTTTGGAAAAATCAAAATTTTGGAAAAATCAAAATTTTGGAAAAATCGAAATTTTTAAAAAATCGAAATTTTGGAAAAATCAAAATTTTGGAAAAATCAAAATTTTGGAAAAATCGAAATTTTGGAAAAATCGAAATTTTGGAAAAATCGAAATTTTAGAACAAATGTTTAATTTTGGAAAAAACGTTAACGTTTGGTTGATTCCAAATTTTGGGAGACTTAGGTTGAAATTTCAACAAACAGTCGTTTTAGATTTCAGTTGCGAAACGTGTACAGATAATTGAATGAAATTTGGCAAAACTCCATACCGTTCGTGCCCTTTCAGAACCTAAGTAAAAAAATCGAAATTTCGGGAAAAATCAAATATTTTTAAAAAGACAATTTAAGGAATGTGTACAACTATTCATTCAGAATTTCGAGAAAAAGTCGAAATTTTGAAAAGTTTATTTAATGGTTCTCATTTTCGAAAAAGGAAGTTTTTTTGAAGTCAAAATTTTCAAAACCGATTACGACACCAATAAATTTGTATTTTTCTTAAAGTTGATATTTTGAAATTTTCAGAACAAGTTTAAATCAACAAAATGGAATTTGCCAAAAAAAGTCAAAATTTTGAAAAATCGAAATTTTGGAAAAAATCGAAATTTTGGAAAAATCGAAATTTTGAAAAATCGAAATTTTGGAAAAATCGAAATTTTGGAAAAATCGAAATTTTGGAAAAATCAAAATTTTGAAAAATCGAAATTTTGGAAAAATCGAAATTTTGGAAAAATCAAAATTTTGGAAAAATCAAAATTTTGAAAAATCGAAATTTTGGAAAAAATGTTAAATTTTGGTTGATTAAAAATTTTGGGAGACTTTAGTCTGAATTTCAAAAAAAGTCGTTTCAGCTTTCTACAAACTAGGAAAATTTTTGAAAAATCGAAATTTTGAAAAATCGAAATTTTGGAAAAATCGAAATTTTGGAAAAATCGAAATTTTGGAAAAATCAAAATTTTGGAAAAAATGTTAAATTTTGGTTGATTAAAAATTTTGGGAGACTTTAGTCTGAATTTCAAAAAAAGTCGTTTCAGCTTTCTACAAACTAGGAAAATTTTTGAAAAATCGAAATTTTGGAAAAAATGTTAAATTTTGGTTGATTAAAAATTTTGGGAGACTTTAGTCTGAATTTCAAAAAAAGTCGTTTCAGCTTTCTACAAACTAGGAAAATTTTTGAAAAATCGAAATTTTGGAAAAATCAAAATTTTGGAAAAATCGAAATTTTGGAAAAATCAAAATTTTGGAAAAATCAAAATTTTGGAAAAATCAAAATTTTGGAAAAATCAAAATTTTGAAAAATCGAAATTTTGGAAAAATCGAAATTTTGGAAAAATCGAAATTTTGGAAAAATCAAAATTTTGGAAAAATCAAAATTTTGGAAAAATCAAAATTTTGGAAAAATCAAAATTTTGGAAAAATCAAAATTTTGGAAAAATCGAAATTTTGGAAAAATCGAAATTTTGGAAAAATCAAAATTTTGGAAAAATCAAAATTTTGGAAAAATCAAAATTTTGAAAAATCGAAATTTTGGAAAAAATGTTAAATTTTGGTTGATTAAAAATTTTGGGAGACTTTAGTCTGAATTTCAAAAAAAGTCGTTTCAGCTTTCTACAAACTAGGAAAATTTTTGAAAAATCGAAATTTTGGAAAAAATGTTAAATTTTGGTTGATTAAAAATTTTGGGAGACTTTAGTCTGAATTTCAAAAAAAGTCGTTTCAGCTTTCTACAAACTAGGAAAATTTTTGAAAAATCGAAATTTTGGAAAAATCGAAATTTTGGAAAAATCGAAATTTTGGAAAAATCGAAATTTTGAAAAATCGAAATTTTGGAAAAATCGAAATTTTGGAAAAATCAAAATTTTGGAAAAATCAAAATTTTTGAAAAATCGAAATTTTGGAAAAATCGAAATTTTGGAAAAATCAAAATTTTGAAAAATCGAAATTTTGGAAAAATCGAAATTTTGGAAAAATCAAAATTTTGGAAAAATCAAAATTTTGGAAAAATCAAAATTTTGAAAAATCGAAATTTTGGAAAAATCGAAATTTTGGAAAGATCGGGCATTTTGGCAAAATTTTAAAACATTGGGAAACATTTAAAATTTCGGGAAAATGTCCAATTTTCAAAAAATATCCGAATTTGTAAGAAATGCTGCTTGATTTAAATTTGATTGCGTCCGAATCCTAATTACTTTAATTGGAATACAAATATTGTCCCCTGCAACCAAGAAAGATTAAAAAACGCAACAAAAGTTGCGCTAGAGCGGGAATTAATTTAGAAATAAGTAAAAATCCCAAAATATTGGAAAAAATTCTAAACTTTAGGACAAATTTAAAGTTTTGGAAAAAATTCGAAATTTTGGTAAAAATTGGGGAAAAATCCGAAATTTGGGAAAAATTTCGATTTTAAAAAAACTGTTCTCAAGGATTGTTTTGGGGGAAAATTTCGAAAGTTTGGTAAAAATATTTCGAAATTATGGTAAAATTCGATAATTTTGGTAAAAATTCGAAATATTTGGTATAAAAATTCAAAATTTCTATAAAATTCAAGAAATTTAAGAAATCATAAATCATTCAGAAATTTTGAGGACAAATTATGTAAATTTTGGGAAAAATTCAACTTTTTGGGAAATGTTTCAAATATTTGGGATAATTCCAAAATTTAGGAAATTTCAAAAAACATTCCAAACTAAACCAAAATACAATTTTTGCAAAGCTTTCCAAATTTTGCATAAATCCGAATATTCAAAATTTTGAGAAACATTCTAAATTGTAGAAAAAATGTTGAAAAAAATATTCGAAATTTTAAGGAAAGCTGCTCGAATCCAAATTTGATTGTGTCCGAATCTTGATTATATTAATCCCACGGTTTTGATGGAACGGACTGGTCCTTGGTTATCTTCAAAAATTGAAACACAGGGGACACAGGGGACAAGTTCTGTGTTTCAATTTTTGAAGATAACCACGGTTTTCATGTCTCGAATTCGAATTTGATCGCGAGCACAGGTTTTTACCGTTTCCTGTTAATATTTCGTTTTCGTTTTGATGACTCTGGTGCTTGAATTAGAACTTCGATACTCAAGAATGAGATAACACTTCGTTTCATGGATTTTTCTTTAGGCAGATGCGCTGACAAAGTCATTTAAGGTTAAAACTGATACGTCTTCTGCCTTTTCCTAGCTCACAAAATGAAATACTTAATCTAGAGGGATTTCTGCCCACAAAAATGATGATTGTCGTCCTTTATTTCAAATGTTATGATTTTCGAACTGATTGTGAGATGAGAACTGGACTCGACATCGATATTTATTGAAAAGTCACGGAATTAACCAATCTATACATAATTAAAACATAAATACCAACACGTGCATGTGTTATGGAAGAGCGCATGGACGAATACATTTCTAGAGGAGCTACACACAGCGGATTGTCCATCTAAATTTTAAATTAGCTACATGGTGAGTCTCCGCAGCGGATTCATTTGAAGTACATACCCGAGGCATATATAAATACTAATTGTGGCAAGAATACGAAGAGTAGTTGAAAAAAAACATAAATTTAATCTTATGAATAACGTCCGAATGTTTCTGTCGCTTCTACCATCAAAAGTAATTTTAATTAACAAGCGTTAGCCACATTATTACCACGATAATGAGGCCTGTGAGTTTAGTTAATTATTTTTACGGGCATAAGTCTCACATTAGGCGGCAGACACGTTTAACAACAAACTGTATCGCTATAAAATTCTAGTTTACACAATGACTACTACTTATAGATTAGATGGGGGAAGAGTCCAGTTGACTACAACTCTTTTATAAAAACCAAACATAAATGCTTCTCCCGCAAAAAAAAACCGCAGTATTTGTCGACTAGACTCTTGCTAATCCGCAAGCAGAAGTCACTTAAGGTTATCGCAATTCTAAAGACTCAATAGGCTTTCATTTCTCCCGAGTAGGCGCATAATTGATTTAATAATTCGTCGAGGAAACGACTCGTCTGACTTTATTAATTCATTGGAAACAAGTCGAAGCTGCGACGCAGGTAAGAATTCTTGGCAAAAATTAATGTCCCAGCCTTTAACCCTAGCGGGACTGGGACCCGGTTTCGAAACACAAATGCGACTGACGCCGAAATTTATTAGGTTGTGTGACACGAAATGAAAAGTCCATAACGAGAACTCTGTTAGCTCGACGTTTGATGTTGTGCACGGATTGTTTTAATTGGAATTTGCTGGTTGATGTTGCGCTAACTAAATTCGTGACACTCGCAAAATGAGACAGATTTACAATAACATTGAGAACTCTCGGACCGATTTGGTGATGGACAAACCTATACATAAGGCGCGATACAGAAGACTGGACATCGTATTGTTCAGGAAGTGAGAATTTTAATAGAAAAAAAATTAATTAACTTCCAAGCAGTGCATTCATTCAGCGTAATTGGCGTTAAACTTTGAATTCCAAATTAATGTCATAAATACTTCTGATAATCTTCCTTTGTTAAGATAATTAGGTTTTTGTGAACGATATTGCGTGAAATTCTTGCGGTAAGCTAAGTCAATTTTTACGAAGGCCGTTTGATGTGTTGTATACGGATTGTTTTCATTGGAATTTGCTCATTACTATTGCACTTACCAAGCTCGTGATAATTGAAAAATGGAACAGTAACGCATATAACATTGGAGAACTCTTGGACTGTTTCGGTGTTGGACAGACATATGCATAAGGTGCAATACAGAACATCGCAATATTCAGGAAGTGAGTTTGCAGTAAAAAAAAAAGTTAATTAAATTTCAAGGTCATGTGTGGTCAAGGTCATGTGTGGTCAAGGTCATGTGTGGTCAAGGTCATGTGTGGTCAAGGTCATGTGTGGTCAAGGTCATGTGTGGTCAAGGTCATGTGTGGTCAAGGTCATGTGTGGTCAAGGTCATGTGTGGTCAAGGTCATGTGTGGTCAAGGTCATGTGTGGTCAAGGTCATGTGTGGTCAAGGTCATGTGTGGTCAAGGTCATGTGTGGTCAAGGTCATGTGTGGTCAAGGTCATGTGTGGTCAAGGTCATGTGTGGTCAAGGTCATGTGTGGTCAAGGTCATGTGTGGTCAAGGTCATGTGTGGTCAAGGTCATGTGTGGTCAAGGTCATGTGTGGTCAAGGTCATGTGTGGTCAAGGTCATGTG
The DNA here is from genome assembly GCA_028583605.1 of Dastarcus helophoroides. Taxonomy (NCBI): domain Eukaryota; kingdom Metazoa; phylum Arthropoda; class Insecta; order Coleoptera; family Bothrideridae; genus Dastarcus; species Dastarcus helophoroides. The sequence continues at coordinate 18,611,723 of CM053337.1, read as the reverse complement.
TGGTCAAGGTCATGTGTGGTCAAGGTCATGTGTGGTCAAGGTCATGTGTGGTCAAGGTCATGTGTGGTCAAGGTCATGTGTGGTCAAGGTCATGTGTGGTCAAGGTCATGTGTGGTCAAGGTCATGTGTGGTCAAGGTCATGTGTGGTCAAGGTCATGTGTGGTCAAGGTCATGTGTGGTCAAGGTCATGTGTGGTCAAGGTCATGTGTGGTCAAGGTCATGTGTGGTCAAGGTCATGTGTGGTCAAGGTCATGTGTGGTCAAGGTCATGTGTGGTCAAGGTCATGTGTGGTCAAGGTCATGTGTGGTCAAGGTCATGTGTGGTCAAGGTCATGTGTGGTCAAGGTCATGTGTGGTCAAGGTCATGTGTGGTCAAGGTCATGTGTGGTCAAGGTCATGTGTGGTCAAGGTCATGTGTGGTCAAGGTCATGTGTGGTCAAGGTCATGTGTGGTCAAGGTCATGTGTGGTCAAGGTCATGTGTGGTCAAGGTCATGTGTGGTCAAGGTCATGTGTGGTCAAGGTCATGTGTGGTCAAGGTCATGTGTGGTCAAGGTCATGTGTGGTCAAGGTCATGTGTGGTCAAGGTCATGTGTGGTCAAGGTCATGTGTGGTCAAGGTCATGTGTGGTCAAGGTCATGTGTGGTCAAGGTCATGTGTGGTCAAGGTCATGTGTGGTCAAGGTCATGTGTGGTCAAGGTCATGTGTGGTCAAGGTCATGTGTGGTCAAGGTCATGTGTGGTCAAGGTCATGTGTGGTCAAGGTCATGTGTGGTCAAGGTCATGTGTGGTCAAGGTCATGTGTGGTCAAGGTCATGTGTGGTCAAGGTCATGTGTGGTCAAGGTCATGTGTGGTCAAGGTCATGTGTGGTCAAGGTCATGTGTGGTCAAGGTCATGTGTGGTCAAGGTCATGTGTGGTCAAGGTCATGTGTGGTCAAGGTCATGTGTGGTCAAGGTCATGTGTGGTCAAGGTCATGTGTGGTCAAGGTCATGTGTGGTCAAGGTCATGTGTGGTCAAGGTCATGTGTGGTCAAGGTCATGTGTGGTCAAGGTCATGTGTGGTCAAGGTCATGTGTGGTCAAGGTCATGTGTGGTCAAGGTCATGTGTGGTCAAGGTCATGTGTGGTCAAGGTCATGTGTGGTCAAGGTCATGTGTGGTCAAGGTCATGTGTGGTCAAGGTCATGTGTGGTCAAGGTCATGTGTGGTCAAGGTCATGTGTGGTCAAGGTCATGTGTGGTCAAGGTCATGTGTGGTCAAGGTCATGTGTGGTCAAGGTCATGTGTGGTCAAGGTCATGTGTGGTCAAGGTCATGTGTGGTCAAGGTCATGTGTGGTCAAGGTCATGTGTGGTCAAGGTCATGTGTGGTCAAGGTCATGTGTGGTCAAGGTCATGTGTGGTCAAGGTCATGTGTGGTCAAGGTCATGTGTGGTCAAGGTCATGTGTGGTCAAGGTCATGTGTGGTCAAGGTCATGTGTGGTCAAGGTCATGTGTGGTCAAGGTCATGTGTGGTCAAGGTCATGTGTGGTCAAGGTCATGTGTGGTCAAGGTCATGTGTGGTCAAGGTCATGTGTGGTCAAGGTCATGTGTGGTCAAGGTCATGTGTGGTCAAGGTCATGTGTGGTCAAGGTCATGTGTGGTCAAGGTCATGTGTGGTCAAGGTCATGTGTGGTCAAGGTCATGTGTGGTCAAGGTCATGTGTGGTCAAGGTCATGTGTGGTCAAGGTCATGTGTGGTCAAGGTCATGTGTGGTCAAGGTCATGTGTGGTCAAGGTCATGTGTGGTCAAGGTCATGTGTGGTCAAGGTCATGTGTGGTCAAGGTCATGTGTGGTCAAGGTCATGTGTGGTCAAGGTCATGTGTGGTCAAGGTCATGTGTGGTCAAGGTCATGTGTGGTCAAGGTCATGTGTGGTCAAGGTCATGTGTGGTCAAGGTCATGTGTGGTCAAGGTCATGTGTGGTCAAGGTCATGTGTGGTCAAGGTCATGTGTGGTCAAGGTCATGTGTGGTCAAGGTCATGTGTGGTCAAGGTCATGTGTGGTCAAGGTCATGTGTGGTCAAGGTCATGTGTGGTCAAGGTCATGTGTGGTCAAGGTCATGTGTGGTCAAGGTCATGTGTGGTCAAGGTCATGTGTGGTCAAGGTCATGTGTGGTCAAGGTCATGTGTGGTCAAGGTCATGTGTGGTCAAGGTCATGTGTGGTCAAGGTCATGTGTGGTCAAGGTCATGTGTGGTCAAGGTCATGTGTGGTCAAGGTCATGTGTGGTCAAGGTCATGTGTGGTCAAGGTCATGTGTGGTCAAGGTCATGTGTGGTCAAGGTCATGTGTGGTCAAGGTCATGTGTGGTCAAGGTCATGTGTGGTCAAGGTCATGTGTGGTCAAGGTCATGTGTGGTCAAGGTCATGTGTGGTCAAGGTCATGTGTGGTCAAGGTCATGTGTGGTCAAGGTCATGTGTGGTCAAGGTCATGTGTGGTCAAGGTCATGTGTGGTCAAGGTCATGTGTGGTCAAGGTCATGTGTGGTCAAGGTCATGTGTGGTCAAGGTCATGTGTGGTCAAGGTCATGTGTGGTCAAGGTCATGTGTGGTCAAGGTCATGTGTGGTCAAGGTCATGTGTGGTCAAGGTCATGTGTGGTCAAGGTCATGTGTGGTCAAGGTCATGTGTGGTCAAGGTCATGTGTGGTCAAGGTCATGTGTGGTCAAGGTCATGTGTGGTCAAGGTCATGTGTGGTCAAGGTCATGTGTGGTCAAGGTCATGTGTGGTCAAGGTCATGTGTGGTCAAGGTCATGTGTGGTCAAGGTCATGTGTGGTCAAGGTCATGTGTGGTCAAGGTCATGTGTGGTCAAGGTCATGTGTGGTCAAGGTCATGTGTGGTCAAGGTCATGTGTGGTCAAGGTCATGTGTGGTCAAGGTCATGTGTGGTCAAGGTCATGTGTGGTCAAGGTCATGTGTGGTCAAGGTCATGTGTGGTCAAGGTCATGTGTGGTCAAGGTCATGTGTGGTCAAGGTCATGTGTGGTCAAGGTCATGTGTGGTCAAGGTCATGTGTGGTCAAGGTCATGTGTGGTCAAGGTCATGTGTGGTCAAGGTCATGTGTGGTCAAGGTCATGTGTGGTCAAGGTCATGTGTGGTCAAGGTCATGTGTGGTCAAGGTCATGTGTGGTCAAGGTCATGTGTGGTCAAGGTCATGTGTGGTCAAGGTCATGTGTGGTCAAGGTCATGTGTGGTCAAGGTCATGTGTGGTCAAGGTCATGTGTGGTCAAGGTCATGTGTGGTCAAGGTCATGTGTGGTCAAGGTCATGTGTGGTCAAGGTCATGTGTGGTCAAGGTCATGTGTGGTCAAGGTCATGTGTGGTCAAGGTCATGTGTGGTCAAGGTCATGTGTGGTCAAGGTCATGTGTGGTCAAGGTCATGTGTGGTCAAGGTCATGTGTGGTCAAGGTCATGTGTGGTCAAGGTCATGTGTGGTCAAGGTCATGTGTGGTCAAGGTCATGTGTGGTCAAGGTCATGTGTGGTCAAGGTCATGTGTGGTCAAGGTCATGTGTGGTCAAGGTCATGTGTGGTCAAGGTCATGTGTGGTCAAGGTCATGTGTGGTCAAGGTCATGTGTGGTCAAGGTCATGTGTGGTCAAGGTCATGTGTGGTCAAGGTCATGTGTGGTCAAGGTCATGTGCGGTCAAGGTCAGGTGTGGTCAAGGTCATGTGTGGTCAAGGTCATGTGTGGTCAAGGTCATGTGTGGTCAAGGTCATGTGTGGTCAAGGTATTATGTGGCCAAGGTCATGTATGGTCAAGGTCATGGGTGGTCAAGGTCATGATCAAGCGTCATGTCTGGTCAAGCTCATAGCGGCAAGTCATGTGTGGTCAAAGTCACGGGTGGTCTAGGTCAGGTACGGTCAAGGACACCTGTGATTAAGGTCACCTACAGTCACAGTCATTTATGGTAAAGGTCATATACGGTCAAGGTCATGTATGGTCAAGGTCATATGTGGTCAAGGTCATGTGTGGTCAAAGTTACGAGTGGTCAAGGTCAGGTACGGTCAAGGACACGGGTGATCAAGGTCACGCACGGTAAAGTGATGTGTGGTCAAGGTATTATGTGGCCAAGGTCATGTGTGGTCAAGGTCACGGGTGGTCAAGGTCAGGTATGGTCAAGGACACGGGTGATCAAGGTCAAGTACGGTCAAAGTTATGTATGGTCAAGGTCACAACCGGTCAAGGTCAGGTGTGGTCAAGGTCATTTTATTAATTTTAAATTTTTCCCAAAAGTTAGCATTTTCCCAAAAAGTTCAAATTTTTCCCAAAAGTTCAAATTTTTCCCAAAAGTCTGAATTTTTCCCAAAAGTTTAAAATTTTCCTAAGAGTTCGAATTTTTCTTAAAAATTCAAATATTTTTCAAAATTTCTAAATTTTTTCAAATTTAAATGTTTCTCAAAAGTTTGAATTTTGCCCAAAAGTTTGAATTCTTCCCAAAAGTTTTAAATTTTCGCGAGAGTTCAAATTTTTCTTAAAAATTCAAATATTTTTCATAATTTTTCAATTTTTCCAAATTTGAATGTTTCTCAAAAGTTTGAATTTTACCCAAAAGTTTGAATTCTTCCCAAAAGTTTAAAATTTTCGCGAGAGTTCGAATTTTTCTTAAAAATTCAAATATTTTTCAGAATTTCTAGATTTTTCCAAATTTTAATTTTTCCTCAAAGTTGAATTCTTCCCAAAAGTTCAACATTTTTTCATGAGTTCAAAATTTTGTCAAACATTTAAAATTTGGTTAGAAACTGAAATTTTTTTCAATAGTTCGAATATTTCCCAAAAATTCCAAAATATTTATTTTTATATTTTTCAAAAGTTATAAAATTTTATCAATTTTTCATTTTTCCCAAAAGTTCGCATTTTCCCCAAAAGTTCAAATTTTTCCCGAGAGTTCGAATTTTCCCCAAAAGTTTAAAATTTTCCCAGGAGTTCAAATTTTTCTTAAAAATTCAGAATTTCTAAATTTTTTCAAATTTTAATTTTTCCCAAAAGTATGAATTATTTCCAAAAGTTCAACATTTTTTCATAAGTTCAAAATATTTCCAAACATTTAAAATTGGGTTAGAAACTCAAATTTTTCTCAATAGTTCGAATTTTTCCCAAAAGTTCCAAAATATTTTCCAAAAGTTCAAACTTTTTCCAAGAGTACGAATTTTGTAAATTTTTAAGAAAATTTTAAACTTTGAAAAATTTTAAACTCTTTGGAAAATTTCGAACTATTGGGAAACATTTGAATTTCTGGGAAAATTTTGAACTCTTGCTAAAATTTCGAACTTTTGGGAAATTTTCTAACTTTTGGGAAAAATTTAAGTTTCTGGGAAAATTTTGAACTCATGGAAAAATGTTGAACTCTTCGGAAAATTCCGAAGTTCTGGAAAAAATTCTAACCTATGAGATATATTCAAACTTCTGCAAAAATGTTTCACTTTTGGGAAAATTTCGGACGTTCGAGAAAAATGTCAATTTTTGGTAAAAATTTTAAATTCTTGGAAAAATTTCGAACTTTTGGGAAGTATTTGAATTTCTGGGAAAATTTTGAACTCATGGCAAAAATTTAAAATTCTCAGGAAAATTTCGAACTTTTGGGAAAAATTTGAATTTCTGGGAAAATTTCGGACGTTCGAGAAAAATGTCAATTTTTGGTAAAAATTTTAAATTCTTGGAAAAATTTCGAACTTTTGGGAAGTATTTGAATTTCTGGGAAAATTTTGAACTCATGGCAAAAATTTAAAATTCTCAGGAAAATTAAGAACTTTTGGGAAAAATTTGAATTTCTGGGAAAATTTTGATTTATGGAAAAATTTTGAACTCTTGGAAAAATTTCGAACTTTTGGAAAAAATTTGGATTTCCCGGAAAATTTTGAACTCTTGGGAAAATTCCAAATTTGGGAAATTTACTAACTTTTGGGAAATTTTCGAACCTTTGGGAAAATTTTGAATTTCTGGGAAAATTTTGAACACTTGGGAAAAATTCGAACTTTTGGGAAAAATTTAAACATGTAGCCAACTTTTAGGGAGAATTAAAACTTTTCGAAAAAATTAGAACTTTTGGTGGAAATTCGAACTTTTGGAAAATTTTGAAGTTCTGGAAAGAATTCGAACCTGAGATATATTCAAACTTCTGCAAAAATTTTTAACTTTTGGAAAAATTTCGGACGTTTGGGAAAAATTTGAACTTTTGGAAAAAATTCGAATTTCCTTAAAAATTTTTGAACTCTTGAGAAAATTTCGAACTTTTGGGAAATTTTCGAACTTTTGGGAAATTTTCGAACTTTTGGGAAAAATTTGAACCTATGAAATATATTCAAATTTCTGCAAAAATTTTTAACTTTTGGGAAAATTTCGGACGTTTGGGAAAAATTTGAACTTTTGGGAAAAATTCGAATTTCCTTGAAAATTTTTGAACTCTTGGGAAAATTTCGAACTTTTGGGAAATTTTCGGACTTTTGGGAAAAATTTGAACCTATGAGATATATTCAAACTTCTGCAAACATTTTTAACTTCTGGGAAAATTTCGGACGTTTGGGAAAAATTTGAATTTTTGGGAAAATTTTGAACTTATGGCAAAAATATTGAACTCTTGGGAAAAATTCGAACCTTTGGGAAAAATTTAAACATTTATCCAACTTTTAGGGAAAATTATAACTTTTGATGGAAATTCGAACTTTTGGGAAATTTTTAAGTTCTGCGAGAATTTTGAACTTGTGGAAAATTTTCATTCATATTTTATGGATTTTTTCTTCGCCAGTTGTGGGAAATATTCAAATTTTTTGAAAAAGTTTGAAATTTCGGAAAAATCAACATTTTATAAACCATTTCGAATTCTGTAAATAATTCAAAATACTGAGAGAAATTTTTAATATAATAGATTGTTTTAAATTCTTGTTTATTTCGCAATAATTTTGAATTTTAAATTTCGATTTCCCCTCAAAAATTTCGACTGTTTTCTTTATAAACCATATTTTTATTTTTTACCATAGATACTTTTTCTTGTTGTTCTAGTTTATTCTGCACATTTCGACTATTTTTTCTCAATATTACAAATTTAAATTTAAATGTAGTTTGAATTTAGAAACTTGAAAATTCGAATTTTTGGAAATTTGACATTATTCTCGAAATTTCAACGTTAATCTTTCAAGTTTAAACTAATTTAAAATTGTTGATACATTAAGATTTCACTCAAAAATTCCTGTTTTTCTGAATATTTCAACATTTTCCATAATTTTAATTTCTTGGACTCTTGAAAGTTCGACTTAATTCAACATTTCAAGTATAAAATGAAAATTTGAATCTATCGCATATTAATGATTGGAATTTCGAAAAAATAATCGAAATTTGTAAATAAAACTGTTCCGCTTTTTACGCAAAATGTTGACCATGTTTTTATTATTCTCAGTTCAAAGTTCAAATATCTTATTTTTTATGGACTTCCCAATTTTTTTTTAAGCTTGACTTTCCAAAATTTCGACTTTTTTGAATATGAAAGTTTCGCAAGTTTTAGTTTTTTATAGGTGTCATTACCCAAGGGCTGATAATATAATTAATATTTTTTATTCCAGGGATAAATGGTAAATTTGATTAAACTATGGAGGTTCTAGTGGAATTTAAATTGGAAAGCGATATATCTTGTTAGGCAAACTGAACATTTTCTAAATAGAAGATATATTTCATGGCTGTACAGATGTTGATTAATGGATAACCAATCAAATCGAATCGACTGGTTTCACTTTTACCCCCTGCTTTCGCAGAGACTTAGCTATTAATTTTTTTTAATGTTTTTTTTCTCAAAAAGCCAATTTTGAATTCCTAGGGAATTAAGACATAATAATTCGTTATCTATTCGATTTAAAATGTTTCAAACTAGTCAAGAATTTAAAATGAATTAAACTATCTTTTACAACCAACCGAAGTTATAAAATACTAATTTATTCAAACGATATGCATCTAAGTATACCAAAGTTTAAATCTTATGATGAATTACGGTCGACAAGTACCATTTATCACAACATCGAGAGGCATAAATCTAAATAACAGATTATTTTTCAAGCCGAAAACCTCGCAATAATCCGAACGGTGCCAGTCCAAACTGTAATGAATTTTCTTGCCTCATACGCCGCATTCTGAAACTGATAAAAAATCCATATCGAAAACCACTAGATCTTTCAATGTCCCACCGTTATTCCACACTTAATGTTGCATTAATAATGAGCGGACATCATAAATTTTGGCCCCATCTCGCCGTAAAAAAGTGTATCTCTAAATTAGCTTGCTGGAAGCCGTGCATACGTAAATAAATAATAAATATTATGACCGCAGACGATGGTTTTCGTGTTTTTCTGCTCGAATAAATTAGATTTACTCGTCCGGCTATTTGGAAGATGCAACGGAGGAACGAAGGTTTTTTTTTTTTCATTAAATATTACATTAGAAATTAGGGAAGATCTATGTCGACTTTTAATAACATCTAACATTTATTTTTCATCGATTCAATTTACCAAAAAAAGTCGATCGTAATTTTTATTTTAACCTCGAAATTTAAATTTCGAATTGGAATTGCGAATTTTTACAAAATTTGAAATTGTTCAGAAATTTTATTCTTTTTCAGAATTTCGAATTTCTTCCAAAAAGTAGCACTCCTGAGTACGATTTTTTCCCAAAAATTCAAACTCCTGAGTCCCAATTTTTCCCAAAAGTTCGACTATTTCGCAGAAGTTTAAATTTTTTCGAAAGTTCAAAATTGCTCACAAATTTTTGTTTTCTTTCCCATGGCTTCGAATTTTTCCCAAAAATTTGCCATATCTTGCCTACAAGGTTTTAAGATAATGGAACCATACTTTAAAATTGAATTGGGTAACTATTCAAAATGAGGTCAGAAATATGAAATTCTCATTTGAAAAATAATAAAATCACAGGTAAAAATAAGACAAAGTTATCTAAAAAATAGGAAATCGTTTTAATTATATGAAAATTCCTTTCCAAAAATACTTTTCATCCCCAAAAATTTGAAACTCTCACCCACAAAATATGAAAACATATCTTAGTATCTCTCTGAAGACGATAGCTTAGCTATCGAAGGGCGTTGGAGCAACCTTTGTTGTGTTTTTTAATCTTTTTGGTTTCAGGGGACAAAATTTGTATTTCAATATCTTAGAAGAGTTAAAGCAGATTCTCAGAAATGAGAAATTCATGTCTCAGAAATTAGAAATTCTTGCCTCAAACGTAATGTTAATTATTTTCTTATCTCGAACATAATTTTAATCTCATTCTTGTCTCGAACGCAATTATAATCTCGAAAATATGAAATACTCGTTTCAGGAGTAGGAAATCCTCTTTTTAAATATACAAAATGGTATTCTCAGAAATGTAAAAATCTAGCCACGGGAATTTGAAGCTTGCGCTTTAAGAGTATAAAATTTTTTTCATAAATATAAAGTTTTCTCCTCTCAGACGTATGAAGTTCTTTGTGCCAACTTTGTTACTTTCAACAGTTATCTTGCTTCAATTGCAAGGTTAAAGCATCAAAGCAAACAAACTCGAATTTAAAGACGAATTGCGCAATCTTCTGGAAAGCTGTCGGAAATCTGGAATGTTTATCTAAGAAAAACTCATCTCAGAAATGTAAAAACCTTATTTCAAAAATTAGAAATATGAAATTCCAGTTTCAAAAATATAAAATTCCAATTTTAGAAATATAAAACGCAAGTCTCCAAAATGTGAAATTCCAGTTTCAAAAATATAAAACTTCAGTCTCAGAAATATAAATTTCCATATTCAGAAATTTAAAATTCAATTTTCAGAAATTTAAAATGTGAGTTTCAGAAATATAAAATTCCAGTCCCGGAAATATATTGTTTTAGCCTCAGAAATATATAATTCCAGTCTCAGAAACATGAAATTTTTGTCCTAGAAGTATGAAATTTTTATTCCAAAAATATAAAATGTTTGTTCTGGATATTTAAAATTCTGGCTAGAGAAACTATACAAATGTATTCTCAAAATAACATATGGATAGAAATTAGAAATTTTCACCTCAGAAATACTAAATTTTCGTCCCATAAATATTTAACCCTCGTTTTAGACACATTGAATTGTCGTCTCAGAAACATGAAATCGTAATTGTCTTAAACATATAAAATTGGCGTCTTAGAAATATGCAACAATTATTCTAGACATACGAAAGTATTTGCCTCAGAAATATAAGATTTTTGTCTCATTATTACATTTGATTTAGAAAAACGACACTTGTCTCAGAAATGTAAAAATTTTGCCTCAGGAATGCGAATTCTGCCTCAGAAATATGATTTTGTGCCTCAGAATATGCAATAATTGTTTTAGACATAAGAAATTATCTGTCTCAGAAATATGAGATTTTTATCTCATTAATAAAATATTTGATTTAGAAATACGACACTCGTCTCAAAAATGTAAAAAAGATTGCCTCAGAAATACGAATTAGTGCCTCAGAAATATGAATTTGTGCCTCAGAATATGCAATAAATGTTTTAGACATATGGAATTTTTTGTCCCAGAAATATGAGATACTTGTCTCGTTAATGTAATATTCTACTTAGAAATATGATACATCTCAGAGTTGTGAAATGATTGATTAAGAAATATGAATCGTGCCTTAGAAATATGAGTCATGCCTCAGAAATATGAATCGTCTCTCAGAAATATAAATCGTACCCCTAAAAATTTATTCGTGCCTCAGAAATATGAATCGTTCGTCAAAAATATGAATCGTGCCTCAGAAATACAGAATTTTTGACCCATAAATATTTAACCCTCGTTTTAGACACATTGAATTGTCGTCTCAGAAACATGAAATCGTAATTGTCTTAAACATATAAAATTGGCGTCTTAGAAATATGCAACAATTATTCTAGACATACGAAAGTATTTACCTCAAAAACATGAGATTTTTGTCTCGTTAATGTAATAATTAATTTGGAAATACGATACTTGTCTCAGAAATGTAAAAATTTTGCCTCAGGAATGCGAATTCTGCCTCAGAAATATGATTTTGTGCCTCAGAATATGCAATAATTGTTTTAGACACACGGAATTGTGTCTCAGAAAAATGGGATGCTTGTCTCGTTAATGTAATATTCTACTCAGAAATATGATACATCTCAGAGATGTGAAATGATTGATTCAGAAATATAAATCGTACCCTAGAAATATGAGTCATGCCTCAGAAATATGAATTGTGTCTCAGAAATATAAATCGTGCCTCGAAAAATTTGAATCGTGCCTCAGAAATATGAATCGGCCGTTAAAAATATGAATCGTGCCTCAGAAATATAGAATTGTTGACCCATAAATATTTAAACCTTGTTTTAGACACATTGAATTGTCGGTTCGGAAACATTAAAATAATAATTGTCTTAAACATATAAAATTGGCGCCTCAGAAATGTACAATCATTATTCTAGACATACGGAAGTATTTACCTCATAAATATGAGATTTTTGTCTCGTTAATGTAATATTTAATTTGGAAATACGATACTTGTCTCAGTAATATAAAAATTTTACCTCATTAATACAAATTTGTGCCTCAGAAATATGAATTTTTGCCTCAGAAGATGCAATAATTGTTTTAGACACACGGAATTGTGTGTCTCAGAAAAATGAGATGCTTGTCTCGTTAATGTAATATTCAACTCAGAAATATGATACATCTCAGAGATGAAAATGATTGATTCAGAAATATAAATCGTACCTTAGAAATATAAGTCATGCCTCAGAAATATGAATTGTGTCTCAGAAATATAAATCGTGCCTCATAAATATGAATCGTGCCTCAGAAATATGAATCGGCCGTTAAAAATATGAATCGTGCTTCAGAAATATAGAATTGTTGACCCATAAATATTTAAACCTTGTTTTAGACACATTATATAATAATTGTCTTAAACATATAAAATTGGCGCCTCAGAAATGTACAATAATTATTCTAGACATACGGAAGTATTTACCTCAGAAATATGAGATTTTTGTCTCGTTAATGTAATATTCAATTAAGAAATACGATACTTGTCTCAGAAATGTAAAAATTTTGCCTCAGGAATGCGAATTCTGCCTCAGAAATATGATTTTGTGCCTCAGAATATGCAATAATTGTTTTAGACATAAGAAATTATCTGTCTCAGAAATATGAGATTTTTATCTCATTAATAAAATATTTGATTCAGAAATAGGACACTCATCTCAGAAATGAAAAAATTTTGCCTCGTAAATACGAATTAATGCCTCAGAAATAAAAATTTGTGCTTGAGAATAGGAAATAATTGTCTTAGACATACGAAACTGTGTGTCTCAGAAATATTAGATTCTTTCTGGTCAATATGATATTTTATTCAGAAATATGATACGTCTCAGAGATGTGAAATGATGATTGATTCAGAAATATAAATCGTGCCTCAGAAATATGAATCGTGACTCATAAATATGAATCGTGCCTTAGAAATATGAGTCGTGCCTCATAAAAATAAATCGTGTCTCAGAAATATAAATCGTGCTTTAGAAATATGAATCGTGCTTTAGAAATATGAATTGTGCCTCAGAAATATAAATCGTGCTCCAGAAATATAAATTAGTTCCTCAGAAATATTAATTCTTGTCTCAGAAATATGAAATTGTGTGAATTAACCTATGTCTTATCTCATCCACGTCAATCAGGTTTTAAAGTTAAATTGGACTATTCTCCATGAATTTCACATAATATTTGTAATGTGGTAAGCAGAATATTTGCAGTTCTCGAGACAAAGGTTGTCAAGCGATGTCAGAAATATACAATTCCAGCTTTAGAAGCATGAAATTTATGTTCTAAAACTATGAAATTTTCATCCAAAAAATATAAAATTTCTGTCCTAGATATTTAAAATTCTGACCAGAGAAATTATACAGAACGTGTTACGTGCCTTATCGGTTCGAATTGATACATGTGATAGATTATACCCACTTTATTACTGAATTAACTCGGCACACTTCAACTGAACAGTAATTCACTAATTATTTACTAATTGCTAACCAACTTATTGCACTTGCTTCTAACTGACTGACTCGAGGGAAAACTGACCGCCTTTTATAGTTTCGGCCCGCGGCTTCCAGAATTTTTGGCAGATAAGGCTTATCGAATGCCGAAATTTCTGGAACGCTTATCTGCCGTTTGTTTCGTTATCGCGGCCGTTTTCCCCTTATCAGAACCTTCTAGAAACTTTTTTTATTTACTAAATTCTACAATTCTATTCTAAATCCTATTTCATCTATTTACAATGCGTTACAGTATTCTCGAAGTAACATATAGATATAAATTAGAAATTTTCGCCTCAGGAATACAAAATTTTTGCCCCAGAAATATTTAATCCTAGCTTTAGACACATTGAATTATCGTCTCAGAAACATGAAATAATAATTGTCTTAAACATATAAAATTGGCGTCTCAGAAATATGCAATAATTGTTCTAGACATACGGAAGTATCTGCCTCATAAATATAAGATTTTGATCTCGTTAATTAATATTTGATTCAGAAATACGACACGTGTCTCAGAAATGTAAAATGTTTGCCTCAGAATTCTGAATTCGTGGCTTAGAAATAGGAATTCGTGTCTCAAAATATGCAATAATTGTTTTAGACATACGGAACTGTCTGTCTCAGAAATATGACCTTCTTGTCTCGTTAATATATTTTATTCAAAAATATGATACGTCCCTGAGATGTGAAATGATTGATTCAGAAATATAAATCGTGCCTTAGAAATATGAGTCGTGCCTCAGAAATATGAATCGTGTCTCAGAAATATAAATCGTGCCTCAGAAATATGAATCGTGCTTCAGAAATATGAATCGTGCTTTAAAAATATGAAACGTGCCTCAGAAATAGGAATTGTACTTCAGAAATATAAATTAGTTCCTCAGAAATATTAATTCTTGTCTCAGAAATATGAAATTGTGTGAATTAACCTATGTCTTATCTCATCCACGTCAATCAGGTTTTAAAGTTAAATTGGACTATTCTCCATGGATTTCACATAATGTTTGTAATGTGGTAAGCAGAATATTTGCAGTTCTTGAGACAAAGGTTGTCAAGCGATGTCAGCAATATACAATTCCAGCCTCAGAAACATGAAATTTTTGTCCTAGAAGGATGAAATTTTCATCCCAAAAATATAAAATTTTCGTTCTAGATATTTAAAATTCTGACCAGAGAAAATATGGAAATGTATTCTCGAAATAACATATGGATAGAAATTAGAAATTTTCGCCTCAGAAATACAAAATTTTCGTCCCAAAAATATTTAAACCTCGTTTTAGACACATTGAATTGTCGTCTCAAAAACATGAAATAATACTTGTCATAAACATATAAAATTGGCGGCTCAGAAATATACAATAACTATTCTAGACATGCGGAAGTATCTGCCTTAAAAATACAAGATTTTGGTCTCGTTAATTAATATTTGATTCAAGAATACGATACGTGTCTCAGAAATATAAAATTATTGCCTTAAAAATATGAATTTGTTTCTCAGAAATATGAATTCGTGCCTCAGAGTATGCAATAATTGTTTTAGACATACGAAATTGTCTGTTTCAGAAATATGAGATGCTTGTCTTACTATAATATTCTATTCAGAAATATGATACATCTCAGAGATGTGAAATGATTGATTCAAAAATATAAATCGTGCCTCAGAAATATAAATCGTGCCTTAGAAATATAAGCTGTTCCTCAAAAATATAAACCTCAGAAATATAAATCTCAAAAATATAAATCGTGTCTCAGAAATATAAATCTCAGAAATATAAATCGTGTCTCAGAAATATAAATCTCAGAAATATAAATAGTGTCTCAGAAATATGAATCGTGCCTCAGAAATATGCCTAGTGCTTTAGACATATGAATCGTGCCTCATAAATATAAATAATGCTTTAGAAATATAAATTAGTTGCTCAGAAATATTAATTTTTGTCTTAGAAATATGAAATTGTGTTAATCAACCTATGTCTTATCTCAGGTACGTCAATCAGGTTTTAAAGTTAATTAATATTTAATTCAGGAATACAATGTGTCTTAGAAATGTAAAATTATTGCCTTAGAAATATGAATTCGTACCCCAGACATATGAATTCGCGCCTCATAATATGCAATCATTGTTTTAGACATACGAAATTGTATGTGTCAGAAATATGAGATGCTTGTCTCGTTAATATAATATTCTATTCAGAAATATGATACGTCTCAGATGTAAAAGGATCGGATCAGAAATTTAAATCGTGCCTCGGAAATATGAATAGAGCTTTATAAATATGAATCGTACTTCAGAAACATGAATTGTGCTTTAGAAATATAAATTAGTTGCTCAGAAATATTAATTTTTGTCTTAGAAATATGAAATTGTATGAATTACGCTCTGTCTTATCTCATCCACGTCAATCAGGTTTTAAAGTTAATTAATATTTGATTCAGGAATACGAAACGTATCTCAGAAATGTAAAATTATTTTTTCAGAAATATGAATTCGTGCTTCAAAATATGCAATAATTGTTTTAGGCATACGGAATTGTCTGTCTCAGAAATATAAGATTGTTGTCGCGTTAATAAAATATTTTATTCAGAAATGACACGTTTCAGAGATGAATCGTGCCTCAGAAATATAAGTCGTGTCTCAAAAATATGAATCGTGTCTCAGAAATATGAATTATACCCCAGAAATATAAATCATGCCTCAGAAATATGAATCGTGTCTCAGAAATATGAATCGTGTCTCAGAAATATAAATCGTGTCTCAGAAATATAAATTCGTTCCCCAGAAATATTTATTCATGTCTCAGAAATATAAAATTTTGTGAATTATTCTATGTCTTGTCCACGTCAATCAGGTTATGAAGTTTAATTGGATTATTCTACATGAATTTCATATAATATCTGTAATGTGGTAAGCAGAATATTTGCAATTTTAGAGACAAAGGTGGCGATGTAGACAATATATCTGCAGTTCTTAAGATAAAAGTGTAAAGTTTTAAAATAGGCGGAAATTCCCAATAAAAAATTGGCATACGAAGAAGGAAACGTCTAATCGAGCTCATCTAATTGAAGCTTCTGCTGGAGAGCTAATTTCGACATGAAAAATGGGATGCAACTGGATGGAATTCCGGACTTTTTTGTTTCCATTCGAATCAATTGAATTACCTGAACACTTTATAAGCTCGTGAAACATTTTATAAACTCGTGAATGTCTAGTTTTAAAATAGGCAGAAATTTCCAATAAAAAATTGGCATACGAAGAAGGAAACGTCTGATCGAGCTCATCTAATTGAAGCTTCTGCTGGAGATCTAATTTTGAGATCAAAAATGGGATGCAACGGGATGGAATTCCGGACTTTTTTGTTTCCATTCGAATCAATTGAATTACCTGAACACTTTATAAGCTCGTGAAAAACTTTATAAACTCGTGAATGTCTAGTTTTAAAATAGGCAGAAATTTCCAATAAAAAATTGGCATACAAAGAAGGAAACATCTGATCGAGCTCATCTAATTGAAGCTTCTGCTGGAGATCTTATTTCGAGATCAAAAATGGGATGCAACGGGATGGAATTCCGGACTTTTTTTGTTTCCATTCGAATCAATTGAATTACCTGAACACTTTATAAGCTCGTGAAACATTTTATAAACTCGTGAGTGTCTATCTTGCTAATGGTATATCGCAATGAGGCTACGTATACCTTGACATTTAGATAAATTGCAACTTTCAGTTTAGTGAAGGAAAATGCGCTCGATCTATCAGACATGAATCTACTCTAGATGCCCCGTGAAATAAATATGTTTCACCTGACTAGACACCCTGAAAAATAAATATGTTACGTGTCATGATAATCTTTTTTTACTTCTTCAGAAGATTGATTCAAAGTGATCTTTGTTAAAAGTTTTAAAAAAAAATCAATATTATTTTGTACATCAATGTAACAAATCTTGTACTCTGAAACTAAGAAAGATTTATCAGATTTTCAGTATAGCATAGTTTTAGGATAAGTTTTTAAGATAAGATTTTAGAATAAGTTTTTAAGATAAGGTTTTAGCATAAGGTTTTAAGATAAGGTTTTAGGATAAGGTTTTAGTATTTCTCCGAGGATGATAGCTTGTCTAGCGAAACGCGTTAAATAAAATCTTTCTTGATTTTAGCGGACAAGGTTTTTATATCAATTTTTGAAGATAACCAAGGCACAGTCCATCAAACTGAAAAAAAAATTAACAGCCAAAAAGTGCCCTTCTTGGGAATATTTCAAATTTTTTTTGGCTCCCATCAGACAATTCTGCAATTTGTTACTCACCAATGAAAACAGCCAAACTCAAGCAATGTATACAGTATACAACACCAGCAGTTACCCCTGATTTTGTCAACAAAATTAAATTGAATAAATAACTGTAATTCAACTGAAAGGAAGTTTGAATGGAATTTGAAATTAGTTTCGAGTCCAAATTGTAAGACAGTAACGTAATATTACTGCAATCGATAATACAGATGCCTACGTCTACGGTAATAGTTCGTGGAATCAAGAAGAGAGGCCGCTGTCACAATAATGACCACAGAGATGACACTCTTGCTTGCCTTTCTCTATGATTGTTCACATCGTTGGGATAAAAAGCAGCCTATTAACTATTGCGCATCGTAAGGAATCTAAATACAAATTTTTGTCCAAATCATTTTAGTAACACAATCGTGAAAAGCGGACAAACAGACAAACACACTTTCGCATTTATATGTATATTAGTAAGGATAATGCTATTCAGGTAGCTTGATTAAAAAGCAACAATTTTGAATCTCTTCGGTGTGAATTCATTTCGATTTTAATTTCTCGTTGTCATGTCGAAGGCGAGGCGGCTTTTTCGATCGCGGAAATGACATAACACTTCAGTCTAACTGTAATTATATGGAAATCACAGCCAGTACATAAACATTCTGTAAGGAATATATTCCCAATCATATAAATGAGGTACACGGCTTGTAATTCAGACGACTCAGCTTCGAAAGCAGTTTCTTGCATAAGGACAAGAAGATGAAATAGCAAAATAACTTGTTTATTGGCATTGTGCCGGTAGCGATAGATATAAGTTCAGACAAGGAAGATAAGCCAGCCGCTTATGGTAAAGCCGTTTAAATGCCGTTTTGTGGATATGCATATTACAGGCATTTTTGCGCTAAGCCCATTTAACATAATTTGCGGAGCGATTCTTGCACACTTTGAAACTAAATGATACCGATCGCTCCCAACCTGCAACCTAGACATTTCAGCAATCAGGAATCTAAATCAAAGTCAAATAAGCACATATTAATGAGAATCACTAACTTTAAGTAGATTAGGAATAGCACTGTTTTTTATCATTTAAAAATAAGATAAAAGAATTAATGTTAAAAAAACTCGAAAGTTAAAGAAATGAAATTTCCAAAATTTTAAAGAAAAAAGCAAATTTCGAAATGAACTCTAATTTTTAGAAGCATTTTTGATATAAAGAATATTTTCGAAACAAATAAAAATTTAGTAAAAAAACTGATTTTTTATTAATTTCGAACCTTTCAAAAAACTTGGAACTTCTGAGAAAAATTTGAACTCTTGGGAAAAATTCGAACTCTTGGGAAAAATTCGAACTCTTGGGAAAAATTCGAACTCTTGGGAAAAATTCGAACTTTTGGGAAAAATTCAATTTTTTGGGAAAAATTCGAACTTTTGGGAAAAATTCGAACTTATGGGAAAAATTAGAACTTTTGGAAAACATTCGAACTTTTCAGAAAAATTCCTACTTTTGTGAGAAAAATCAAAATATTGTGAACAATTTGGAATTTCTGAACATTTTGGGAAATTTTTGAACTTCTGGGAAACTTTAAAAGAGAGCAATTCGAACGTTTGTCAAATAATTAAAGTTAAAAAGTTAAAATTTGGTAAACTATACAATTTTTTTTAATTCAAACTCCTGGAAAAATTTTGAATTTTAGGAAAAATTCGAACTTTTGGGAAAAATTTAAAATTTTGGGAAAAATTCAAACTCTTGGAAAAAATTCGAACTTATGGGAAAAATTCGAACTTATTGGAAAAAAATCGAAATTTTGGCAAAAATTTAGTAAAAAACTGATCTTATATTAATTTATAACTTTTGGGAAAAATTCAAAATTCTGGGAAAATTTTCAACTTCTGGAAGAAATTTGAACTTCTAGAAAAAATTCGAAACCTTAGGAAAAGTTTCTAGATTTGTGAAAAAAAAATCAAAATTTTGTGAACAACTTGGAATTTTCTGAAAAATTTGGGAAATTTTTGAACTTCTGGGAAAAATTCGAACTTTTGGGAAAAATTCGAACTATTGGGAAAAATTCGAACTTTTGGGAAAAATTCAATATTTTGGGAAAAATTCGAACTTTTGGAAAAAATTTGAACTTTTGGGAAAAATTCGAACTTATGGGAAAAATTAGAACTTTTGGAAAACATTCGAACTTTTCGGAAAAATTTCTACTTTTGTGAAAAAAATCAAAATTTTGTGAACAATTTGGAATTTTCTGAAAAATTTGGGAAATGTTTGAACTTCTGGGAAACTTTAAAAGAGAGCAATTCGAACGTTTGTCAAATATTTAAAGTGAAAAAGTCAAAATTTAGTAAATTATACAATTTTTTTTAATTCAAACTCCTGGGAAAATTTTGAACTTTTGGGAAAAATTCGAACTTTTGGGAAAAAATTAAACTTTTGGGAAAAATTCAAACTCTTGGCAAAATTCGAAATTATGAAAAAAATCGAAATTTTGGCAAAAATTTAATAAAAAACTGATCTTATATTAATTTATAACCTTTGGAAAAAATTCAAACTTCTGGGAAAAATTTGAACTTCTGGGAATAATTTGAACTTCTAGAAAAAATTCCATCCCTTAGGAAAAATTCCTACTTTTGTGAGAAAAATCAAAATTTTGTGAACAATTTGGAATTTTCTGAAAAATTTGGAAAATTTTTGAATTTCTGGGAAGATTAATTAAAAGAGAGCAACTCGAACGTTTGTCAAAAATTCAAAGTTAAAAAGTCAAAATTTAGTAAATTATACAATTTTTTTTAATTCGAATTTCTGGGAAAATTTTGAACTTTTGGGAAGATTCGAGCTTTTAGGAAAAATTTAAACTTTTGAGAAAATTTTAAGCTATCGGGAAAAATTTGAACTTATGGGAAAAAATCGAAATTTTGACAAAAATTTAGTAAAAAACTGATCCTACATTAATTTATAACTTTCGGGAAAAATTTGAACTTCTGGCAAAAATTTGAACTTCTAGAAAAAATTCGACACCTTAGAAAAAGTTCCTACTTTTGTGGAAAAAAACAAAATTTTGTGAACAATTTGAAATTTAATAAAAAATTTGGGAAATATTTGAACTTCTAGGAAACTTGATTAAAAGAGAGCAATTCGAACGTTTGCCAAATATTCAAAGTTAAAAAGTCAAAATTTGGTAATTATACAATTTTTTTAATTCGAATTCCTGAGAAAATTTTAAACTTCTGGAGAAAACTCGAACTTTTGAAAAAAATTCGAACTTATGGGAAAAAATTAAACTTTTGGGAAAAATTCAAACTCTTGGCAAAATTCGAAATTATGGAAAAAAATCGAAATTTTGGCAAAAATTTAGTAAAAAACTGATCTTATATTAATTTATAACTTTTGGAAAAAATTCAAACTTCTGGGAAAAATTTGAACTTCTGGGAATAATTTGAACTTCTAGAAAAAATTCGACCCCTTAGGAAAAGTTCCTACTTTTGTGAAGAAAATCAATATTTTGTGAATAATTTGGAATTTTCTGAAAAATTAAGATTAAGATTAAGTAAAAGAGAGCAATTCGAACGTTTGCCAAATATTCAAAGTTAAAAAGTCAAAATTTGGTAATTATACAATTTTTTTAATTCGAATTCCTGAGAAAATTTTGAACTTTTGGAGAAAATTCGAACTTTTGGGAAAAATTAATTCTTTTGGGAAAAAATCAATTTTTTGGAAAAAATTCAAACTTTTGGAAAAAATTTGAACTTGTGGAAAACATTTGAACTTTTGGGAAAAATTCAAACTTTCGGAAAAAAATCAATTTTTAGAGAAAAATTCGAAATTTTGGGAAAAATTCGAACCTATGGGAAAAATTCGCACTTTTGGGACAAATTTAAACTTTTGGAAAAAAAATCAATTTTTTGGGAAAAATTCGAACTTTTGAAAAAAATTCGAACTTTTGGGACAAATTCGAACTTATGGGAAAAATTTGAACTTTTGGGAAAAATTCCAACTTGAAAAAAAATTTTTTTTTGGGAATTTTTTGGTAATTATACAATGTTTTTTAATTCGAATTCCTGAGAAAATGTTGAACATTTGGAAAAAATTCGAACTTTTGGGAAAAATTCGAACTTAGGGGAAAAATTCGAACTTTTGGGAAACATTCAAAATTTTGGCAAAAATTTGAACTTTTGGGAAAAATTCGAACTTTTGGGAAAAATTCGAACTTTTGGGAAAAATTTGAAATATTGGAAAAAATTGAATGGACTTTCGTGAAAATGTTCATATTTAGAGATCAATTCGAAATATGCGAACAATTCAAAATAGAAAAATCTCAATATAGAGATTATTTTTTAATTCGAACTTCTGAGAAAAATTTGAATTTGTTGGAAAAATTTGAATTTCTTGAATAAATTCCATATGTTAATATCTTTCAGAAAAAAAATCAAAATTTTGTGGACAATTTAGAATTTTTTGAAAAATTTGGAAAATTTTTGAATTTCTGGGAAGATTAATTTAAAGAAAGCAATTCGAACGTTTGCCAAATATTCAAAATTAAAAAGTCAAAATTTGGTAATTATAGAATTTTTTTTTAATTCGAATTCATGAGAAAATGTTGAACTTTTGGACAAAATTCGAACTTTTGGAAAAAATTCGAACTCATGGGAAAAATTCGAACTTTTGGGAAAAAATCAAACTTTTGGCAAAAATTCAAATTTTTGGGAAAAATTTGAACTTTTGGGAAACATTCGACCTTTTGGGAAAAATTCGAAATTTTGGAAAAAATTTGAAATATTGGAAAAAATTAAATTGTTCTAACAATTCGGAATTTTCTGAAAAATTTGGGAAATATTTGAACTTCTAGGAAACTTCGAAATTCGAAAGTTCGCCAGATATTCAAAGTAAAAAAGTCAAAATTTAGTAAATTATACATTGTTTTTTAATTCGAATTCCTGAGAAAATTTTGAACTGTTGGGGAAAATTCGAACTTTTGGAAAAAATATAAACTTTTGTGAAAAATTCAAACTTTTGGGAAAAATTCGAACTTGTGGAAAAAATTTGAACTTATGAAAAAAATTCACACTTTTGGAAAAATTTCAACTTTTGGAAAAAAAATTGATTTTTGGGAAAAATTCGAACTTTTGGAAACAATTCAAACTTTTGGGAAAAAATTTAAACTTCTGGGAAAAATTCGAACTTTTGGGAAAAATCCAAACTTGTGAAAAAAAATCGATTATTGGAAAAAATTCGAACTTTTGAAAAAAATTCGAACTTTTGTGAAAAAAAATCAAAATATTGTGTAAAATTTGGAATTTTCTAAGAAATTTGGGAAATTTTTGAAATTCTGGGAAACTTGATTAAAAGAGAGCAATTCGAACGTTTGCCAAATATTCAAAGTTAAAAAGTCAAAATTTGGTAATTATACAATTTTTTTAATTCGAATTCCTGAGAAAATTTTGAACTTTTGGAGAAAATTCGAACTTTTGGGAAAAATTAATTCTTTCGGGAAAAAATCAATTTTGTGGGAAAAATTCAAACTTTTGGAAAAAATTCAAACTTTTGGAAAAAATTTGAACTTGTGGAAAACATTTGAACTTTTGGGAAAAATTCAAACTTTCGGAAAAAAATCAATTTTTAGAGAAAAATTCGAAATTTTGGGAAAAATTCGAACCTATGGGAAAAATTCGCACTTTTGGGACAAATTTAAACTTTTGGAAAAAAAATCAATTTTTTGGGAAAAATTCGAACTTTTGAAAAAAATTCGAACTTTTGGGACAAATTCGAACTTATGGGAAAAATTTGAACTTTTGGGAAAAAATTCAAACTCTTGGAAAAAATTCGAACTTATGGGAAAAATTCAAACTCTCGGAAAAAAATCAATTTTTTGGAAAAAATTTGAACTTCTGGGAAAAAATTCGAACTTCTGGGAAAAATTCGAACTTATGGAAAAATTTGAACTTCTGGCAAAAATTTGAACTTCTGGCAAAAATTTGAACTTCTGGGAAAAATTTTGAACTTTTGGAAAAAATCAATTTTTTGGAAAAAATTCAAAATTTAGTAAATTATACAATTTTTTTTAATTCGAATTCCTGAGAAAATTTTAAACTTCTGGGAAAAATTCGAACTTATGGGAAAAATTCGAACGTTTGCCAAATATTCAAAGTTAAAAAGTCAAAATTTAGTAAATTATACAATTTTTTTTAATTCAAATTCCTGAGAAATGTGAAATCTCATCTCAGAATATAAAACTTACATTTCAAAAATATAAGATTCTTATCTCAGAAATATAAAATTGTTTGATCAAAATGAAAAATAATAGTCTCAAGGATATGACATTATCAACCCACAAATATGATATTTTTAGCTCAAAATATGAAAGTTCCTTTTGAGAAATACAAGATTCCTATCTCAAAATTATACAATTATCAGTTTACACATTTAAAACTCTCATCCTTAGACATTTAAAGTACTCTCTCGAAAATATAAAATTTTTATCTGGAAATATGAAATTTTTATCTCAGAATATAAAATTTTATCTGAGAAATATGAAATTTTAATTTTAAAAATTTAAGATTCTTATTTTACAGATATAAAATTTTAGGTTAGACATGGAAATCTTAGTATCGAAAATATGAAATTATTATCCCAGAAATATGATATTTTTATCTTAGAATATGAAATTCACATTTCAAAAATTTAAGATTCTTATTTTACAGATATAAAATGTTCAGGTTAGACATGAGAAATCTTAGTATCGAAAATATAAAATTTTTATCTCAGAATATGAAATTTTTATCTCAGAATATGAAACTTACATTTCAAAAATATGAGATTCTTATTTCAAGAAATATAAAATTTTTGGCTTGAAATGAAATATGTTAGTCCCAAAAATATAAAATTATCATCCCAGAAATATAATATTTTCAGCTCAGAATATGAAAGTTCTTTTGAAAAATACAAGATTCGTATCTCGGAATTAAACAATTATCAGCTTAAACATTTAAACATTTAAAACTCTTATTCTTAGACATTTGAAGTACTTTCTCGAAAATATAGAATTTTTATTTGATAAATATGAAATTTTATCTGGGAAATATGAAATTCTTTATCTCAGAATATGAAATTTACATTTCAAGAATTTAAGATTCCTATTTTACAGATATAAAATTTGTAGGTTAGACATGGGAAATCTTAGTATCAAAAATATAAATAATATATAATTTTTACCTGAGAAATATGAAATCCTTATCTCAGAATATGAAACTTACATTTCAAAAATATGAGATTCTTATTTCAGAAATATAAAATTTTTGTCCGGAAATAAAAAATGTTATTCCAAGAAATATAAAATTATTATCCCAGAAATATGATACTTTTCAGCTCAGTATATGAAAGTTCTTTTTAAGAAATACATGATTCCTATCTCGGAATTAAACAATTATCAGCTTAAACATTTGAAACTCTCATTCTTAGACATTTGAAGTATCGTCTCGAAAATATAAAATTTTTATTTGATAAATATGAAGTTTTATCTGGGAAATATGAAATCTTTATCTCAGAATATGAAATTTACATTTTAAAAATAAAGGATTCTTATTTTACAGATATAACATTTTTAGGTTAGACATGGGAAATCTTAGTAACGAAAATATGAAATTATATATAAGTTTTACCTAAGAAATATGAAATCCTTATCTCAGAATATAAAACTTACATTTCAAAAATATGAGATTCTTATTTCAGAAATATAAAATTTTTGTCCCGAAATAAAAAATGTTAGTCCAAGAAATATGAAATTATTATCCCAGAAATATGATACTTTCAGCTCAGTATATGAAAGTTCTTTTAAGAAATACATGATTCCTATCTCGGAATTAAACAATTATCAGCTTAAACATTTGAAACTCTCATTCTTAGACATTTAAAGTATCGTCTCGAAAATATAAAATTTTTATTTGATAAATATGAAGTTTTATCTGGGAAATATGAAATCTTTATCTCAGAATATGAAATTTACATTTTAAAAATATAGGATTCTTATTTTACAGATATAAAATTTTTAGGTTAGACATGGGAAATCTTAGTATCGAAAATATGAAATTATATATAATTTTTACCTGAGAAATATGAAATCCTTATCTCAGAATATGAAACTTACATCTCAAAAATATGAGATTCTTATTTCAGAAATATAAAATTTTTGGCTCAGAATGAAAAATGTTAGTCCCAAAAATATGAAATTATCATCCCAGAGATATGATATTTTCAGCTCAGAATATGAAAGTTTCTTTTAAAAAATGCAAGATTCTTGTCTCGGAATTACACAATTATCAGCTTAAACATTTGAAACTCTCATCCTTAGACATGTGAAGTACTCTCTCGAAAATAAAGAATTTTTATTTGAGAAATATAAAGTTTTATCTAGGAAATATGAATTCTTTATCTCAGAATATGAAATTTACATTTCAAAAATTTAAGATTCTTATTTTACAGATATAAAATTTTCAGGTTAGATTTTGGAAATCTTAGTCTTAAAAATACGAAATCATATTAATATAATTTTTTCTGAGAAATATGAAACCCTCATCTCAGAATATGAAACTCACATTTCAAAAATATGAGATTCTTATTTCTTTAAATATACAATTCTTGGCTCAGAATAAAAAATGTTAGTCCCAAGCATATGAAATTATCATCCCAGAAATATGATATTTTTAGCTCAGAATATGAAAGTTCCTTTTAGGAAATACAAGACTCTTGTCTGGGAATTACAAAATTTTCAGCTCAAGCATTCAAAAATTTTATTTCCACAATATGAAATTATCGTCTCAGAAATATGAATTCTAATTTCAGAATGTGCTATTTATATCTTATAAAAAGAGAAATTCTTTACTCAAAATTAGGAAATTTTCAGATTGGACGTGAAATTTTAATATTGAAAATATCAAATTATCATCTGAAAAATGTAAAATATTTACCTCAGAAATATAAAACTTTAATTTAAATATTATGAGACTTGTCTATGAATTATAAAATTTTAAGCTCAGACATTTAAAGTTCTCACATCAAAAATATGAAATTGTTATCTCAGAAATATGAAATTTCTATCTAATATATAGCAAATTATCGTCTGAGAAATAAAAAATGTTTACCTCAGAATATAAAAATGTTATTTAAAAATCATGAGATTCTTGTCTTTGAGCTATAAAGTTTTCGGCTCAGCTCTCATTTTGCAAATATAAACTTGTCATCTCAGAAATATAAAATTCTTATCTAAGATATAAAAAATTTTCATTTGAGAACTATAAAATAATCATCTTGGTATTATGAAATTCTAATCCGAGAAATATGACGTTATCATTTCAGAATCAGAACATTATCTAGAAGAGTGAAATGTTTTCTGACTTATCTCAGAAATATGAAATTCTCATCTTAAAGTATAAAATTTCTATTTGAGAAATATAAGTTTCTTGAGTTATTACATTTTCAGTTTAGTCATTGGCAATCCTCATCTCGAAAATATAAAATATCATCTCAGAAATATGAAGTTTGCATCTCGAACACAAAATATGTTCATCTCAGAAATATAAAATTCCGATCTCATAAATTCTTACTTCAGAAATATGAAATGATTGTAAATATCAAAGCATTCTTACCTCAAATGAAATGTTCGTCTCTCAAATATGACATCATATCAGAAATATGATATTCTTATATCATCCAAGAAATATAAAATGTTAGAATTTGAAATTGTCATTCCGGAATATGAAATTGTAATAATCATGGTGAAACTATTATTATTATTATTATTATTATTATTATTATTATTAATATTTTAATGTATTAATCTCGGTTTTAAATGGCTTTATTGTTGGGGTCTTTGCACATCTTTCAACGTGATTGGTTTATAATAATAATTCTCATACTACCCCAGTTCGAACACTTCCATTTTTATCTAAATTGTTGAGTGAACACTCAAGGTATAAATTCAATAAAATTAATTTCCAATTTAAAAGTTTTTTAATGATAAAACAGTGTAAAGGAGAAGAATGTTTCATCTAATTGCGCTTTTAAAATATGAAACGAATGTGGAGCAACAATAACGAAATAACGATTGTTAGAACTTGCTTACGCCAAAATCGAAATATATAAAAAAAAACGACGCAATACATCATCCCAAATTGAATTTTTCCGCTAATTCAGACAAATTACCTTCGCTGAAAACGTCAGAAGCTTTCACGAAACTCCGAAAGTTTTTTCAATGTTGAATTTCGCGATCGAGAGCGACCGCAGCCAGCTGGCTACCATTTGATGAAAGTGAGCAAATATTACTTTACTGGTAATGTTAGACATTAAGTCTACTCTTTAATGATGCATTATCGGGTTCGATAAAAGGATTATCTGCGGGCAATTCGGAACCGAGCATATGGCAAACGATGGTATTGAATACGTTCGAGTTACAAAGATGTTGGAAACTGGAGTTGAAATTTCGACTTTTATTACTTACACTAAAAATACTCGAATTTGTAGAAGCTGTTAGATCAGAATGTGGAAGTCCTCATAAAGATTAACTAATAACACGAGTATCCATCCCCCAGTTGATTTGTCTCTGCGAGCCGAGGTGGTGATTGCTCAGAAAAAATAGATTCTGAGAAATTAAACATCGATGTTATCATATCAAAATTCATATTTCTGAGGCGAACAATTAGGGTTGGTCGATGTTGAGAAAATATCGATGTCAAGAAATTAAACATCGATTTTTTCAGATTAAATGACGTGACGAAATATGAATTTAATATTTGTGAGTAATGAAAATTTAAGATCTCTGAGAGAGTAATTTCATGTTTCTGAAACAAGAATTTCACGTTTTTTTATATAAACATTTCATACTTTTGAGGTGATAATGGCATATTTTTTTGGGTCAGAATTTTACATTTACAAGATCAGAATTTTATATTTACAAAACGAGAATTACATATTTCTGAGCCAAGAGTTTCATATTTCTGAGATACTAATTTCATATTTCTAAAACGAGAGTATTATATTATTAGAAGAAAATTTCGCACCTTCGAGTTGAAAATTTCATATTTTTGGATAATGGTTTCATATTTAGGGGATCAGAATTTTATAGCTTTAGGTAATATTGTTAACACCAGTACTCTTATGTTGAAGATGCAAATTTTATACTTTCAAATAGAGAATCTCACTTATACTTTCGAGATGAGAAATTCATATTTTCAGAAATATGAAATTCTACTTTTAGAAATATGAAAGTCTGGTTTCAGAAACATGAAAGCCTGGTATTAGAAATATGAAAGTCTGATTTCAGAAATATGAAAGTCTGCTTTCAGAAATATATAATTCTCTTCTCAGGACTAGAATTACGCATTTCTGAAACCAGACTTTCATATTTCTGAAACCAGACTTTCATATTTATAAAACCCTAAGTTCATATTTCTGAAACCAGAATTTCATATTTCTGAGAGAATGCCATATTTCTGAAACCAGAATTTCATATTTCTGAGGGAATTCCATATTTCTGAAACCAGAATTTCGTATCTCTAAAATTATGATTTTCTATGTTCGAGGAAATGTAATCTGATCTAATTAATCTAATTAAAATTTGAATAATTATGACATAATTGTGCCCTAATCACACGTCTCTAGTGAAAATTGAATAAAACACAAAAAATTTTTTTTACAGAATTTACACTTTATCGTAGCTGAGTAGCTGAGATAAACGTCTAATTAAGGTGCTGTAATTCTGTGTATTAGGGAAACAACGATTGAAATGAGATTAACAAATAATATTGCTCGCTTCCTCAATAACGTTAATTAGTCGTTATAGCTAATAAGTCAATATGAAATATTGACACTGACGTAAACCAATATAATTTAACGGCGAGGAAGCCTAACGTCTCATCTGATTTTCCTAATTCATCTCCAGTTTTGCTGTCTGACAGCATGTATTGAGCTTTAATGTGTAACGATTTTAATAATCAATTAGATTCGCATACAGACAAAACGGAACATGAAAAATAAATTACCTCTAATATCCAAATAACCAGGATCGTCTATAGCAATAATTGACGAGATAAATCACGGGATATTACACTTAATAATTAATAAGGACCGTTAATTGCCGCCTAATGAATAATAAGTGTTCATTAGACCTTTGGAAAATCAGGTTAGTATTAGTAAGACACGGTTTATCAGCTAGCCATAAATCTTAACCACATCC
Source organism: Dastarcus helophoroides (assembly GCA_028583605.1). Classification (NCBI taxonomy): domain Eukaryota; kingdom Metazoa; phylum Arthropoda; class Insecta; order Coleoptera; family Bothrideridae; genus Dastarcus; species Dastarcus helophoroides. The sequence continues at coordinate 18,582,174 of CM053337.1, read as the reverse complement.
TCGCAACCTTCTAATTAGCCGGATACCCTAAATGGTATATTTAAGCGAAAAAGTCGACTTTGAAGCTGTCTCGGAAAGTAGAACGCCTCCAAGACGAATTTAGACACGTCGGGAAGTTGCATCATCGCCCTTATTAAGTTCCAGCCTCAGCTCACTGAAATGTTACTGCGAATAAATAGTATCTCTCTGAAGATGATAACTTGGCTATCGAAACGCGTTAAAGCAACATTTGTTGAGTTTCTTAATCTTTCTTGGTTTCAGGGTACAAGATTTGTATTTCAATTTTTGAAGATGACCAAGGACCAGTCCGTTCCACCAAAACGAATAAGTAGATCTATTTTGACATGAAAAACTCTTGAGACAACCAACGATTTTAAAACTTTCACCCTTTAGTGGAAAAATATGAAATTCTGGTCTCAGAACTGTACAGCTTGGGTCTCAGAACTATACAGTTGGAAGTCTCAGAAATATGACATTCTTGCTTCATAAATTCTAAACCTATTTCACAAATAAAAAATGTTTCTGATTAAGTTAGAAGTCTTTAGAGGCGACCACGAACTGATTTGGTTAATATAAGAAGTAAATAGTTTGCTCTGTCTCAGAAACATGAAACTCTCGTCTGAAAATATGATATTCTTATCTAGACAATATGAAACTATCATCTCAGGTATGTCATAAACTCATGGCAATAACGTAAAATCCTCCTATAAAAATAAGTGAATTTGTGTATCAGAAATGTAAAATTTGTGGCTCAGAAATATGAAGTTTGTGTCTCACAATCAGAGAATGATTTTGTATATTTAACACTAAAGCTTTATATCTGAGCTGAATATTTCATAAATTCGAGATAAGATCTTATTCTTATGAGACATAAATTTAATATTCAGAGATGAAATTTCTCATTGCTCATATGATAATTACGAAACTTAAAATTTCATTACTTTGAGACAAAAATCTCATATTTCTTAAAAGCAAACTTCATATTCTGAGATAAGAATTTTATATTTTTGGAGCAACAGTATTTTCGATACAAAAATTTTTAGTTACTTACAAAGTTCATAATTTCCTGATAACAATCTTATAATTGTGACGTACACATTTTAAATTCTGGGATAATAGTTTCATACTTTTTTTAATTTTAAATTTGAGAAAGTATTTCAAATGTCAAAGCGAAAAATTTCAAAATTCTGAGACAAGAACCATATATTTCTTTATGGAATATTAAATTTCATATTCTGAGATAAGAATTATTTTCCAAAGTGATGGTAGGAGATTCCTATTTTTTAAATTTTACATTTTAGAGAGAATTTGAAATGTCTACGCCAAAAATTCTGAAACAAGAATCACACATTTCTTAAGAGTTAAATTTCATATTCTGAGATGAGGATTTAAAATTTTAATGTAATACTCTTAATACTAAAATCACGAATCTGACCTAAAACATTCATAATTCCACCATGAAGGATCTCATATTTTTAAGGGGCACATTTCATATTCTGAGATATAGTTTCATATTTTTCTAATTTCATATTTTTAAGAAAAAATGTCAAATGTCCAGGCTAATCCATTTTACAATTTGGAGACAAGAAAACACATATTCTTAAACGCAAATTAAATTTCATATTCTGAGATGAGAATTTTCAATTTTAAAGTAATGTATTTGATACTAACAATTCGTATCTGACCCTGAAATTTCTCAGTTCCACGGTAAGAATCTTATATTTTTAAGATGTAAATTTCATATTTTGAGATTGGGGTTTTATATTTATTTATATTTTTTTTCGAGAGAGAGAGAGAGAGAGAGAGAGAGAGAGAGAGAGAGAGAGAGAGAGAGAGAGAATTTTAAATATCTAGCCTAAAATTTTTACAATTTTGATAGAAGAATTAAATAATTTATAACAAAAATTAAATTTCATATTCTGAGATGAAAATTTTAAAGTTAAATTTTTGATATTACAATTTTGTATATGAACATAAAATTTCACAATTTCACGGTAGGAATCTTATATTTTTAAGGTGCAGATTTCATATTCTGAAATAAGAGGTTCTTATTTTTTAATATCATATTTTTGAAAGAGAATTTTAAATGCCTAGACTAAAAATTACACAATTTTGATACAAGAATTACATATTTTATACTAAAAACTTAATTCCATATTCTGAGATAAGAGTTTTGTATTTTTTTAATTTCATATTTTCGAGAGAGAACTTTAAATGTCTAAGCTAAAATATTTACAATCCTGAAGCAACATATTTTTAAGCAAACATTAAATTTCATATTCTGAGACGAGAATTTTAAATTTCTAAATATTTTTAATACCAAAATTTTGCCTCGAACCCGAATATTTCTCAATTTTATATTTTTAAAGTACATATTTCATATTCTGAGAAAAAGGTTTAATATTTTTTTAATTTCATAATTATAAGACAATTTTAAATGTCTAAGCAAAAATTTCTAAGACAAGAATAACATTTATAAGAAAAATTAAATTTCATATTCTGAGATGAGAATTTTAAATTTTAAAGTTATATTGTTGATATCAAAATTTTGCGTTTGACCCGAATATTTCGTTATTCCACGATAAAAATCTCCCATTTTTGAGGTGTAAATTTCATATTCTGAGATAACATTAAATTTTTTTACATTTCATATTTTTAAAAAAGAATTTTAAATGTCTTAGTTAAAAATTGCACCATTTTAAGTCAAGAATTACATCAGTTTGGTGAAACGGACTGGTCCTTGGTTATCTTCAAAAATTGAAATAAAAAAAATTGAAATGTCCCTAGAAACCAAGAAAGATTAAATAAAACACAACAAACGTTGCTCTAACGCGCTTCGACAGTGTATTCCTCTGAAGATGACAGCTTGGTTGTCGAAACGCGTTAGAGTAACGTTTGTTGTGTTTTTTTAATCTTTCTTGGTTTCAGGGGACAACTGACCCAAATATTTCGTAATTCCACAATAAGAATCGCATATTTTTAAGAAACAAATTTCATATTCTGAGACCAGAGTTTGATATTTTTTGAATTTTATAAATGTTATGTTTTCGAAAGAGCATTTCAAGAATTACATATATATAATAACCAAAAATTAAATTTCATATTCTGAGGCAAGCATTTCAATTTTAAAATAATATTTTTGTTACCAAAAATTTGTATTCGATCCGAATAATTCGTTATTCTACGATAAGAATCTCATATTTTTAAGGTGCACATTTCATATTCTGAGATACAAGTTTCATATTTTTTTAAATTCATGTCTTCGAGAAAAAATTTTAAATATTTAAGCTAGGAATTTTACAATTTTAAGACATGTATCATTTATTTTATAACGAAAATTAAATTTCATATTCTGAGATGGGAGTTTTAAATTTTGAAGTAATATTCATGATACTTTAATTTTGTATCTAACCCAAAATTTTTATAGTTTCATGGTTAGAGTCTTATATTTTAAAGGTACAAATTTCATATTCTGAGACGATGATTACATATTTTTCAAAATTTATATTTGTGACAGAAAATTTCAAATGTATAAGCTAAAGCTTTCACATTTTGAGACAAGCATCACATATTTCGCAAACACAAATTAAATTTCATATTCTGAGACGAGAATTTTAAATTTCAAAAAAATATTTGTGGCACCAAATATTTTTATAGTTCCACGGTTAGAGTCTTATATTTTTAAGGTACAAATTTCATATTCTGAGACGAGAATTACATATTTTCTAAAATTCATATTTGTGACAGAATATTTCAAATGTATAAGCTAAAGCTTTCACAATTTTGAGACAAGCATCACATATTTCGCAAACACAAATTAAATTTCATATTCTGCGACGAGAATTTTAAATTTCAAAAAAATATTTGTGGCACCAAATATTTTTATAGTTCCACGGTTAGAGTCTTATATTTTTAAGGTACAAATTTCATATTCTGAGACGAGAATTACATATTTTTTAAAATTTATATTTGTGACAGAAAATTTCAAATGTATAAGCTAAAGCTTTCACAATTTTGAGACAAGCATCACATATTTCGCAAACACAAATTAAATTTCATATTCTGAGACGAGAATTTTAAATTTCAAAAAAATATTTGTGACATCAAAATTTTGTAACTGACCCAAATATTTCGGTATTCCAAAATGAAAATCGCATATTTTTAAGAAACAAATTTCATATTCTGATACCAGAGTTTGATATTTTTTGAATTTTATAAATGTTATGTTTTCGAAAGAGCATTTTAAATGTTTAAGCTAAAAAATTTACAGTTCTTCGACAGGCATCACATATTTCTTAAACAAAAATTAAATTTCATATTCTGAGATGAGAATTTTAAATTTTAAAGTTAATCTCTTGACTTTAAAATTTCGCATCTGACTTAAAAATTTTATAATTTTACGATAACAATCTCATATTTTTGAGCTAAAAATTTCATATTCTGAGATCAGAGTTCCATATTTTTTAAATTTCACATATTCTCAAAAGAATTTTAAATGCTCAAGCTACAAATTTTGCAATTGTAAGCACAGAATCGGACAATTCTTAAACTAAAATGAAATTTCATATTCTGAGGTGCAAATTTGAAATTTTAGAGCAATATCTTTGTTATTAAAGCTTCGTATCTGATCTGATAATTTTATAATTTTACGATAAAAATCTCATATTTTTAAGATGCACATTTCATATTCTGAGATAAGAAATTCATATTTTCTAATTTCATATTTTCAAGAGGGAGAACTTCAAATGTTTAAGCTTAAAATTTTACAATTCTAAGACAACAATTACATATTTCCCAAACAAAAATTAAATTTCCTATTCTGAGATGAGTATTTTAAATTTGAAAGTAAAATTTTTAATATTAAAATTTGGTGTTATACCTAAAAATTTTATAATTCCAAGATAAGACTCTCATATTTTTATGGTGCAAATTTTATATTCTGAGATTGGAGTTTTATATTCACTAAATTTCATATTTTCGATGAAGAATCTCAAGTGTCTAAGCTGAATATGTTACAATTCTGAGACAAAAAACACATATTTCTTGAAGGCAAATTAAATTTCATATTCTAAGGCCAAAATTTTAAATTTTGAAATAATATTTTTGATACCAAATTTTTTTATCTGAGCTGAACATTATATAATTCCACGGTGAGAATCTTATATTATTAAGGTGCAATTTCATATTCTGAGAAGAGATTTTTATATTTTTAAAATTTTATATTTTTAAGAGAGAATTCTAAATTCCTAAGCTAAAAATTTCACATTTTTGAGATAAGAATCACATATTTCGCAAACAAAAAATAAATTTCATATTCTGAGATAAGCATTATAAATTTTGAAGTACAAGTTTTGATACTAAACTTTCATAGTTGACCTGAAAATTTCTTAATTCCACAATAAGAATCTTATATTTTTGTGGTACAAATTTCATATTCTGAGATTGGAGTTTTATATTTATTAAATTTCATATTTTCGATGAAAACTTTTAAGTGTCTAAACTAAAAATGTTACAATTCTGAGACAAAAAACACATATTTCTTGAACGCAAATTAAATTTCATATTCTGAGACCAAAATTTTAAATTTTGAAATAATATTTTTGATACCAAATTTTTTTATCTGAGCTGAACATTATATAATTCCACGGTGAGAATCTTATATTATTAGGTGCAATTTCATATTCTGAGAAGAGATTTTTATATTTTTAAAATGTTATATTTTTAAGAGAGAATTCTAAATTCCTAAGCTACAAATTTCACAATTCTGAGATAAGAATCACATATTTCTCAAACAAAAAATAAATTTCATATTCTAAGATAAGCATTTTAAATTTTGAAGTACGAGTTTTGATACTAAACTTTCATAATTGACCTGAAAATTTCTTAATTCCACAATAAGAATCTCATATTTTTATGGTACAAATTTCATATTATGAGATTGGAGTTTTATATTTATTAGATTTCATATTTTCGATGAAAAATTTTAAGTGTCTAAGCTAAAAATGTTACAATTCTGAGACAAAAAACTTATATTTTTAAAACGCAAATTAAATTTCATATTCTGAGACCAAAATTTTAAATTTTGAAATAATATTTTTGATAACAAAATTTTTTTTATCTAAGCCAAACCTTCCATAACTCTACGGTGAGAATCTTATATTTTTAAGGTACAAATTTTATATTCTGAGATGAAATTTTTGTATTATTAAAATTTTATATTTTTGGGAGAAAATTTTAAAAGTCTAAGCTAAATATTTCACAATTCTGAGACAACAATCACATATTTCCTAACTTAAAATAAATTTCATATTCTGAGATGAGCATTTTAAATTTTGAAGTACGATTTTTGATACTAAGGTTTCGTAGTTGACCTGAAAATTTCTTAATTCCACAATAAGAATCTCTTATTTTTATGGTGCAAATTTCATATTCTGAGATTGAAGTTTTATATATACTAAATTTCATATTTGCGATAAGAATGTTAAGTGTCTTAGCTACAAATTTTAGAATTCTGAGACAAAAAACACATATTTCTTAAAAGCAAATAAAATTTCATATTCTGAGACAAAAAATTAAAATTTTAAAATAATATTTTTGACGCCAACATTTTTTATCTTAGCCAAATTTTTCATAATTCCTGTGTAGGAATTTTATATTTTTAAAGTACGTATTTCATATCCTGAGACGAAAAATTTATTTTTTTTAAATGTTTTATTTTTAAAAAAAATTTAAATGTCCAAGCCAAAAATTTTACAATTCTAAAACAAGCATCACGTAAATCTCAAACACAAACTAAATTTCATATTCTGAGACCAAAATTTTAAATTTTGAAATATTACTTTTGATGCAAAATTTTAAAAAAATTGAAATACAAAACTTGTCCCCTGAAACCAAGAAAGATTAAAAAACATAACAAAGGTTGCTCTAACGCGAAGATGACAGCTTGGCTGTCGAAACGCGTTAGAGCAACCTTTGTTGTGTTTTATTTAATCTTTGTTGGTTTCAGGGGACAAGTTCTGTATTTCAATTTTTGAAGATAACCAAGGACCAGTCCGTTCCATCAAACCAAATTTTTTTATCTGAGCCGAACATTATATAATTCCACGGTAAGAATCCTACATTTTTAAATCGTAAATTTTATATTCTGAAGACAAGATTTTTATATTATTAAAATTTTTTATTTTTTAGGGAGAATTCTAAATGTCTTAGCTAAAAATTTTACAATTCTGAGACAAGAATCACATATTTCCTAAACAGAAAATAAATTTCATATTCTGAGATGAGCATTTTAAATTTTAAAGTACGGTTTTTGATATTGTTTCAAAACAATATTTTTGGCATTAAAATTTCGTATTTGACCTAAATATTTTGTAATTCCATGGTAAGAATCCCATATTTTGAAGGTGCACGTTTCATATCCTGAGGTAATAGTTTTAAATTTTTGAATTTCATATTTTCGAAAGAAAATTTCAAATGTCTAGGCTGAAAATTTTACAATTCTGGAAACAAAAAACATGTATTTCTCAAACGCAAATTCAATTTCATATTCTGAGACAAGAATTTTAAATTTCAAAGTAATATTTTTAATACCAAAATTTCGTATTTGACTCAAATATTTCGTAATTTAAGATAAGAATCTCATATATTTAAGGTGCATATTTCATATTCTGATGACCGAGTTTTAAATTTTTTAAATTTCATATTTTCAAAGGAGAATTTCAAATGATAACGAAGGCTTCCACGGCCAGAGTCAGTACAGGATATACTTCTTCCGGGATTGGACCGTGTCAAAAACTACTAAAAGTGTTCGACGTTTCTCCCACCATCGTAGGGGGCTTCTTCAGGAACAAAGAAAGAAAAATAGATGAAAAGAGGAATATGAGAATTTCAAATATATAAGCTTTGGTGAAACGGACTGGTCCTTGCTTATCTTCAAAAATTAAAATACAGAATTTGTCCCCTGAAACCAAAAAAGATTAAAAAACACAACAAACGTTGCTCTAACGCGTTTCGACAGCCAAGCTGTCATATTCAGAGGGATAAGCTGAAAATTTTACAATGCTGCGACAAAGGTGACATCTTATATAACAAAATTTAAATTTCATATTCTGATGTACGAATTTTATATTTTTTAAATTTCATATTTTCAAGGGAGAATTTCAAATGTATAAGCTAAGAATTTTACAATGCTGAGACAAAGGCCACATATTTATAACGAAAATTAAATTTCATATTCATATTCAAATGTCAAAGCGAAAAATTTCAAAATTCTGAGACAAGAACCGCATATTTCTTAATGGAATATTAAATTTCATATTCTGAGGTAAAAATTATTTTCCAAGCTAATGTTAAGAGATTCATAGTTTTAAATTTTGCATTTTATAAAGAATTTGAAATGTCTAAGCTAAAAATTTTACAATTCTGAGACAAGAATCACCTATTTCTTAAAAGTTTAATTTCATATTCTGAGATAAAAATTTTAAATTTTAAAGCAATATTTTTGATGCTAAAGTGACATATCTGACCTGACAATTTCATAATTTCACGAGAAAAAACTCAAATTTTTGAGAGGCAAATTTCATATTCTGAGAAGAGAGTCTTATATCATTTAAATTATGTGTTTTCAAGAAAACATTTCAATTGTCTAAGCTAAAAATTTCACAATTGTGAGGCAAGAATCACACATTCCTTAAACGAAAGTTAAGTTTCATATTCTGAGATTGGGAATTTTCGTATTTTGAGGCAATATTCTTGATGGTAAAATTTCGTATCTTACCTGAAAATTTTGTCCACCATAAGAGTTTCATACTGCTGAACTGTAATTTCATATTATAATTTTCTGAATTGCATATCTCTGATAACAATTTCATATTTTTGGAAGAGAATTTCTCAAATAACAGCTCAATAATTTTGAAAGAGGATTTCAAAAAAATTAAAAATTTGTGGAAATTTCCAAAAACACCTGTAATATGGACGAAAAGATGCGAAGGTTCTGTGGTCTCTACATTTTGAGATTTTATAATAAACAATTGAAAAAATTTCGAATTCTAACTTCATATTCTGAGACTATAATATTTTTGATACTAAAATTTCACGTTTAAATTAAAAATTTCATATTTTTGTGATAAGAATCTCGTATTTCTGAAACAAACATTTCCTATAACTTAGATATTTTCTGAGATTTCTGAGATATGAGTTTCATATTTCTGAGATGAGGATTTCATATTTCTGAGGTGACAATTTTATACTTTCGAGGATTTCAAATGTGAGCTCGAAATATCATAATTCTGGGACAAAAATCTCATACTTTTCAAAAGACAATTTCATATTCTGAGATAAGAACACCAAAATCTATAATTTATATTAAAAAAAAACATTCGAAATTTCGTGAAATTATTCGGCCTGTCTAATTTGGTAGCAAAATATTCCCTTGAGAAACGAATGCATTCTTTTTGGTGTTTAGCATTCCAACAATGAAATTTATTGTCCAGTATTCATTTAGAGAGATATTTCAAAGTAAATAAGGTGTTTTTAGAGATAATGAAGCTGTTTCCACGTCGTTCTGATTAATTGCATGTAAATTCGAAAGTATAAATCACAGTCAAGACCGCTAAAGGTTACCGAAGTTATCAACTCTTATCGCTCAAAGCAAAACTGACGAAAATATTAATTGATGAGTACTAATTAGCCTTTCAATAAGCGCTTTTACGGGTTTTGTTAATTAAACGATAACGATCAAATGATGCCCATTACCGACAAACATTTCTATCTAGAGAGCGTTAACGTGCATCATCTTTTTCTATGGGACGACCGCGATCGAAAAGAAAACAAAGATGAAATTCTTGTAAGTAGGCAGATACAACGATGGGATGCCGCAAGCTTCAGATGGTTTCTGGTTTTTCAAGTTTTACTCATATGTCAACAAAGCGAACAAAACGAAACCGCCCGTGTAGCGCTCTCCATTACTTAAATCCCGTTGAAAAATTGCATTTCGTATTGGTTTTACGATTTTCATTAATCTACGTTGCCGCTAATCAAGCGCCGACTGCTAGCTGGGACATCTAGTTGGCTCGTAATTATATCCGCTTTTTCCCCCCGACCCATTAGTCAATTCGCATTCGCGGATTATGTAATTAAAAATTGCCATCATAACCATTACCACATCGAAGCCGCATCCTCTTATGTCGAACGAAGTATGCGCCATTACCATTAAATGGTCGGATTTTTGAAACATTTTTGCAAAATTTTACATTATTTTTAATTATTGCACGTAATATTCAACCTCTTTTTAGTACTGTCATCATCTACTGTTAAAATTAGAGCATGTTGGTAAGGTGTGATGGTCACGCGTGATGGTAACGCGAAACCATCATTTAGCGGGCTATCTAAACCGTTCAACGTGCCTGAAGATGTTTTCATTTCATTTAAAACGTTCTAGTGTATCTGTTTCTAATAGATTTTTGTTGTCGAGGAAATTGTAGGAACAACCGCCATACTAGGGGCTTATCGGTTCGAAGTGATTATCAAACACTTACTGAATAATACCCACTCTATTTTCAAACTAAACTCGAAACACTACAACTGAGTAATTAACTTATTTATTGACTTTTAACTACTAGCTGACTAATTACACTACTAACACATTGACTAACTAATTGATTGATTCGAGGGAAAGGCGTCCGTCTTATATAGTTTTCGCTTCCGGGTTCTAGAAGTTTTTGGCAGATAAGGCTTATCGCTGGTCGAAATTTCTGGAACGCTTATCTGCCGTTTGCTTCATTATCGCGACCGCTTTCCCTTATCAGATCTTTCAAGAAAATTTTCCTACGTACTAAATTCTAAACTTTACATTTCGTTACAGTATGTACACGTATTGTCACGTATGTACACGTATTGACTTTTTTCATTAGGGCGCGACAGATTTTAGATGCGGTGTGAACGAGCGATAAATTGAAAAATTTTTTTTTACTACTTTCCGCTGAATGGCAAAGTTAATTACATTCCTACTCTCCATTATTACAGGAGGCAGGTTGTAACATCTCGCAAATTATGTTGACACACCTCAAAAGCCATAAAAGTGCTAAGTATGAAATCTGATAATTATAATTTGTGGCTTCATTTCTCGCCAAAGAGCTCCTTAACGGGACGATTTTTTGCCGTTAATTAACGGCCGAAATTCTCGCGTATGTTACTCAACAATGTCAACCTTTAACCTTTCACCTAATCGAATATAATTGGTCAAAAAAATTTGCTATTATGTAATAAGTCCAAGTTTACGAAAATATTTTTTAAATAAAAACTAACTTTGACACAACAATTTTCAAAATAGTCCAATTTCCCAATCGTTTTGAAGATGATAGCTTAGCTAACGAAACCTGTTAGCGTTGTGTTTTTTTAATTTTTCTCGGTTTCAAGGGACAAGATTGGTACTGTCCTTAAAATAGTCCAAATTTTCAAAAAATTGACATTTTCTATAATCTTTTAAAAAATTTAAAATTTTCAAAAAAATGCAACTTTAATAAAAACGAAAAAAGTGTAAATTTTGAGAAATCGAAATCTTTTGAAATTCTAAATTTGTAGAAAGTTCAAATTTCTAGAAAATGTTGAAATTTTGAAGTTAAAATTTTAAGAAAATGAAGCAATTGTGATAAAAATGCAAATTTGAAAGAATGAATTTTGAAACGAGGAAACATTTGAAAATAAGTTTAAATTTACGAAAACGTTAACATTTCGAGGAAAAGTCGAAGTTTAAAAATTGTGGAAATACTGAAATGTCGAACGTTTCAAAAAGTCGATACTTTCAAAAAGTCGAGGAAGGAAGAAGAAGAGGAAGAGAAATAAGAAAATGAAGACAAAAAGAAATGGAAGAAGAGCAAGAATAGAAAAAAGAAGAGGGGAAGAAGTGGAAGAAGAGGAAGAAAAAGAAGAGGAAGAAATGAAAGAAAAAGAGGAAGAAGACGAAGAAGAAAAAGAGGTAAAGAAAGGGAGGAAGAAGAGGAAAATAAGGAAAAACAGAAAGAAGAGCAAAAATCGGAAAAGGGGAGGAAAAGAGGAAGAAGAAGCAGAAGAGGAAAAAGAGGATAAATAAGAAGAGGAAGAAGAGAAAGAAGAAAATGAGAAAAAGAAAGAAGTAAAGGTGAAAGAAGAGAATAGGAAAAAGAAGAGGGGAAGAAGAGAAAGAAGGGGAAGAGAAAGAAGAGGAAAAAAAGGAAGGTATATGTGTGTGTCCTTCTCTCTTTCTCTCTCTCTCTTTCTCTCTCTCTCTCTCTCTCTCTCTCTCTCTCTCTCTCTCTCTCTCGCTTTCGCTCGCTCTCTCTCTCTCTCTCTCTCTCTCTCTCGCTCGCTCTCGCGCTCTCTCTCTCTCTCTCGCTCTCTCTCTCTCTCTCTTTCGCTCCCGCTCTCTCTCTCTCTCTCTCTCTCTCTCTCTCTCTCTCTCTCTCTCTCTCATTTTAAAACTTGAATGTTAAAAATTTCATTTTTTAATTTCGGATTTTTTAAGTTTCGACTTTTTTCGATCTGACTTTTCTAAAAATTTCGCCTTTTGTTAAAATTTTAAATGATTTGATCTGAGTTTTTTCAACACTTAAATTTTTTAGTAAATTTGGTTTTTCTTTTATCGCCTCTTTAAAAAAGGAAGAATTTTAAAAATTGCGTTTTTTTCGAAATCTGAGCTATTGAAAGCTTTGACCTTTCTAAAAATCTCAAATTATTTAAAAATTTCGATTCTTTTTTAAATCATTACTTATTTTCAAGATTTCACTTTTCCTCGAAATTTTGACTTTCTTAAAATTTTGTTTTTCAAAAATTCGATTTTTGTTCAAGATTCGAAGTTTTACCGATTTTATTTTTTGAAGAAGAAAAAGAAGAAAAGAAGGAGGAGGAAGAATAAGAAGAAGCAGAAGAGGAAGAAGAAGAGGAAGAAGAAAAAGAAGAAAAGAAGAAGAAAATGAAGACGAACAGAAAGATGAAAAGGTATAAGAAGAGGAAAAATAGGAAGAAGAAGAGGAGGAAGAAGAGAAAGAAGGGGGAAAAAGAAGAGAAAGAAAAGGAAGAAGAAGAGGAAGAAGAGTAAGAATGGAAAGAAGGAGAGGGGGAGAAGAGAAAGAAGGGAAAGAAAATGAGAAGAAAGAAAAGGAAGAAGAAAAAGAGGAAGAAGATAAAAAAGAAAGAGAGGAAAAAGAAGAGGAGAAAGAAGAAGAGCAAGAATAGGAAGAGGATGAGGACGAAGAGGAAAAAGAAGAAGAGAAGAAAAAAGGGGAAGAAAAAGAAGAGGAGGAAGAAGAGGAAGGAAAAGAAAAGGCAGAAAAGAAAGAAGAAAAAGATAAAGAAGAAGGAAAAGAAGTAAAGGTGGAAGAATGGGAAGAAGAAGAGAGAAACGAAAAAGAAAAAGGGAAGGAAAAAGAAAAGGAAGAAAAGGAAGAGGAAGATGCATAAGAGAAAGAAGAAAAAAGAAATAGAAGAAGAGCAAGGATAGAAAAAAGAAGAGGGGAAAGAAGTGGTAGAAGAGGAAGAAAAAAAGAGAAAGAAATGAAATAAGAACAGGAAGAAGACGAAGAAGAAGGAGAGGTAAAAGAAGAGGAAGAAGAAGAGGAAAATAAAGAAAAACAGGAAGAAGAGCAAGAATCGAAAAAGGGGACAAAAAAAAGAAGGAAGAAGAAGCAGAAAAGGAAAAAGAGGATAAATAAGGAGAGGAAGAAGAGAAAGAAGAAAAAGAGAAAAAGTAAAGGTGAAAGAAGAGAATAGGAAGAAGAAGAGGGGGAAGAAGAGAAAGAAGGGGAAGAAAAAGAAGAGGAAGAAAGGGAAAGTATGTGTGTGTGTGTCTTTCTCTCTCTCTCTCTCTCTCTCTCTCTCTCTCTCTCTCTCTCTCTCTCTCTTTCTCTCTTTCTCTCTCTCTCTCTCCTCTCTCTCTCTCTCCTCTCTCTCTCCTCTCTCTCTCACTCATTTTAAAATTTGAATGTTAAAAATTTCATTTTTTTAATTTCGGATTTTTTAAGTTTCGACTTTTTTTAGATCTGACTTTTACGAAAATTTCTCCTTTAGTTAAAATTTTAAATGGTTTGATCTGAGTTTTTTCAGAACCTAAATTTTTTAGAAAATTTGTTTTTTTTAAAAATTCGCCTCTTTAAAAAAGGGAGAATTTTAAAAATTGCTTTTTTTGAAATCTGAGCTATTGAAAGCTTTGACCTTTCTGAAAATTTCAAATTATTTAAAAATTTCGATTCTTTTTTAAATCGTTATTTATTTTCAAGATTTCATTTTTCCTCGAAATTTTGACTTTCCGAAAATTTTGTTTTTCAAAAATTCGACTTTTGTTGAAGATTTGAAGTTTTGCCAATTTTATTTTTTGAAGAAGAAAAAGAAGAAGAGGAGGAGAAGAAGGAGGAAGAATAAGAAGAAATAGAAAAGGAAGAAGAAAAAGAAGAAGAAAATCAAAAAGAAAAGGAAGAAGAAAGGGTAAAAGAGGAGGAAAAATAGGAAGAAGAATAGGAGAAAGAAGAGGAAGAGAGGGAAAAAAAATAGAGGAAGAAAAGGAAGAAGATGAGGAAGAAAAGTAAGAATAGAAAGAAGAAGAGGGGGAAAAGAGAAAGAAGGGGAAGAAAAAGAGGAGAAAGGAAAGGAAAAAAAAGAGGAAGAAGTTGCAGGAGGAAGAAGAGAAAAAGAAAGAAGTAAAAGAAGAGAAAGAAAAGAAAGAAGAAGAGCAAGAATAGGAGGAATGGGAGGAAGAAGAGGAAGAGAAAGAAGAGAGAAAGAAGAGGAGGGAGTAGAAAAGGAAGAAGCGAAAGAAGAAAAGGAGAAAGAAGTAGAAAAAAAATAAAGGAAGAAGAAGAGAAAGAGAAATAAGAAAAAAAAAGAAATGGAAGAAGAGTAAGAATAGAAAGAAGAAGAGGGGAAAGAAGGGGAAGAAGAGGAGGAAAAGGAAGAAGAAGAGGAAGAAGATGATGAAGAAAAAGAGAAAAAAGAAGAGGAGGAAGAAGAGGAAGAGAAAGAAGAACAGAAAGAAGATCAAGAATGGAAAAGGGGAAGGAAAAGAGGAAGAAGAGGAGGGAGGAGAAGAGGAAGAAGCAAAAGAAGAAAAAGAGAAAAAAGTAGAAAAAGAAGTAAAGGTGAAAGAATGGGAGAAGAAGAGGGGAAAGAAAAAGAAAAAGGGGAGGAAAAAGAAGAGGAAGAGAAATAAGAAAAAGAAAAAAAAGAAATGGAAGAAGAGGGGGAAAGAAGGGGAAGAAGAAGAACAAGAAGAGGAAGAAATGGAAGAAGAGGAAGATGATGAAGAAAAATAAAAAATAAGAGGAGGAAGAAAAAGAAGAACAGGAAAACATCCAGCATCTCTCTCTCTCTCTCTCTCTCTCTCTCTCTCTCTCCTCTCTCTCTCTCTCTCTCTCTGGATATTTAACAAAGAACATAAGTTAGGTAACAAATGGCAAACATAACAGATAACAAACATACTCCTGCTTGTCTGTTTGTTCCCTTTTCACGGCCAAACGACTGAACCAATTTTGACGAAAATTGGTAAGGAGAGTCCTGGATATTTAACAAAGAACATAAATTAGATAACAAACGGCAAATATAACAGATAACAAACATACTCCTGCTTGTCTGTTTGTTCCCTTTTCACGGCCAAACGACTGAACCAATTTTGACGAAAATTGGTAAGGAGAGTCCTGGATATTTAACAAAGAACATAAATGAGGTAACAAATAGCAAACATAACAGATAACAAACATACTCCTGCTTGTTTGTTTGTTCCCTTTCCACGGCCAAACGACTGAACCAATTTTGACGAAAATTGGTAAAGAGATTCCTGGATATCCACCAAAGAACATAGATTGAGCAACAAATGACAAACATAAGATAACAAACATACTCCTGCTGGTCTGTTTGTTCTGTTTTCACGACCAAACGACTGAACCAATTTTGACGAAAATTGGTAAGGAGAATCCTGGATATTTAACAAAGAACATAGATAAGGTAATAAATGACAAACATAACAGATAATAAACATACTCCTGCTTGTCTGTTCCCTTTTCACGGCCAAACGACTCAACCAATTTTGACGAAAATTGGTAAGGCGAGTCTTGGATATTTAACAAAGAACATAAGTTAGGTAACAAACGGCAAATATAACAGATAACAAACATACTCCTGCTTGTTTGTTTGTTCACTTTTCACGGCAAACGACTGAACCAATGTTGACGAAAATTGGTAAAGAGAGTCCTCGATATCCACCAAAGAACAAAGATTGAGCAACAAATGACAAACATAACAGATAACAAACATACTCCTGCTGGTCTGTTTGTTCTATTTTCACGACCAAACGACTGAACCAATTTTGACGAAAATCAGTAAGGAGAATCCTGGATATTTAACAAAGAACATAGATAAGGTAATAAATGACAAACATAACAGATAATAAACATACTCCTGCTTGTCTGTTTGTTCCCTTTTCACGGCCAAACGACTAATCCAGTTTTGACGAAAATTGGTAAAGTGAGTCCTGGATATTTAACAAAGAACATAAGTTAGGTAACAAACGGCAAATATAACAGATAACAAACATACTCCTGCTTGTCTGTTTGTTCCCTGTTCACGGCCAAACGACTGAACCAATTTTGACGAAAATTGGTAAGGAGAGTCCTGGATATTTAACAAAGAACATAATTTAGGTAACAAATGGCAAACATAACAGGTAACAAACATACTCCTACTTGTCTGTTTGTTGCTTTTTCACGGCCAAACGACTGAACCAATTTTGACGAAAATTGGTAAGGAGAGTCCTGGATATTTAGCAAAGAATATAAATTAGGTAACAAACGGCAAACAAAACAGATAACAAACATACTCCTGCTTGTCTGTTTGTTCCCTTTTCACGGTCAAACGACTAAACCAATTTTGACGAAAATTGGTAAAGAGAGTCCTGGATATCCACAAAAGCACATAGACTGGGTAACAAATGTCAAACATAACAGATTACAAACATGCTTCTGCTTGTCTGTTTGTAACCATTTCACATTTTAACTACTTAATTGATGTCCATAAAAATTGAGAAATATATTTCGTAAAATCAAACAAAGGACATAGTCTGCCTTTTATCTCGTTTGTTATCCTTTTAAATGAAGAACCAATTTCAATGAATTAATAAAAGGGTTTCTTAGCTCGCTATTCGTTCAAGGTTAAATGCCAGTCAGTTCTTTGTCAACTTACAAGAATTCTCTTTTTCTTAAATTTCGTTGAAATCGGTTCAGTTATAAGGCTCTAAAGAAGTAACAAACAGACTATGTTTGTTACCTCTTCAGGCCTTGATTACTAAACCGATTTCGACGAAAATTGGTGTGACGATTAACTTATTCGAACTCTCTGTTTCTGTGCGTGTCTCTCTTTCCCCAACCTCTCTCTTTTTCTCCCACACACAATCTCCCTTTTTCTTTTCGTCAAAAATAAAAACAGTCTCTTTCTCTCTCTCTCTCTCTCTCTCTCTCTCTCTCTCTCTCTCTTTTCTTTGTCCATAAAAAAAAGTATATGTTCTTTATTAGACTTCAAGGACTCTTCTTACCAATTTTTGTCAAAATTGGTTCAGTCGATTAGCTATGAAAAGATAACAAACATACTCCTGCTTGTCTGTTTGTTTCCTTTTCACGGCTAAACGATTGAACCAATTTTGACGAAAATTGGTAAGAAGAGTCCTTGAAGTTCAACAAAGAACATAGACTAGATAACAGATAACAAACATACTCCTGCTTGTCTGTTTCTTACCAGTTTTATTTTCAACTTACAAGAACTTTCTTTTGGTTAAATTTCGTCGAAATTGGTGCAGTTATTAGGCTCTGAAGAAGTAACAAACAAGCCTTGTTTGTTACCTCTTCACGTCTTTAAAACAAAACCGTTTTAGACGAAAATTGGTGCCAATTCTCATAATGAACGAATGTTTTTTAATACGCAGTCTTCATTTGAGTGGAAAATTGCACCTTTTAGTTACTCGAATTGCAATTAACAGAACAAAGTAGCGACCTCAGAGGAGCCGCATTGATGTGCGGTTTTCCAATAATTCAGGATATTTAAATTACGTAAAACTAAATATTTGCTAATCGTGTGGGAGGGTTTAATTAAAATTGACCCAATTCGGTTATTTATCGTTAATTACGTATTTTCAACCTAATATTCTTCCTATTAATTCATCAACACTTTATATCCATACTTTAATTATCCCTGCATCGACCTCAAATTTGTATGTCAAAAAAAAAACGGTTTTATCAGCGTAATAGTCATCACCACAATAGTTCCAAACGTTAAACATCGCGGCCTCGAGCTGAAGTGTGTGTGTGTAAATAAAATCGGTTTTCAGGAACTGTTAGTAAACAGAAGGTGCGTTCGATTTGACTTAAACCTGCCGCGGTTGAGAGCACCATTAAAGTCAATTAACCAGTAGGTAATGCTCCATGAAATTTATGCAACTGTAAAATTAATTGCCATAAATGCATATTTTCACGAGGCGCGTTCCGTAAGCCCACGGTGATTTTTAAATCTAATGAAAAAGTGAAACACTTTTTACGGGATCTGAGGATGTGCACTCGACTCGGAACGCTGTTAATGTTCCGCGCGGGCTATTAGGAAATCGAGCGAACAAATAAAAAGTTATCTCGAGCTGACTCTGTGGGAAAATTCCTTACGTTCTATGAAAACGAAAGGGGTTTTTTAATTGGGCCCTCGTACGTATCGTTGTTTATACTTTTTGCGTTTTTGCTTGCGTAATATTAACATTACTAGTTCGACTTAAAGTGGTAACAAAACTGGTGACGACCGTTCTTCAGAATAAATCATTATTTAAAAACTGGACGCAAACTTAACGAGTTGTAAGAATCTCGGTTTCAAGCATTATTCATTAGTTCGATTTTTCAGCCCGCAAATAGGATTATCGCGACCGCATCAGTTGTCAAACGTCCGCGTAATAATAAATTCTATTAAAAAGATTTTACAAATGGCTAGGTTTCAGCTCAATTTCCCTGTTTTCTTTGCCAGTCAGAAGAACTATCGCCGTTGGAGGTAGAAACTAGCGGCTAAAACATCAGCAAAACTACGAATAACGGTTAACGTATTAAAAGCTTTTATGTTTTATCTTTGGTAATTCATTGAAGTTGGTTTTTATTACGCCGTTCGCAGATATGATTATTCGTGATTTTTTATGTTGAGGCAACGTTGTCGCCTTAATGTAAAAACTGATGAATTCTTTTAAAATCGCATCGTTTTAAACTGATAAGATAAGTGCTATTATTTTCATATTAGTTTCACGTATATGGAAATACAAATAGGGCTAGTACTACATAAAAATTTGTCGGCATTAGACGCTTTGCTGTCATCAGTTTGCCTTATGTCTGCCCCTAGTAACCCGATAACGTAATCAGTTGGCATATAAACCGTTTATTGCAAATAAGTAGTGCCCTATTAGAGGCAGTTTATGGGTTGCATTTGGTTCTTTTAAAATATATATATTTTTTAGTTGTTCACTAATTACTAACCTTTCGAATGCATATAGTCGAAATTAATGAGGTTATGATGGAGACAATTTTTATTTATGAAGAGGAGAATTTTTGCTTGGTTTGACAAGAGTATTTTCTAGATCAAGCTCTGGAAAACAAGGGAGGTGACACAGGAGTAGGAATGTCCTATAAACTATGCGCTCTTTTATCAAATAATAAATTTATTAAGGAAGATGGTACTTGCGATCTCAAACAAGCTCTTTAAATGCAAATATTCGCAATTAGAACTGCTGTGTGTATGCAGGCATAACCTCAATTAAAGCCAAAGTGTATTATTATGTCAGTGTAGTGTACTGACGTTGGCAAAACATAACATGCTGGTAGTTTATAAAAACAGTCGCTTGATCTAATTAAACAGAAAACATGGCCAACCAATGAATATATATTATCATCGTGGAAATTTGCATTCTAGCTTGAGAATCTAAACAAACCAAAAAATAATCGTCACTCTTCAGGAAGGAAGTAAACTAGTTGAAATGAGTTAGCAACTGCCGGAGTTTTTAGTGGATCTTAGCTGTTAACCTGTGTGAATGATCCGTAAACGAACATAGATCTAGAAACCCGAACGTTTATGCAACATTAAAATTCTCAAACACTAATAGTCCAGTCAAACTTCGACTTATTTCTTTGTTAGTTTAAACTTGAAATTGTCAATCTTAAATCCTAATCCCAAAACCTTAATCTTACATCCCTAATCCTAAATCCCGAATCCTAAATCCCGAATCCTAAATCCCTAATCATAAATCCCTCATCTTAAATAATATATTAATTCGAAAGTGTGTTTGCCTATCTGTTTGCCTGCTCACCGCAAATCCAATTTTGGCGAAGATCATTAAGAGGATTTCTTCTTTCGTTCTTCGTTTCACAGTGAATTCATTTTATAGTGAGTACGTTTCAAATCACTCCATCTTTCAATGTGAATTTACTTTATCAGTAAATTGGTGTCATCGTAAGTTCGTTTCACTGACAATTTATTTCACCTTGATTACATTTCACGGTGGAACGAATTCACGGTGAAAAAAACTCATTTCAAAGTGAAATTATTTATCAGTGAGTTAGTGTCACCGTAAATTTATTTAACTAAAAATTTATTTCACCCTGATTTCGTTTCACGGTGAACTGAATTTGTTTCACGGTAAAACGAATTTGTTTTACGGTGAAACGAATTTGTTTCACGGTAAAACGAATTCCTTTTATAATGAAACAAATTCACGGTGAAAAGAACGTAATTTAATCTGAAATTACTTATCAGTGACTTGGTGTCACCATAAAATCATTTCATTGAAAATTTACTTCACCTTGATTTTGTTTCACGGTGAAACGAATTCTTTTCACGGTGAAACGAATCCTTTTCACGGTGAAACGAATTCATTTCACGGTAAAACGAATTCGTTTCAAGGTAAAACGAGTTCGTTTTATGATGAAACAAATTCACGGTGAAAAGAACGTATTTTAATGTGAAATTACTTATCAGTAAGTTGGTGTCACCATAAAATCATTTCATTGAAAATTCACTTCACTTTGATTTCGTTTCACGGTGAAACGAATTCGTTTCATAGTGAAACAAATTCACGGTAAAAACAACCTATTTCGATGTGAAATTACTTATTAGTGACTTGGTGTCACCATTAAATCATTTCATTGAAAATTTACTTCACCTTGATTTCGTTTTACGGTGAAACGAATTCGTTTCACGGTAAAACGAATTTGTTTCATGGTGAAACAAACGTATGGTAAACGGTGAAAAGAACATATTTCAATGTGAAATTACTTATCAGTGACTTGGTGTCACCATAAAATAATTTCATTGAAAATTTTCTTTACCTTGATTTCATTTCACGGTGAAACGATTTTGTTTCACGGTGAAATGAATTCGTTTCATGTTGAAACAAATTCACGGTGAATAGAACTTATTTTAATGCGAAATTACTTATCAGTGACTTGGTGTCACCATAAAATCATTTCATTGAAAATTTACTTTACCTTGATTTCGTTTCACGGTGAAATGAATTAGTTTCATAGTAGAACAAGTTCACGGTGAAAAGAACGTATTTCAATGTGAAATTACTTATCAGCGACTTGGTGTCACATTAAAATCATTTCATTGAAAATTCCCTTTACTTTAATTTCGTTTCACGGTGAAACAAATTCGTTTCACCGGGAAAGGAATTTGTTTCACGGTAAAACAAATTCACGGTAAAAAGAACGTATGTCATTGTGAAATTACCTATCAGTGACTTGGTATCACCATACAATCATTTCATTAAAAATTTACTTTACCTTGATTTCATTTCACGGTGAAACAAATTCGTTTCATGGTGAAACAAATTCACGGTGAAAAGAACATATTTTAATGTGAAATTACTTATCAGTGACTTGGTGTCACTACAAAATCATTTCATTGAAAATGTACTTTACCTTGATTTCGTTTCACGGTGAAACGAATTCGTTTCATAGTGAAACAAATTCACGGTGAAAAAAACGTATTTCATTGTGAAATTACTTATCAGTGACTTAGTGTCACCATAAAATCATTTCATTGAAAGTTTACTTTACCTTGATTTCATTTCACGGTGAAACGAATATGTTTCACGGTGAAACGAATTCGTTTCATGATGAAACAAAATCAGTGACTTAGTGTCACCATAAAATCATTTCATTGAAAGTTTATTTTACCTTGATTTCATTTCACGGTAAACGAATATGTTTCACGGTGAAACGAATTCGTTTCATGATGAAACAAATTCACAGTGAAAATAACGTATTTCAATGTAAAATTACTTATCAGTGACTTAGTGTCATCATAAAATTATTTCATTGAAAATTTACTCCACCTTGATTTCGTTTCACGGTGAAACGAATTCGCTTCATGGTGAAACAAATTCACGGTGATATGAACGTATTTTATTGTAAAATTACTTATCAGTAACTTGTTGTCACCATAAAACTATTTCGTTGAAAATTTACTTCACCTTGATTTCGTTTCACGGTGAATTTCCTGCGCATCGATTCTGTTTCACTCTCAAATTTTACATTAACTTCGTTTTATCGTATTTATTTTACGACAAATATATTTCACTGCTACAGAATTTTAGCTTAAATTCTCTTCAGCATAACCACAAATTCGTTATAATTTGAATTCACTTGACCTTGAATTTGGTTCACAGTTAATACATTTCAGCGCGAATCTACTTCACTGTGAATTTGTTTCGTCATGAATTTACGAAAGTTCATTTAGTTTCAAGGTGTATTCGGCCGCCATAAATTCTTTTAACCATGAATTCGTTTCACCATAAATTCGTTTCACCGTGAATTCACGGTGAAACGAATTCATGGTAAAACGAATTCACGGTAAAACAAATTTACGGTCAAAGAAATTCACGGTGAAACGAATTCACGGTGAAATAAATTCACGGCGAAACAAATTCACAGTGAAACGAATTCACGGTAAAACGAATTAATTGAATTCAATGAATTTGTTTCACTGTGAGTTTGTCTCGTCGTGAATTTATTTCACCGTGAAACGAATTTACCCTGAATTTGTTTCACCGTGAGACGAATTTCTTCACCGTGAAATGAATTTCTTTTACCCTGAAACGAATTCAAGGTAAAACGAATTCACGATGAAACGAATTCACGGTGGAACAAATTCACGGTAAAACAAATTCACGGTGAAACAAATTCACGGTGAAACAAATTTACAGTGAAACGAATTCACGGTGAAACGAATTCATGGCGAAACAAATTCGCAGTGAAATGAATTCACGGTGAAACGAATTAATTGAATTCAGTGAATTTGTTTTACTGTGAGTTTGTCTCGTCGTGAATTTATTTTACCGTGAAACGAATTTAGCGTGAATTCGTTTCACAGGGTAAAAAACATTCATTTCACGGTGAAATAAATTCATTTCACAGTAAAACAAATTCACGGTAAATTCGTTTCATGGTGAAATAAATTCACGACGAGACAAACTCACAGTAAAACAAATTTACTGAATTCAATTAATTTGTTTCACCGTGAATTCATTTCACTGCGAATTTGTTTCGCCATGAATTCGTTTCATCGTGAATTCGTTTCACTGTAAATTTGTTTCACCGTGAATTTGTTTCACCGTGAATTTGTTTTACCGTAAATTTGTTCCACCGTGAATTCGTTTCATCGTGAATTCGTTTCACCTTGAATTCGTTTCAGGGTAAAAGAAATTCATTTCACGGTGAAGAAATTCGTCTCACGTTGAAACAAATTCAGGGTAAATTCGTTTCACGGTGAAATAAATTCACGATGAGACAAACTCACAGTGAAACAAATTCATTGAATTCAATTAATTCGTTTTACCGTGAATTCGTTTCACTGTAAATTTGTTTCACCGTGAATTTGTTTCACCGTGAATTTGTTTTACCGTGAATTTGTTCCACCGTGAATTCGTTTCATCGTGAATTCGTTTCACCTTGAATTCGTTTCAGGGTAAAAGAAATTCATTTTACGGTGAGGAAATTCTTCTCACGGTGAAACAGATTCAGGGTAAATTCGTTTCACGGTGAAATAAATTCACGACGAGACAAACTCACAGTGAAACAAATTCATTGAATTCAATTAATTCGTTTTACCGTGAATTCGTTTCACTGTGAATTTGGTTCGCCGTGAAATTGTTTCGCCATGAATTCGTTTCACCGTGAATTTGTTTCACTGTAAATTTGTTTCACCGTTAATTTGTTTCACCGTGAATTCGTTTCACCGTGAATTCGCTTCACCGTAAATTCATTTCACCCCTAAGGAATTTCACCCTAAATTCTTTTCACCATAACGATAAATTTATTTTAACTGGAATCCACTTGACCGTGGATTAGTTTCACATTTTAGCGTGAATCTACTTTACTGTGAATTTGTTATGTCATGAATTTACTTAAACGTAAATTTATTTCAGGCAAAATTGGTTTAAAGGTCTTTTTACCGTGAATTTGTTTCGTTTCACCGTAAATTCGTTTCACTGTGAATTTGTTCCATCGTAATTTCTTTTCGTGAAGTCGTTTCATTGTTAATTTGTTTCAAGATGTATTTGTGCCGCCGTAGATTCTTTTAACAGTGGATTCGTTTCAGGGTAAAAATAATTTATTTCACAGTGAAAGAAATGCATTTCACGGTGAAGCAAGTTCACGGTAAATTCGTTTCTCGGTAAAATAAATTCACGACGAAACAAACTCACAGTGAAACAAATTCACTGATTTCAGTTAATTCGTTTCACCGTGAATTCGTTTCACCGTGAATTCGTTTCACCGTGAATTCGTTTTACTGTAAATTTGTTTTGCTGTAAATTTGTTTCACCGTGAATTCGTTTCATCGTGAATTTGTTTTACCATGAAATAAAGTCTTGATGAAATAAATTTTCAGTGAAATGAATTTACGGTGACACCCAGTCGCTGATAAGTAAATCTACATTGAAATGAATTAACGGTATAGTGAATTAAATTAAAATCAGCTCATGGTAAAACGAATTTACGGTGAAACGAATTCACGATGAGAGGAATTCACGGTAAAATAAGTTTACGGTGAAACAAATTAACGGTTAAACAAATTGACGATGAAAGAGATTCACGGTGAAACAAATTTACGGTGAAATGAATTCATGGTGAAAGGAATTCACGGCGAAACAAATTCCGGGGAAACAAATTTACGGTGAAACGAATTTACGGTGAAACGTAATCACGGTGAAACGAATTCACGGTGAAGCGAATTCACGGTGAAACGAATTCACGGTGAAACGAATTCACGGTGAAACGAATTCACGGTGAAACGAATTCACGGTGAAACGAATTCACGGTGAAACGAATTCACGGTGAAACGAATTCACGGTGAAACGAATTCACGGTGAAACGAATTCACGGTGAAACGAATTCACGGTGAAACGAATTCACGGTGAAAGAAATTAACGGTGTAATAGATTCTCGGTATTACAATTCACCTTGAAACTAATTCTGGCTTAAATGGGTTTACGCTAAAACGAATTCATGGCGAAACAAATTCACAGTGAAGTAGATTCACGGTGAAATGTGTGACGAACTGTGAAACTAATCCACCGTCAACAAAATTTAAGTTAAAACGAATTTATGATGAAACAAACTCACATTTAAACTAATTAAGGCAAAACGAACTTATGCTGAATTCAGGCTACAACGAATTCATGCTGAATTAGCCGTAAAACGAATTTATGCTGAATTAAGCGTAAAACGAATGCATGCTAAATTAACCATACAACGAATTCATGCTGAATTAACCGTACAACGAATTCCTGATACAGCGAACGCAAGCTAAACGAATCCACGGTGAAGCAAATTGACATTAAAACTAATTCAGGCTGAAACGAATTTTCGCTGAAGTGATGAAACAGTTCAACTGAATTTACGATGACATATAATAACAGCGAACCTAATCCAGTCTGAAAAGAGCTTACGTTGAAATGAATTCACGGTGAAACAAGTTCTCAACGAAACGAATTCACACTAAACGAATTAGCGGGAAATGAATTCGCTTGAAACTAATCCACACTGACAGGAATTTATGGCGAAGTAAATTCATGCTGAAGTGAATTCATGTTGTAGTGAATTTACCCTGAAATGAATTCACGCTGAAGTGAATTCACGCTGAAGTGAATTCAAGCTGAAGTGAATTCACGCTGAAGTGAATTCACGCTAAAGTGAATTCACGCTAAAGTGAATTCACGCTGAAGTGAATTCACGCTGAAGGAAATTTAGGCTGAAATGAATTCACGCTGAAGTGAATTCATTCTGAAGTGAATTCATTCTGAAGTGAATTTATGGTGGAACAAATTTATGATGAGATGAATTTACGTTGAATTCACGGTGAAACAAGTTCACAATGAAACGAATTCACACTAAACGAATTAGCGGTGCAATGAATTCACTTGAAACTAATCCAGACTGACAAGAATTTATGGCGAAGTAAATTCATGCTGAAGTGAATTCATGTTGAAGTGAATTTACCCTGAAATGAATTTACGCTAAAGTGAATTCACGCTGAAGTGAATTCAAGCTGAAGTGAATTCACGCTGAAGTGAATTCACGCTGAAGTAAATTCACGCTAAAGTGAATTCACGCTAAAGTAAATTTAGTCTGAAGTGAATTCACGCTGAAGTGAATTCATTCTGAAGTGAATTCACGCTGAAGTAAATTCAAGCTGAAGTGAATTCACGCTAAAGTGAATTCGCGCTGAAGTGAATTCACCCTGAAGTGAATTCACGAGCGTGAATTCACGCTGAAGTAAATTTAGGCTAAAGTGAATTCACGTTGAAGTGAATTCATTCTGAAGTGAATTCATTTTGAAGTGAATTTATGGTGGAACAAATTTATGATGAGATAAATTTACGTTGAATTCACGGTGAAACAAGTTCACAATGAAACGAATTCACACTAAACGAATTAGCGGTGCAATGAATTCACTTGAAACTAATCCAGGCTGACAGGAATTTATGGCGAAGTGAATTCATGCTGAAGTGAACTCACGCTGAAGTGAATTCACGCTGAAGTGAATTCACGCTGAAGTGAATTCACGCTAAAGTAAATTCACGCTAAAGTGAATTGACGCTAAAGTAAATTTAGTCTGAAGTGAATTCACGCTGTAGTGAATTTATTCTGAAGTGAATTCATTCTGAAGTGAATTCATTCTGAGGTGAATTCATTCTGAAGTGAATTCATTCTGAAGTGAATTTATTCTGAAGTGAATTCATTCTGAAGTGAATTCATTTTGAGGTGAATTCATTTTGAAGTGAATTCATTCTGAAGTAAATTCATTCTGAAGTGAATTCATTCTGAAGTGAATTCATTCTGACGTGAATTCATTCTGAAGTGAATTCATTCTGAAGTGAATTTATGGTGGAACAAACTTATGATGAGATAAATTTACGCTGAATGAATCAACAACGAAACAAATTCACGGTGTATTCACGGTGAAACCATTTCTCTAATTCAAACTGAAACGAGTTCACAGTGAAGTGAATTCATTTTGCAGAGATTGTATATAGACTGAAAGCTTTCACCGTGAAACGAATTTATACTGAACTGAAGAATTCACTCTTAATTCTCATTCGGTTCGCACTTGATTTGGCAATCAAACAATTTGCACTTTAATGCAGAATTTTCAGTTAAAACGACTGAAGTTTCAGTGTGAAATCTTTTTTTTAGAAAACCCTTTTAGCGTGAACTCGTCTTTTGCGTGCGAAGTTCCCGAAGACGTGTTTCACTTTATAAAATGGTGAGTGGCGTTTTCCAAATACAATTTTTTTTAATTTACCGAATCTAAGTGTACCAAATTGTTTTGTTTAACAATGACATACGTTTAATGAAACATAAAGGAAGCAACGCGCCCATAAAGAACACACCACCGCCCATCGCGTAACTTATCCTCACAGTTAGCTGTTTATTAAGCAATTAATATGTCGCTGTGACATCTGATGCCATTACAGTAAACTAACCGTTACATACGACACTTTGATCTAAACAAATTTTGACAAATAATATTGTTCGGTGTCCAAACGATAATAGCGACAAACCGAGATGTTATCTGCTAAAGAGTTGCTTCTATGACTATTTTGCGTCAGAGAACAAATGGCATCATTAGGTCGAGATAAGAAACGGCATTAACTCTCCTCAACCTTCGATGTTTATTGTGCAAGGAGACAAAACGAACCTTTGAAACGGATAACGAGAGAAATCAATTTTGCGGGGTTTCACGGGCGACTTAACAAGTGCATAAGTATAACTCGAGTTTGTGTGCTAAAAACAGATGGCGCGAGTTAACGTCTAAAATAGAGGTGGCCTTAAATCTCTTCAATTACCCTATTTTAAAGAGAAGAGGTGTAACGATGAACTATGAAAATGGATAAGGAAATGGTTATCTGCTGTATTCAGCGCATCAGAAATTGTCCTGCAACCACCCTGACAAGTATCTTTAATGTAATAGGGAACGTTATACGAACACTTGCGCACAGTAAGGACTTGAAATGGCGCGAAGGACTTAAAATGGCGCGAAGGACTTAAAATGGCGCGAATGACTTAAAAATAGCGCCTTTACAAATTTTTTCCAAGACATAAATGAAGTACACAGTTAAAGGGTAATTTCATTTCATAAGTAATGACAATAATTATAAAATTAAATTAGTCTTTCAAATCGTTAAATCTTCACGTTCGTTTTTAATAGAGAAACATCTGTTGAGCACACGAAGCAATTAATTTACACAAAAATTGTAAGTTATTTAAAAATGAAATTTTAATGATGTTGTTACTGGAAACATTACAAGACATTTTACTTACGAGTTTACCGGAACATACATTAAGTTGAAAATAACACATGTTCGGTTGTTTAAAACCTGCCCTTTGCTGCTAACGCAAGACGGAGGCGGTCACTGTGTCCGTTGAATTTATAGCTGTTGAGTTAACCATGAAGTAAATTTTTCTGTTCCGATGATATTGTAGCGAAATGCGAATTTAAATTGGCCATCGTGAGGTGTATGGCCTACTTTAATAGAAGTTTACTAGGAAGGGACACGCTGGCGATGCTATGATGTCTCTTACGCAGTCTTAGGTTTGAGACGTCTATCGAATATCTAGAAAACAAATGTTCTGGTCCGTGTAAGATAAAAATCCACATTTTTTTAAAATTCCTCATTTTAGGACTTTATTTCAAATTGAATTCTTGTCAAGGTTTGACGTTGAACATTTCGTTTTTTCTTTTTTCCAAATTTTCACTGCAAATATACTTCGCCTCTAGGAAGCTTCTGCGTGAACTGTTTGTCTTGCCGTTAAATTGTTTCCTCGTCAATCGTTTGAACTTAAATTGACTTCATCGTGTATTGGTTTCACCGTAAATTCATTTCGTTGTTTTGTCCTGTCTTCATCGTTTGCGTTTAGTCATCACTTTGGGGTAAATTTGCTGAATTCGTTTTTGTTTCACCGTGAATTTGTTTCACCGCGAATTTGTTTTACCGTAAATTTGTTTCACCGTGAATTTGTTTCACCGTGAATTTGTTTCACCGTGAATTTGTTTCACCGTGAATTTGTTTCACCGTGAATTTGTTTTACCGTGAATTTGTTTCACCGTGAATTTGTTTTACCGTGAATTTGTTTCACAGTGAATTTGTTTCACCGTGAATTTGTTTCACCGTGAATTTGTTTCACCGTGAATTTGTTTCACCGTGAATTTGTTTCACCGTGAATTTGTTTCACCGTGCATTTGTTTCACCGTGAATTTGTTTCACCAAGAATTCGTTTCATCGCTAACTCACTTTACCGTGAATTTGTTTTCTCTTAAGTTTGTTGCATCTTGAATTAGTTAAATATGCAATCGTTTCACCGTTAATTTGTTTCAGCATGAATTCACTTCACTGTAAATTTGTTTCGCTACAAATTCATTTCAGCGTGATAACATTTCAACCTGAACTTATTTTTATGTGAATTTGTTTTACTGTTAATTCGTTTCATTGTGAATTCATTTCACCTCAAATATGTTTTGCTACTAATGCATTTTACTATGAACTGCCTGTCTCGCTTGTTAATTTGTCACCTTCAATTCTTTTAAAGTCGAATTCACTTGACTTCACCGTGAATTCACTTGACTTTACCATGAATTTATTTGACTTCACCGTGAATTCACTTGACTTCGCTGCGAATTCACTTAACTCCCCCGTGATTTCACTTAACTTCCATGTGAATTCACTTGACTTCACCGTGAAGTTACTTGACGTCACCGTGAAGTTACTTGACTTCACCGTGAATTTACTTGACTTTACCGTGAATTCACTTGGCTTCACCATGAATTCAATTGACTTCACCGTGAATTCACTTGACTTCACAGTGAGTTCACTTAACCCCCCGTGATTTCACTTAACTTCAATGTGAAGTTCACTTGACTTCACCGTGAAGTTACTTGACTTTACCGTGAATTTACTTGACTTCACCGTGAATCCACTTGGCTTCAATATAAATTCAATTGACTTTACCGTGAATTCATTTGACTTCACCGTGAATTCATTTGACTTCACCGTGAATTTACTTGACTTCACAGTGAGTTCACTTAACCCCCCGTGATTTCACTTAACTTCAATGTGAATTCACTTGACTTCGCCGTGAATTTATTTGACTTCACCGTGAATTCACTTGACTTCACCGTGAATTCACTTGGCTTCACCATGAACTTAATTGACTTTACCGTGAATTCATTTGACTTTACCGTGAATTCACTTGACTTCACAGCGAGTTCACTAAACTCCCCCGTGATTTCACTTAACTTCAATGTAAATTCACTTGACTTCACCGTGAATTCCCTTGACTTCACCGTGAATTTACTTGACTTCACCGCGAATTCACTTGACTTCATCGTGAATTCACCTAACTTCACCGTGAATTCACTTGACTTTACTACAAATTCACTTAATTCCCACGTTATGTCACTTGACTTTAACGTGAATTCACTTGACTTTACCGTGAATTTACTTGACTTCACCGTAAACTAACATGACTTCACCGTGAACTTACTTGGCTTCACCATGAATTCAATTGACTTCACCGTGAATTCATTTGACTTCACCGCTAGTTCACTTAACTTCCCTGTGATTTCACTTAACTTCAATGTAAATTCACTTGACTTCACCGTGAATTCCCCTGACTTCACCGTGAATTTACTTGACTTCACCGTGAATTTACTTGACTTCACCGTAAATTTAATTAATTTTACCGTGAATTCGTTTAATTTTGAATTTATTTTGCGGCAAGTTTGTCACGTTGTAAGTTATCTTCATTGTAAACTCGTTTCTTTGTCAATTCGCTTTAGGGTAAATTCATTTCATCGTGAATTTGTTTCAAAGGGAATTCACTTCAGCGTCAAATTGTTTCACAGCACTTTTTCTCCACCGAAAATTGTGTTTCCTCTATTTCCTTTCAAGTCTGTTGCACCTTGAATAATTTTCAATGTGAAATAGTTTTACCGTTTATTTCGGGTGAATTCACTTCACTGTGAATTTGGTTCACCATAAATTTACTTCCTCAAAATTTCGTTTTATCCTGCATTATTTAAGTGTAAATTTATTTCACTGTGAAATTTGTTTCTCCGTAAATTCACTCCCAGCGTTTTAGCCTAAATTCATTTAACTGTAAATTTGTTTCACTGTTAAATTTCTCTTAACTTATATTTTCTTCATCATAAATTCGTTTCACCGTTAAATAATTTCAGTATGAATGTACTTTACCTTGACTTTGCTTTGCCACGTTAACGTAAACAAGTTTATGGTCTGATTAGTTTCAATGTGAATTAGTTTTACCGTAGTTTTACCTCTAATTCATCTCAGCGTGAATTATCTCTTAGGTGAATTCATTTCACCGTGAATCCACTTCACCGTGAATTTATTTTGTCGTGAATTCGTTTCATCGTGAATTCGTGTTATCACCAATTAATTTCACCATAAATATTAATTCTTCTTTATTGTAAATTAATTTTTTGTTTAATACATATTTCTCGTTAATTCATTTCATCGTTATTTGGGTCAACTGATCTTCATTTCATAATAAATTCGTTCCACCGTTGATTCGTACTTCTTGTGAATTCACTTCACCGTGAATTCGTTTCATCATAAAATCGTTTAACCGTGAATTCGTTTTTTCATAAATTCGTTTCACCGTGAATTCGTTTCATCATAAATTCCTTTCACCGTGAATTCGTTTCATCATAAATTTGCTTCACCGTGAATTCGTTTCAGCATAAATTTGTTTCAGCGTGAATTTGTTTCATCATAAATTCGTTTCACCGTGGATTCATTTCATCATAAATTCGTTTCACCGTGAATTCGTTCCATCATAAATTCGTTTCACCGTAAATTCGTTTCACTATGAATTTGTTTCACCGTGAATTTGTTTCGCCGTAAATTCGTTTCACCGTGAATTCGTTTCATCATAAATTCGTTTCACCGTGAATTTGTTTCATCATAAATTTTCGTCACCGTGAATTCGTTTCAGCATAAATTCGTTTCACCGTGAATTCTTTTCATCACAAATTCTTTCCCAATGAATTCGTTTTAGCATAAATTCGTTTCACCGTGAATTCGTTTCATCATAAATTCGTTTCACCGTGAATTCATTTCATCATAAATTCGTTTCACCGTAAATTCGTTTCACTGTGAATTTGTTTCACCGTGAATTTGTTTCGCCGTGAATTCGTTTCACCGTGAATTCGTTTCATCATAAATTCGTTTTACCATGAATTTGTTTCATCATATTTTCGTTTCACCGTGAATTCGTTTCATCATAAATTCGTTTCAACGTGAATTCGTTTCATCATATATTCGTTTCAACGTGAATTCCTTTCACCATAAAATCGATTCACCGTGAATTCGTTTCATCATAAATTCGTTTCTTCATGAATTATTTTCATCCTAAATTCGTTTCACTGTGAATTCGTTTTACCGTGAATTCGTTTTATCATAAATTCGTTTCACCATGAATTCGTGTCACCGTGAATTCGTTTCATCATAAATTCGTTTCACCGTGAGTTCGTTTCATCATAAAATCGTTTCACCGTGAATTCGTTTCACCGTGAATTCGTTTCACCGTGAGTTCGTTTCATCATAAAATCGTTTCACCGTGAATTCGTTTCACCGTGAATTCGTTTCACCGTGAATTCGTTTCACCGTGAATTCGTTTCACCGTAAATTCGTTTCACCGTAAATTCGTTTCACCGTGGATTCGTTTCATCATAAATTCGTCTTATAAATTCATTTCAACATGAATTCGTTTCCATCTGAACTTCCTTCAGCTTGAAATCACTTTATTACGAATGTGTTTCACCTTAAATTAACTTCATTGTAAATTTGTGCCCTCGTTAATGCAAATTTGTCGTTATTTCACAGTCAGTTCGCTTCATGAAAATTTTATTTTATTTTGAATTTATTCCAGCGTAAATTATTTGCATCCTGATTTATTTTCACCTTCAAAGATTTTTCACTACGAATTGCGCTTTATTCTCGATGAATTCGTTTTGCTACTTCAGTGTAAATTTGTTTTAGATTGAATTAGTTTCAATGTGAATTCGTTTCAGTTTGAATTATTAAACTTAAATTCATTTCATTGTGAATTCATTTCACCGTTAATTAGCTTCATCGTTAACTTGTTTCTCTCTCAAGTTTGTTGCATCTTTAATTAGTTAAATATGCAATCGTTTCACCGTTAATTTATTTCAGCATGAATTCACTTCACTGTACATTTGTTTCGCTATAAATTCATTTCAGCGTGGTAACATTTCAACCTGAATTTATTTTCAGTAACTTATGCTCATTTCATAATAATTCGCTTTACTTTATATTCATTTCATAATAATTCGCTTCAACTTATATCCATTTCATATTAAATTCGTTTCACCGTTAATTTATATCCTTCGTGAATTCACTTCACCGTTAATTTGTTTCGCCATCAATTCACTTCACCAAGCTGTTCACCTAAATTTATTTCATGGTAAATTCTTTGTATTCTGTTTGTTTTCACTCTTGAATCTTTTTTAATTTTCATTTTGAATTCAATTTACCGTAGTTTTACTTCTAATTCGCCGTGAATTTGTTTCGCTAACGATTCACTTCACCGAGATTTTCACCCTGAATTAATTTCACGCTAAATTCCTTGTATTCTGATTTATTTTCACGCTTGGATCGTTTCACTGTAAATTCATTTTGTTTTGAATTCAATTCACCTCTGATTCGTCTCAGCGTGAATTATCTCGACGCTAAATCTACTTCACCGTGAATTCATTTTACCCTGAACTCGTTTCATCGTGAATTCGTTTTGCCACAAATTAATTTCACCGTGATAACACTGTAAATTCATTCCTCAGTTAATACATATTCCTGTTAATTCATTTCATCGTTATTGGGCTCAACTGATATTCATTCTATAGTAAATTCGTTTGTGCCGTTGATTCGTATTTTTCGTGAATTCACTTCACCGTGAATTTGTTTTCTCATCAATTCACTTCACTCGTGATTTTCAACCTGAATTCAGCCTAAATCTCTTCACCGTGAATTTGTCTCACTATAAAGTCTTTTATATCCTTCGTGAATTCACTTCACCGTGAATTTGTCTCACTATAAAGTCTTTTATATCCTTCGTGAATTCACTTCACCGTGGATTTGTCTCACTATAAAGTCTTTTATATCCTTCGTGAATTCACTTCACCGTGAATTTGTCTCACTATAAAGTCTTTTATATTTTTCGTGAATTCACTTCACCGTGATTTTCAACCTGAATTCAGCCTAAATCTCTTCACCGTGAATTTGTCTCACTATAAAGTCTTTTATATCCTTCGTGAATTCACTTCACCGTGAATTTGTCTCACTATAAAGTCTTTTATATCCTTCGTGAATTCACTTCACCGTGAATTTGTCTCCTAAAGTCTTTTAATTTTTCGTGAATTCACTTCAGCGTGATTTTCAACCTGAATTCGCCTAAATCTCTTCACCGTGAATTTGTCTCACTATAAAGTCTTTATATCCTTCGTGAATTCACTTCACCGTGAATTTGTCTCACTATAAAGTCGTTTTATATTTTCGTGAATTCACTTCACGTTATTTTCAACCTGATTCAGCCTAAATTTCTTCACCTTGAATTTGTCTCACTATAAAGTCTTTTATATCCTTCGTGAATTCACTTCACCGTGAATTAGTCTCACTATAAAGTCTTTTATATCCTTCGTGAATTCACTTCACCGTGAATTTGTTTTCTCGTAAATTCATTTTACAATGATTTTCGCTCTGAATTCATTTCAGCGTAAATTCTTTCTACCTTGATTTATTTTCACTCTTGATTGTTTTTAGAAGCAAAATTTGATGTCATCAGTTGGAATATTTTGAAAAAAGGTGCACTTTTTTGGTACTAAGTCAATACGAGCTTCTGGGGTTGTTCGATACTCCGTTGAAGCGGTGAGCGTTGTTACATTTGCAACAAAATGTAAAAACCGGTGAAATATCGCTTTAATTACACTGATCTACCACACAATCACGGGGCATTACGGGTTTGCCTTATAACGATATAATTAGCTCTTGTAGCCTTTAACTGTTACTTTCTACTTGTCCAATGATTTATTTCAAGGCTATCTATCAGGTACTTCACGAATAAGAAACAATACCTAATGCTTCTATAAATAACAGTCGTGCAATTGGAAAATAAACACTAGGCACACGTCTAAAAATAGTTTTATTTTATTGCGTTTTTCTGCAGCTACCGTACTTCATTATCTATTGTCTTGTAACCGCTGGCATCATCCAATGGTCCGAAATAACTGTTAGTCTTCAAGGTTTCGTTATTTGTTTGCATATTACGCCTGGTGCTAGCTAAAGAGAATGCTTATGCAAAGAAAACTTACTTAAGCGAATCAATGAACGAAAAATTCGTTTCGTGAGCTTGGATCAAAAAATCCACCAAAACTGCCCACTTAACATAAAAAAAAAACAACACAAATTGTAGGCTACACTACCAACATTAGGAAACCTCCAACAAAAACTAGAAAAATATCATAATTGACCTTTACTGTGACTTGAGAAGATTACGAATATTACGCCTGAAGTCGAAAAATCTCGATTCTCGATAGATATACAAATGTACGAAGCTGGAGTTCGTAAATGTTCGAAGCTCTTTTTTTTAAGTGTACGAAGTTCAAGTTCGTAAATTTACGAAGTTCAAGTTCGTAAATGTACGAAGTTCAGATAAAAATCAGTAACGGAGCATCCACCAGAATCGCTTGCTCCTCTTTCAAAGTGTTTAGTATTAACGTTAAATGATTTGCCAACTTCGTGTTTTACGTTTTATGTTTTATGTTCCATATTTTATGTTTCATACGTCCACAATGCGATATCGGAAATTATTCTCCCCGACAACCGAAAAAGTCGTAATCTATTTCGAACGCGATCACTGTCGTAAAATATCATTATATCGATAAAAGAAATACATTTTCTCTTCCAGCTTTCAATTTCCTTTGATTTAAATAAAGCTTTCACATAAACGTTTTTTTACCGTCGCCGCTGATGGCTGTCAGATGTTTAAGCACGTGCAAAAATAATCGCGCGCAAATAAACCAACGATTTATCTTATTTATTTATGAAATCTACCAGGTTTCCATATGTTTTCCTATAAAATAAATTTAAAG
The DNA here is from genome assembly GCA_028583605.1 of Dastarcus helophoroides. Taxonomy (NCBI): domain Eukaryota; kingdom Metazoa; phylum Arthropoda; class Insecta; order Coleoptera; family Bothrideridae; genus Dastarcus; species Dastarcus helophoroides. The sequence goes on along the minus strand of CM053337.1, from coordinate 18,545,457 downwards.
GATTTTATAAGATATTAAATATTAGCGGCGAACGTATCTGGACGATGAAAAGATTCTTAGTTAGAGGATGTTGTTTATGGCCGGCGAGTCGTCGTAAAATGCTTGTTCCACGGTGTAGAATAACGTATTTACTCATCCTTTCGAAAAGGTTAATACGCCAAGCTACCATCGCAAAATAAAACCGCCGGCGTAAATTTCACGATAATTAATGCTCGTCTTTGTATTTTAAATCATATTTCATATTCAGTCGGATGAGGCGCAATGCGTCAAATTTTCCCAGGTCGCCGACGATACCGACGCACGAAAAAAGTTTAATTACGTATACACATCCGAATATACGCGGCCCCTTTTTGATGAGACGTTAATTAGACGTAGAATCTTGTCAGAATCAATTTTCATCTAAGGAAATCCGTTGACAAAGTCTAAAGTGTAAATATTTTAAGTATTTTGGTCTTTAGTTCCCATCTAGTGGATGCCAAGTCACTTTAGACAATTTTTACTGAATCTAACCTCATTGGCACTAAACCACTGAACAAATTTCAATTGTGAGTTCTTCTGGAAGCTTAAGACTTTGATGGTTTGTATTACAAGATTCAAATCTTTGAAGCTTCCTGTAGCTACAACAATGACGAAAGTCTTCGTACATAACACCTCTGTCATTACGACGTTTAAATGAGACTGACAAGTTGTAATGTCTCAGATTAAATTTGAAGCCTTCAGTAGAAGCATCACAGTCTCTGACAATTAAGAAGCTTTGATGGAACGGACTGGTCCTTGGTTATCTTCAAAAATTGAAACACAGAACTTGTCCCCTGAAACCAAGAAAGATTAAAAAACACAACAAAGGTTGCTCTGACGCGTTTCGACAGTTTCTCTCTGAAGATGACAGCTTGGCTGTCGAAACGCGTTAGAGCAACCTTTGTTGTGTTTTTTAATTTTTCTTGGTTTCAGGGGACAAGTTCTGTGTTTCAATTAGGAAGCGTTCAGGAAAAGTAGCAAATACTTCATCAAAGCTTCCTGCAGATGCATCAAAGACTTAAGTCGTTGCTGCTGCAAAATCTCGGATGCAGTTTGACGTTTTTAACAGACACAAAGCAGATTTGAACAAATAGCTCCGAGAAAAGTTGAAGAAAATACTTAAACTCCAAAAAGTAACAAATATTCTAACAAAGTCCAAATCTGGAACAAAATGCAGCTAACGAAATGCTGGAAAGGTTCTAACGCAGTTTGAAGCTTCTAGCAGAAATATAAGGACTCTTATAAAGACAGAAGCTTTAAATGGAAACAGGAACGAACTCTTATAAAGACAAAGGCTTCAAATGGGAACAGGAAAGAACTTGACAACATCTCAAGTTTTAGTAGAAGCAGCGAAATCTGTGGTAAAATCTGAGATCTTTCACAGAAGCAAAGACGATTCTAAGTCTTAAGCTTCTAGGAAGAGTAACAAAGTGGCAAAGTCTAAAGCTTTAACAGAAACACTGATGAAGCGTAGAAGCCTCTAGCAGAGACTATGGCAAAGTTTGTAACTTTTTACTAAAATTTCTAAAGCAGTAACGACTCTGCTAAAATCTGAAGCTTCAAGTAGACTCCGGCGAAGTCAATCTTCAAGACAACTCTGGCAAAGTCTAAAGCTTCATACGGCAAAGTCAATCTTCAAGACAACCCTGGCAAAGTCTAAAGCTTCATAAAGACTCTGGCGCAGTGTAAAACTTCCAGAAGACGCTGGCGAAGATTGAAGCTTTAAGTTTGACAAAGCTTGAAACTTTAAGAAGACTCTGGCAAAGTCCAAAGCTTCAAGTTTGGCAAATTCTGAAGGTTCAAATAGACTCTAAAGTTCAAGAATTCTAAAAAAGTCCAAAGTTTCAAGTCTGGCAAAGTCTGAAGCTTCAAGAAAACTCTGATGAAGTCTGAAGCTTAAAGAAGAGTCTTTCAAAGTCTGAAGTTTCAAGATTAAAGATTCTGGCAAAGTCTAAAGCTTCAAAAAGACGCTGGCGAAGTCTAAACCATCAGGTTTAACAAAATTTGAAACTTCAAGAAGATTCTGGCAATGTCCAAAGCTTCAAGTCTTGCAAATTCTGAAGGTTCAAGTAGACTCTGGCAAAATCTAAAACTCAAGGATTCTGGAAAAGTACAAAGTCTTTAAGTTGGCAAATCGAGAGCTAAGAAACTCTGTGAAGCAAGCTACAAGAAGCTTCAAATGGGAAGCTTCAGAAAGAAACTGGCAAAGTCTAAGTTTAGTAAAGCAGCGAAAGTCTGTGAGTTTAAAAAATCTGAGATCTTTCAAAGCTTCAAATTGCAAATTGAGGTAATACTCTGACAATCTTCAAGACTTCTAGGAAAGTACAAAGTGGCAAAGTCTGAAGCTTCAAGAAAATCTGTGAAGTCTAGAAGCTTCAAGCAAGACTTGGCAAAGTCTAAGTTCTAAAGCTCTGTGTAGCTAAAACTTCTAAAGAAGATCTAGCTTAACAAGTTGAAAGCTTCAAGAAGACTCCGGCGAAGTCCAAATGCTTCAATCTGGCAAATTCTAGGTCAAATAACTGCAATTAGCTCAAAGCTAAAGTCAAATTCATCTGGCAAAGTCTGAACTTCAAGAAACTCAATCTAAGCTAAGGCTGCAAAGTCTAAAGCTTCATAAAGACTCTGGCGCAGTCTAAAACTTAAAGAAGAAGCTGACGAAGATTAAAGCTTTAAGTTTGATAAAGTTTGAAACTTTAAGAAGACTCTGGCAAAGTCCAAAGCTTCAAGTTTGGCAAATTCTGAAGGTTCCAACAGACTCTAAAGCTCAAGAATTCTGGAAAAGTCCAAAGTTTCAAGTCTGGCAAAGTCTGAAGCTTCAAGAAAACTCTGGTTAAGAATCAAGAAGAGTCTTTCAAAGTCTGAAGTTTCAAGAAAGAAGATTCTGGCAAAGTCCAAGGCTTCAAAAAAACGCTAGCAAAGTCTAAAGCTTCAGGTTTAACAAAGTTTGAAACTTCAAGAAGATTCTGGCAATGTCCAAAGTTTCAAGTCTGGCAAATTCTGAAGGTTCAAATAGACTCTGGCAAAATCTAAAGCTCAAGGATTCTAGAAAAGTCCAAAGTTCCAAGTCTGGCAAAGTCTGAAACTTCATAAAACACTGGTGAAGTCTAAAGCTTCAAAAGGACTCTGGCAAAGTCTAAAGCTCCAAAAAAACGCTGGCGCAGTCTAGAGCTTCAGGTTTAACAAAGTTTAAAACTTTAAGAAGACTTCGGGGAAGTCCAAAGCTTTAAATCTGGCAAATTCTAAAGGTTCAAATAAACTCTGGCACAATTTCATGCTCAAAGATTCTAGAAAAGTCTAAAAGTTTTCAAGATCTGGCAAAAGTGTGAACGCTTCAAGAAAATCTACTCTGGGAAAGTCTAAAGCTTCAACAAGACTCTGGCAAAGTCTGAAGCTTCATAAAGACTCTGGTGCAGCCTCAAACTTCAAGAAGATTTTGGCGAAGGTTTAACAAAGTTAAAACCTCAAGAAGATTTCGGCGAAGTCCAAAGCTTTAAATCTGGCAAATTCTGAGGGTTCAAATAAACTCTGGCACAATTTCATGCTCAAAGATTCTAGAAAAGTCTAAAGTTTCAACTCTGGCAAAATCTGACGCTTCAGGAAAACTCTGGCAAAGTCTGAAGCTTCAACAAGGCTCTGCCAAAGTCTAACGCTTCATAAAGGCTCGGGCACAGTCTAAAACTTAAAGAAGACGCTGACGAAGACTGAAGCTTCAAGTTAGAAACTTCAAGAAGACTCTGGCAAAGTCCAAAGCTTCAAGTCTGGCAAATTCTAAAGATTTAAATAGACCCTGTCAAAATGTAAAGCTCAAGAATTCTGAAAAAGTCCAAAGTTTCAAGTCTGGCAAAGTCTGAAGCTTCAAGAAAACTCTGGTCAAGTCTGAAGTTTAAAGAAAAGTCTTTCAAAGTCTGAAGTTTCAAGAAAGAAGATTCTGGCAAAGTCTAAAGCTTCAAAAAGACGCTGACGAAGTATAAAGCATCAGGTTTAACAAAATTTGAAACTTTAAAAAGATTCTGGCAATGTCCAAAGCTTCAAGTCTGGCAAATTCTGAAGGTTCAAATAGACTCTGGCAAAATCTAAAACTCAAGGATTCTGGAAAAGTCCAAAGTTTCAAGTCTGGCAAAGTCTGAAGCTTCAAGAAAACTCTGGTGAGGTCTGAAGCTTCAAGAAGACTCTGGCAAAGTTTGAAGCTTCAAGAAAGAAACTGGCAAAGTGTAAAGCTTCAAAAAAACGCTGACAAAGTCAAAAGTTTCAGGTTTAACAAAGCTTGACACTTTAAGAAAACTCTAGGAAGTCCAAAGCTTCAAATCTGGCAAATTCTGAAGGTTCAAATAAACTCTGACACAAATTAACGCTCAAAGATTCTAGAAAAGTGTAAAGTTTTAAGAATGGCAAAGTCTGACGCTTCAAGAAAACTCTATCGAAGTCTGAAGCTTCAACAAGACTCTGGCAAAGTCTGAAGTTTCATAAAGACTCTGGTGCAGCCTCAAACTTTAAAAAGACCTTGGCGAAGACTAAATCTTCAAGTTTAGCAAACTTTGAAACTTCAAGAAGATTTTGGAGAAGTCCAAAGCTTCAAGTCTGACAAATTCTGAAGGTTCAAATAGACTCTGGCAAAATCTAAAGCTCAAGGATTCTGGAAAAGTTAAAGTTTTAAGTCTGGCAAAGTCTGAAGCTTCAAGAAAACTCTGGTGAAGTCTAGCTTCAAAGCTCTTTAAAGTCTGAAGCTCAAAGAAGACTGGCAAAGTCTGAAGCTTCAAAAAAACGCTGGCGCAAGTCTAAGAGCTTCAGGTTTAACAAAGTTTAAAACTTCAAGAAGATTCGGCGAAGTCCAAAGCTTTAAATCTGGCAAATTCTGAGGGTTCAAATAAACTCTGGCACAATTTCATGCTCAAAGATTCTAGGAAAAGTCTAAAGTTTCAAGTCTGGCAAAATCTGACGCTTCAGAAAACTCTGCAAAGTCTGAAGCTTCAACAAGGACTCTGCCAAAGTCTAACGCTTCATAAAGGCTCGGGCACAGTCTAAAACTTAAAGAAGACGCTGACGAAGACTGAAGCTTCAAGGTTAGAAACTTCAAGAAGACTCTGGCAAAGTCCAAAGCTTCAAGTCTGGCAAATTCTAAGATTTAAATAGACCCTGTCAAAATGTAAAGCTCAAGATTCTGAAAAAGTCCAAAGTTTCAAATCTGGCAAAGTCTGAAGCTTCAAGAAAACTCTGGTCAAGTCTGAAGTTTAAAGAAAAGTCTTTCAAAGTCTGAAGTTTCAAGAAAGAAGATTCTGGCAAGTCTAAAGCTTCAAAAGACGCTGACGAAGTATAAAGCATCAGGTTTAACAAATTTGAAAACTTTAAAAAGATCTTGGCAATGTCCAAAGCTTCAAGTCTTGCAAATTCTGAAGGTTCAAATAGACTCTGGCAAAATCTAAAACTCAAGGATTCTGGAAAAGTCCAAAGTTTCAAGTCTGGCAAAGTCTGAAGCTTCAAGAAAACTCTGGTGAAGTCTGAAGCTTCAAGAAGACTCTGGCAAGTTTGAAGCTTCAAGAAAGAAAACTGGCAAAGTGTAAGCTTCAAAAAAACGCTGGCAAAGTCAAGCTTTCAGGTTTAACAAAGCTTAGACACTTTAAGAAACTCCAAGGAAGTCCAAAGCTTCAAATCTGGCAAATTCTGAAGGTTCAAATAAACTCTGACACAATTTAACGCTCAAAGATTCTAGAAAAGTGTAAAGTTTTAAGAATGGCAAAGTCTGACGCTTCAAGAAAACTCTATCGAAGTCTGAAGCTTCAACAAGACTCTGGCAAAATCTGAAGTTTCATAAAGACTCTGGTGCAGCCTCAAACTTTAAAAAGACCTTGGCGAAGACTAAATCTTCAAGTTTAGCAAACTTTGAAACTTCAAGAAGATTTTGGAGAAGTCCAAAGCTTCAAGTCTGACAAATTCTGAAGGTTCAAATAGACTCTGGCAAAATCTAAAGATCAAGGATTCTGGAAAAGTTTAAAGTTTTAAGTCTGGCAAAGTCTGAAGCTTCAAGAAAACTCTGGTGAAGTCTAAAGCTTCAAGAAGACTCTTTTAAAGTCTGAAGCTTCAAGAAAGAAGACTGGCAAAGTCTGAAGCTTCAAAAAAACGCTGGCGCAGTCTAGAGCTTCAGGTTTAACAAAGTTTAAAACTTCAAGAAGACTTCGGCAAAGTCCAAAGCTTTAAATCTGGCAAATTCTGAGGGTTCAAATAAACTCTGGCACAATTTCATGCTCAAAGATTCCAGAAAAGTCTAAAGTTTCAAGTCTGGCAAAATCTGACGCTTCAAAAAAACTCTGGCAAAGTCTGAAGCTTCAACAAGACTCTGCCAAAGTCTAACGCTCCATAAAGGCTCTGGCACAGCCTAAGACTTAAAGAAGACGCTGACGAAGACTGAAGCTTCAAGTTTGAAACTTCAAGAAGACTTTGGCGAAGTCCAAAGCCTCAAGTCTGGCAAATTCTAAGGTTTTGAATAGACCCTGTTAAAATCTAAAGCTCAAGAATTCTGAAAAAGTCCAAAGTTCCAAGTCTGCCAAAGTCTGAAGCATCAGAAAGACTCTGGCAAAGTTCAAAGTTTCAAGTCTGGCAAATTCTGAAGGTTTAAATAGGCTCTAAGGCTCAAAGATTCTGGAAAAGTCCAAAGTTTCAAGTCTGGCAAAGTTTGAAGCTTCAAGAAAACTCTGGTAAAGTCTGAAGCTTCAAGAAGACCTTTTTAAGGTCTGAAGCTTCAATAAAGAAGACTCTGGCAAAGTGAAGCGTCAAAAAGACGCTGGCGAAGTCCAAAGCTTCAGGTTTAGCAAAGTTTAAAACTTCAAAAAGATTCTCACGAAGTCCAAAGCTTCAAATTTGGCAAATTCTGAAGGTTCAAATAGACTCCAGCACAGTTTAACGCTCAAAGATTCTAGAACAGTCTAAAGTTTCAAGCCTGGCAAAGTCTGACGCTTCAAGAAAACTCTGGCGAAGTCTGAAGCTTCAACAAAACTCTGGCAAAGTCTGAAGCTTCATAAAACTCTGGTGCGGTCTAAAACTTCAAGAAGACGTTGGCAAAGACTTAACAAAGTTTAAAACTTCAAGAACATTCTGGCAAAGTCCAAAGCTTCAAATCTGGCAAATTCTAAAGCTTCAAGAAGACTCTTTCAAAGTCTGAAGCTTCAAGAAAAAAGACTGGCAAAGTCTGAAGCTTCAAAAAGACCCTGGCGCAGTCTAAAGCTTCAGGTTTAACAAAGTTTGAAACTTAAAGAAGACCCTGGCGAAGTCCAAAGCTTCAAATCTGGCAAATTCTGTAGGTTCAAATAGACTCTGGCACAATTTAACACTCAAAGATACTAGAAAAGTCTAAAGTTTCAAGTCTGGCAAAGTCTGACGCTTCAAGAAAACTCTGGCAAAATCTGAAGCTTCAATAAGGCTCTGGCAAAAAGTGAAGCTTCATAAAGGCTCTGGCGCAGTCTTAAACTTGAAGAAGATGTTGGCGAAGACTGAATCTTCAAGTTTAACAAAGTTTGAAACTTCAAGAAGATTTGGCGAAGTGCGAAGCTTCAAATCTGGCAAATTCTGAAAGTTCAAATAGACTATAATAAAATCTTATGCTCAAAAATTCTGATAAAGTCCAAAGTTTCAAGTCTTGCAAAGTCTGAAGCTTTAAGAAAACTCTGAAAGCGTCTAAAGCTTCAAGAAGACTCTGGCGAGGTCTATAGCTTCAGGTCTGGCAAATTATAAAGCTTAAAAAAGACTCTGGTAAAGTCTGAAGCATCGTAAAAGCTCTGGCGTAGTCTAGAACTTCAAAAAGACGCTGGCGAAGACTGAAGCTTCAAGTTTGACAAAGTTTGAAACTTCAAGAAGATTCAGCAAAGTACAAAGCCTTAAATGTGGCAAATTCTGGGGGCTTAAATAAAGTTTGGTGAAATCTAAAGCTTAAAGATTTTAAAAAAGTTCAAAGTTTTAAATCTGGCAGTCTAAAACTTAAATAAAACTCTGGCGAAGTCTGAAGCTTCAAGAAGACTCTGGCGAAATCTAAAGCTTCAGGTCTGGTAAATTCTAAAGCTTGAAGAAGACTCTGGCAAAGTCTGAAGCTTTTTAAAAGCTCTGGCGCAGTCTAAAACTTTAAGAAGACGCTGGCGAAAACTGAAACTTCAAGTTTGACAAAGTTTGAAACTTCAAGAAGATTTGGCAAAGTTCACAGCTTTAAATGTGGCAAATTCTGAGGGCTCAAATAAAATTTGGCAAAATTTAAAGCTTAAAAATTCTGTAAAAGTCCAAAGTTTTAAGTCTGGCAAAGTCTAAGGCCCTAAGAAAACTCTGGCAAAGTCTGAAGCTTCAAGAAGACGCTGGCGAGATCTAAAGCTTCAGGTCTGGTAAATTTTAAAGCCTGAAGAAGACTCTGGCGAAGTCTAAAGTTTTATAAAGGCTCTGGCAGAAGACGCTGGCAAAGACTAAAGCTTTAAGTTTGACAAAGTTTGAAACTTCAAGAAGATTCGGCAAAGACCAAAGCTTCAAATGTGGCAATTTCTGAAGGTCAAATAGACTCTGGCAAAATCTAAAGCTCAAAGATTTCAAGTTCAAAGTTTCAAGTCTGACAAAGTCTAAAGCTTCAAGAAAATTCTGGCAAATTCTGAAGCTTTAAGAAGACTCTGTCAAAGTTTGAAGCTTCAAGAGGACTCTTGCGAAGTCTGAAACTTTAAGAAGATGCTAGCAAAATCTAAAGCTTTAAGTTTGACAAAGTTTAAAACTTCAAGAGGACTCTAGCAAAGTCCAAAGCTTTAAATATAGCAAATTCTAAAGGTTCAAATAGACTCCGGCACAATTTGATGCTCAAAGACTCTTTCAAAGTCTAAAGCTTTAAGAAAGAAGACTCTGGCGAAGTCCAAAGCTTCAAGTCTGGCTAATTTTGTAGGTTCAAATAGACTCTGGCACAATTTAACGCTTAAACATTCTGGAAAAGTCCAAAGTTTTAAGTCTTGCAAAGACTGGATTTTCAAGAAAACTCTGACAAAGTCTGAAGCTTCAAGAAGACTCTGGCGAAGTCTGGAGCTTTAAATTTGGCAAAGTCTGAAGCTTCAAATCTGGCTGAAGCTTCAAAAAGTCTGAAGCTTCAAGAAGACTTGGGCAAAGACCGAAGCTTCAAGTCAGGCAAAGTATGGAACCTCAAGAAGACTCTGGCAAAGTCTAAAGCTTTTTGAACCTTTAGAATTTGCCAGATTTGAACCTTTGAACTTTGCTAGAATTTTCTTAAAGTTTTAAACTTTGTTAAACCTGAAGTTTTAGACTTCGCCCGCGTCTTTTTCAAGCTTCAGACTTTGCCAGAGTATTTTTTCTTGAAGCTTCAGACTTTGAAAGAGTCTTCTTAAAGCTTCAGACTTCAGCAAAGTTTTCTTGAAACTTCAGACTTTGCCAGACTTAGAATTTTGGCTTTTCCAGAATTCTTGAACTTGAAATTTTGCCAGAGTCTATTTGAACCTTCAGAATTTGCCAGACTTAAAGCTTTGGACTTCTCCAGAATATTCTTGAAGTTTCAAACTTTGTCAAACTTGAAGCTTCAGTATTCGCCAGCGTCTTCTTGAAGTTTTAGACTGCGCCAGAGCTTTTAGGAAGCTTTAGACTTTGCCAGGATCTTGTTGAAGCTTCAGACTTTGCCAGAGTTTTCTTGGAGCGTCCGACTTTGCCACTCCGACTTGAAACTTTAGAATTTTCTAGAATCTTTGAGAGTTAAATTGTGCCAGAAGTTGCCAGATTTGAAGTTTTTGACTTTGCCAGAGTCTTCTTGGAGTTTCAAACTTTGTTGAACCTGAAGTTTTAGATTTCGCCAGCGTCTTTTTGAACCTGGCAAAGTTTGGAACCTCAAGAAAACTCTGGCAAAGTTTGGAGCTTTAAATCTGGCGAAGTCTGAAGCTTCAAATCTGGCTGAAGCTTCAAGAAGTCTGAAGTTTCAAGAAGACTTGGGCGAAGACCGAAGCTTCAATTCTGGCAAAATCTGGAGCCTCAAGAAGACTCTGGCAAAGTCTAAAGCTTCAAGAAGACTCTGGCAAAGTCTAAAGCTTCAAGAAGACTCTGAGCAAAGTCTGAAGCTTCAGGAAGCGAAGCCTGAAGCTCCAAGAAGCAAAGTCTGGAGCTTTAAGTGGAAGTTTGGTACCAAGAACTTTGACAATGTTTAAAACTTCGAATAGAAACAGCTGAGACTCTGACGACTGAAGCTTTCAGCAAAAAAAATCTGACAAAATGTGAAGCTTCAAGCGTAGGAAAAACTTTGACAACGCTTTCAGCTTTTAGCAGAAGCAGCGAAGTGTCCGATAAAATACAAAGCCTTCCGTATTAGCAAAAGAGATTCAAAGAATTATAAAGTTTTAAGGGAAAGCAGCAGCGGTCTGAAGATTCTAACCTGGACCTTGACAACTGCAGAAGCTTTTTGCAAAATCTCCTGAAGCAGTAAAGACTCTGACAAAGTCTGAAGCTTTAGACTTCGCCAGCGTCTTTTTGAAGCTTCAGACTTTGCTAGAGTTTTCTTTGTTAAAACCCCAGACCATGAAAGAGTCTTCTTGAAGCTTCAGAATTCAGCAAAGCTTTTTTAAAGCTTCAGACATTGCCAGACTTAGAACTTTGGACTTTTCCAGAATCCTTGAGCTTAAGATTTTGCCAGAGTCTATTTGATCCTCCAGAATTTGCCAGACTTGAAGCTTTGGACTTCTCTAGAATCTTCTTGAAGTTTCAAACTTTGTCAAACTTGAAGCTTCAGTATTTGCCATCGTCTTCTTGAAGTTTTAGACTGCGCCAAAGCCTTTAGGAAGCTTTAGACTTCGCCAGGGTCTTGTTGAAGCTTCAGACTTTGCCAGAGTTTTCTTGAAGGGTCAGATTTTGCCAGACTTTAAAATTTTCTAGAATCTTTGAGCGCTTAATTGTGCCAGTCTATTTGAACCTTCAGAATTTGCCAGATTTGAAGCTTTGGACTTCGCCAGAGTCTTCTTGAAGTTTCAAACTTTGTTTAACCTGAAGCTTTAGACTTCGCCAGCATTTTTTTGAAGCTTCAGGTTTTGCCAGATTCTTCTTCCTTAAAGCTTCAGGCTTTGCCAGACTTGAATCTTTGGACTTTTTCAAAATTTTTAAGTCTTAAATTTTGTCAGAGTCTATTTAAACCTTTAGAATTTGCCACATTTAAAGTTTTGGCTTTTGTTAAATCTTCTTGAAGTTTCAAACTTTGTCAAACTTGAAGCTTCAGTCTTCACAAGCGTCTTCTTGAAGCTTTAGACCCCGCCAGAGTCTTTATGAAGCTTCAGGCCTTGCCAGAGTAATCTTCAAGGTTGAGAATTTATCAGACCTAAAGCTTTAGATCTCGCCAAAGTCTTCTTAAAGCTTCAGACTTCGCCAGAGTTTACTTAAAGCTTCAGACTTTGCCAGACTTGAAACTTTGAACTTTTACAGAATCTTTGAGCTTTAGATTTTACCAAACTCTATTTGAGCCCTCAGAACTTGCCACATATAAAGCTTCGGACTTTCTTTTTCTTCAAGTTTCAAACTTTGTCAAACTTGAAGCCTCAGTCTTCGCCAGCGTCTTCTTGAAGTTTTAGACTGCGCCAGAGCTTTTATGAAACTTCACACTTCGCCAGAGACTTCTTCAAGCTTCAGAATTTGCCAGACCTGAAGATTTAGACCTCATCGGAGTCTTCTTATAGCTTCAAACGTCGCCAGAGTTTTCTTAAAGCTTCAGACTTTGTTTGACTTGAAATTTTGAACTTTATCAGAATCTTTGAGCTTTAGATTTTATTATAGTCTATTTGAACCTTTAGAATTTGCCATATTTGAAGCTTTGGACTTCGCCGAATCTTCTTAAAGTTTTAAACTTTGTTAAACTTGAAGATTCAGTCTTCGCCAACGTCTTCTTGAAGTTTTAGATTGCGCCAGAGCCTTTACGAAGCTTCAGACTTTGCCAAAGTCTAGTTAAAGCTTCAGACTTCGCCAGAGTTTTCTTGAAGCTTCAGATTTTGCCAGACTTGAAACTTTAGATTTTTTTACCATAGAATCTTTGAGCCTGAAATTATGCCAGAGTCTATTTACACTCTCAGAATTTGCCAGATTTGAAGCTTTGGACTTCGCCAGCGAAAATATCAGACTCTGAGGACGTCTAAGCCGTAAGAAGACTCTTCTTCAAGGCGAAGCAGAAAAACTCTGATGGAGTCTGATGCTTTCGACAAAAGATTCTGATAAAGTCCGAATCTTTGAAGAGGCACGAATATTTTGACAACATCTGAAGCTTCAGTCAACAGCAATAAAAAGTCTAACAAAGTCCGTAACTTTCGGCAAAAGCTGAAAAGCTTTAACAAAGGCTAAAGCTTCCAGTTTCCACTCTGACTAAATTTGAAGTTTTAATAAGAAGCAAGAGAGACTCTGAGTGTCTTCTGCTTTTTCTCTCTGGAGAAGTCTGAAGATTCCAGCGAAAGTATCAGACTCTAAGGTAGTCTAACCTTTAGGAAGACTCTTCTTCAAGAAGAACCAGAAAAATTTTTATTGAGTCTAAAGCTTCGACAACAGATTCCGATAAAGTCCAAATGCTTCAAGAGGCGCGAATACTTTGACAAAATCTGAAGCTTTAGTCACCAGCAATAAAGAGTCCTAACAAAGACTTTATTTTTCAACAGAAGCTGGAAAAGCTGTAACAAGGTCAGAAGCTTCCAGTTTCCTCCCTGACAAAATTTTAAGTTTTAGGAAGAATCAAGAGGGACCTGGAGTCTCTCCTGTTTCTTTTTCTCTCTAAAGGAGTCTGAATGTTCCAGTGAAAGAATCAGACTCTGAAGAAATCTAAGCTTTAAGAAGAAGTAAGAAGACATTGATAGTGTCTGACGTTTCCAGCACAATCGATTCTGATAAAGTCCGAAAGAATAGGCAGAAAGGATTTGAGAAAATCTTGAAGCTTTCAACAAGAGCAGCTTCTAGCAACAGCAGCGAAGATTTTGAGGAAATTCAACTATAATACAGCAGAGTCCCTCTAATCTAATCATGATGGGACCAAGGAATAGATTGAACTCCAAAAAAGATCAAAATATAACATAATTAAAACAAATTTTAATAATATTTTTCTTAAGAACTTCGTGGGCACAAAATGGAGGTTTATAATAAGACAGACCATGAAAAAATCTAAAAAAAGGATTCAGTTAATTTCTATTGTGATGAAGATTATTAAGCATGGTGTGAATAACTCCCATTCTATAATTGTATTATTGACCTGAGTGTTACCTTGAAATCACTGCAAGGTGCTAAAAATTTGGTTATTTCGAACGCCCACTTGATACATTGTTGGTGGATCTATAAATGATCAGAAAGTTCATTAACTTTACCAACAAAAAAACCTTCGTTTACGGTAATTGTACGTGTCACGTCTTCAAAAAAAAGTCGAACGTGGGCGCCTCTTTTACGAGACCATATTCTCTCATGTCATTGGCGAACACGTTCACTAGTTTCGTTCTAATAAACGTTTTCATCGCTTAATATTTTAATAAAATTATTTTTCATAAAATTTTCAATTAAGAGCTTCATAGTCTCTGCTATCTAGCCAAGATCTTAGAATGTGTCGTTATTGTTTCGTGCTTCAAAGTCTTAAGACTTTCGCTGAAAACTTCAGATTTTACCAGCCTACTTCTGCTTCAAAGCTTTTCGTGCGTCTGGTGGGTTCTTTAAACATTGTTAGTATTTGTTGCTTCTGTTCTAGGCTTCATACTTTGTCACAACCTTTGTAGTTTTGAGTTGAAGCAAATTCTGAAGCTTGAAGAAGGCTCTGGCGAAGTCTGAAGCTCCAAAAGGAACATGGTAATAGGAATTTTGACAGTTTTTAATACTTTGAATAATAGCAGGTCAGACTCTCATGCTTCAAACCTTCAACAGAAGAAAAAACGTCTGATAAAAGGTGAAGCTTTAGGAGTAGAAAAAACTTTGACAATGCTTCAACCTTCTAGGAGAAGGAACGAACTGTCTGATAAAATATGAATGCTTCTGCCTTCAGCCTCTGGCAAAGTCTAAAGATTCAAATCTGGCGAAGTCTGAAGATTCAAGAAGACTCTAGTGAAGTCCGAAGCTTCAAGTCTGGCGAAGGACTTTGATAATGTTTGAAGCTTCTAATAGAAGCAGCACAAACTCTGATAATGTCTTAAGTCTTCAGCAAAAATAGAAAAGGGTCTAACGAATTGTAGCAGCAATTTGAAGGCAGGAAAGGTTTTGACTCTAACTCTTTGAGAGAGTTAGAGTCGACAACGTTAGAAGTTTTACAGAAAAACAACAGTTTGAAGGTTTTAACTTTACAATTTGAAGCTTTCAGGAGAAGCAGCAAACATGGCCATGATATTTGTAGAGGTTAGATTTTTGTCAGAATCTTGTCTAATTTTAGGGCTAGTTTTCGACTTGGCTACTTCTACGTTGTCAAAGTCTTTACTGTTTCTACTAAAAGCTTCAAACTTTGTAGTTTAAACCTTCGAATTGTTACTATTTGTTGTAAAAAGTTCAGACTTCGTCAGAGTGTTGACTACTTTTTTGGAAGCTTCGGAGCTTTTCTTTCTACTTCTGCTGAAGCTTCAGACATCGTCTGCAACGAGGTCTTTCATGTTCTAGCTCCTCAGAGTCAGAGTCTAAACTGGTTCTACTCAAAGCTTCGAATTTTCAAGTTTGAAGCTCCAAATTGCTGCTAGTTTTCGCTTCAGAATTTGTCAAAGTATTTCTGCGTTTAAAGGAAGTTTTATTTATTAGAACTCTACTTTCTGAAATTTCGGAAGTCAAAGATTATATCTGAATAAAATTTAATCCGATTAAGATAAGATCATGAAGGAATGGGCTCTTTTTAAATGAATGTTCTGACGTAATTATCAGTTAAAGAAGCTTAAGCCTGAATTAATTAAGAATGTAATAAACTCTGTTCTTCATCTTCTTTTACGATTTAATGGTAGATGAATTCATTCTGTCGCCTGCATTCAAGTATCGTTCCTTATACATTTACTGTTAATAATGCTAAGAACTCAAATTAAAGAGGATATTTACTAAGTTTAGTGGCAGATTGGAAGGTGCAAACGTATGGACACGTTGCTCTTCATAAGAACTCATTTTAGATATTTGCTCAACTACCTAAGGCTCTTCAAAACAGACATCTTCAAGGATGTTGGGTTCCAAATTTTGGGTAAAATAGTATCGTAATGAAAGAGACCACGAGGAACGAGACTCGAATGTACCAGACGGTACATAAGAGTCTCTTCTCGAAAGCCTTCATATTCAGGGATGTTACAACTCCAGATCTTGGATGGGAAAGTGTCGATAGTAAACAATGATACCACAAGGAACGAGTCTTGTTTGACTTCTTGTTTACTCAAGAAGTGCCCATCTAAGTCTGAGTTGAATCAAACAAACTTAGGTACTTATAGAAGAGAGCTTTAAGGATGTAGCTATTTAGACTTTAGATCAATTTTAGAGCGAATACCTTCAATTAGTTTGGATACTTTAGATGACTTCAGATTTTAAGGAGAAGCTGGAAGTCTGCAGATGTATTATCTCAAATTTTAAGTTAAAAATGATCAGATTTTACTCTTCGCAAATATTCAAAGATGCTAAAACTGAGGATCTTGGATGGAAAACTGTCGATACCAAAGATGAACTGAAGATACTAAATAAGGGTACCAAGAAAAAGAAGTCTTCTCTTGAAGATTTTTCGTACTAGTTCGAAAAAAGCATCTTCTGAAGTGACAACGAAGGCTTCCTTGAGCAGAATCAGTACAAGATATGTCTCTTCCGGGACTGGACCATGTCAAAGTAGTTCCTTGACACGCTCCAATCCCAGCAGAAGTATATCTTGTACATCCTCTGAAGTACTAAGATTCCAGATCTTGATGGTGTTGGTACCAAAGGAAGAGGAACTAGTCTTCCAAACCCTTTATAACTATTAGTTTTGGGAAGGCCACAACTCTGGAGTTTGGCTCAAGAAGTGTTCATCTAAGTCTGAATCGTATCAAACGAAAGTAGGAGTAAAAGGGATCTTCAAGGATGCAACCGTTCCAGACTTTAGATCGACTTTTAGAGCCAATATCTTCATCTAGTTTGCACACTTCGAACGACTTCAGATTTTACTCTTCGCAAATAGGAGATGATAAAACTGAAGACCTTCGATGGAACTGTCCATACTGCAGATGAACTAAAGATACTAAAAGAGGGTACCAAGCAAAAGACGTCTTCTCTTAAAGATTTTTTATAAATCATCTTCTGAAGTGATAACGAAAGCTTCCTCGACCAGAATCAGTACAAGATATGTCTCTTTCTCGACCAGAAACAGTTCAAGATATACCCCTTCCGGAACTGGATCGTGCCAAAGTAGTTTCTTGAAACGCTCCAATTCTAAAAGTATATCTTGTACATCTTCTAAAGGACTAAGATCTTGGTGGTGTTGGTACCAAAGCAAAAGGAACTAGTCTTCCCAATTCTTTATAACTGTTGGCTTTGGGAATGCCACTACTCTGGAGTTTGGCTCAAGAAGTGATCATCTAAGACCAAAGTTTGAAGAAGTACCCAACTTAGTCAAAATCGTATCAAACGAGCGTAGGTCCTTTAAAAGAGATCTCTAAGGATGCTACTATTCCACACTTTAGATTGACTTTTAGAGCGAATGTCCTCAGTCAGTTTGAACACTTCAAACGACTTCAGATTTTACTCTTCGCAAATAGGAGACGATAAAACTGAAGACCTTCGATGGAACTGTCAATACTGAAGATGAACTGAAGATACTAAAGGAGGGTACCAAAAAAAAAGACGTCTTCTCTTAAAGATTTTTTATAAATCATCTTCTGAAGTGATAACGAAAGCTTCCTCGACCAGAATCAGTACAAGATATGCCTCTTTCTCGACCAGAAACAGTACAAGATATACCCCTTCCGGAACTGGATCGTGCCAAAGTAGTTTCTTGAAACGCTCCAATTCTAAAAGTATATCTTGTACATCTTCTAAAGGACTAAGATCTTGGTGGTGTTGGTACCAAAGCAAGAGGAACTAGTCTTCCCAATTCTTTATAACTGTTGGCTTTGGCAATGCCACTACTCTGGAGTTTGGCTCAAGAAGTCATCATCTAGGTCCGAAGTTTGAAGAAGTACCCAACTTAGTCAAAATCGTATCAAACAAGCGTAGGTCCTTTAAAAGAGATCTCTAATGATGCTACTATTCCACACTTTAGATTGACTTTTAGAGCGAATGTCCTCAGTTAGTTTGAACACTTCAAACGACTTCAGATTTTACTCTTCGCAAATAGGAGATGATAAAACTGAAGACCTTCGATGGAACTGTCAATACTGCAGATGAACTGAAGATACTAAAAGAGGGTACCAAGAAAAAGACGTCTTCTCTTAAAGATTTTTTATAAATCATCTTCTGAAGTGATAACGAAAGCTTCCTCGACCAGAATCAGTACAAGATATGCCTCTTTCTCGACCAGAAACAGTTCAAGATATACCCCTTCCGGAACTGGATCGTGCCAAAGTAGTTTCTTGAAACGCTCCAATTCTAGAAGTATATCTTGTATATCTTCTAAAGGACTAAGATCTTGGTGGTGTTGGTATCAAAGCAAGAGGAACTAGTCTTCCCAATTCTTTATAACTGTTGGCTTTGGGAATGCCACTACTCTGGAGTTTGGCTCAAGAAGTTATCATCTAGGTCCGAAGTTTGAAGAAGTACCCAATTTAGTCAAAATCGTATCAAACGAACGTAGGTCCTTTAAAAGAGATCTTTAATGATGCTACTATTCCACACTTTAGATTGACTTTTAGAGCGAATGTCCTCAGTTAGTTTGAACACTTCAAACTACTTCAGATTTTACACTTCGCAAATAGGAGGTGATAAAACTGAAGACCTTCGATGGAACTGTCAATACTGAAGATGAACTGAAGATACTAAAGGATGGTACCAAGAAAATGACGTCTTCTATGAAAGATTTTTTATAAATCATCTTCTGAAGTGATAACGAAAGCTTCCTCGACCAGAATCAGTACAAGATATGCCTCTTTCTCGACCAGAAACAGTACAAGATATACCCCTTCCGGAACTGGATCGTGCCAAAGTAGTTTCTTGAAACGCTCCAATTCTAGAAGTATATCTTGTACATCTTCTAAAGGACTAAGATCTTGGTGGTGTTGGTACCAAAGCAAAAGGAACTAGTCTTCCCAATTCTTTATAACTGTTGGCTTTGGGAATGCCACTACTCTGGAGTTTGGCTCAAGAAGTGATCATCTAAGACCAAAGTTTGAAGAAGTACCCAACTTAGTCAAAATCGTATCAAACGAGCGTAGGTCCTTTAAAAGAGATCTCTAAGGATGCTACTATTCCACACTTTAGATTGACTTTTAGAGCGAATGTCCTCAGTTAGTTTGAACACTTCAAACGACTTCAGATTTTACTCTTCGCAAATAGGAGATGATAAAACTGAAGACCTTCGATGGAACTGTCAATACTGAAGATGAACTGAAGATACTAAAAGAGGGTACCAAGAAAAAGAGGTCTTCTCTTAAAGATTTTTTATAAATCATCTTCTGAAGTGATAACGAAAGCTTCCTCGACCAGAATCAGTACAAGATATGCCTCTTTCTCGACCAGAAACAGTTAAAGATATACCCCTTCCGGAACTGGATCGTGCCAAAGTAGTTTCTTGAAACGCTCCATTTCTAAAAGTATATCTTGTACATCTTCTAAAGGACTAAGATCTTGGTGGTGTTGGTACCAAAGCAAGAGGAACTAGTCTTTCAATTCTTTATAACTGTTGGCTTTGGCAATGCCACTACTCTGGAGTTTGGCTCAAGAAGTCATCATCTAGGTCCGAAGTTTGAAAAAGTACCCAACTTAGTCAAAATCGTATCAAACGAGCGTAGGTCCTTTAAAAGAGATCTCTAATGATGCTACTATTCCACACTTTAGATTGACTTTTAGAGCGAATGTCCTCAGTTAGTTTGAACACTTCAAACGACTTCAGATTTTACTCTTCGCAAATAGGAGATGATAAAACTGAAGACCTTCGATGGAACTGTCAATACTGAAGATGAACTGAAGATACTAAAGGAGGGTACCAAGAAAAAGACGTCTTCTCTTAAAGATTTTTTTAAAAATCATCTTCTGAAGTGATAACGAAAGCTTCCTCGACCAGAATCAGTACAAGATATGCCTCTTTCTCGACCAGAAACAGTTCAAGATATACCCCTTCCGGAACTGGATCGTGCCAAAGTAGTTTCTTGAAACGCTCCAATTCTAGAAGTATATCTTGTACATCTTCTAAAGGACTAAGATCTTGGTGGTGTTGGTACCAAAGCAAAAGGAACTAGTCTTCCCAATTCTTTATAACTGTTGGCTTTGGCAATGCCACTACTCTGGAGTTTGGCTCAAGAAGTCACCATCTAGGTCCGAAGTTTGAAGAAGTACCCAACTTAGTCAAAATCGTATCAAACGAGCGTAGGTCCTTTAAAAGAGATCTCTAAGGATGCTACTATTCCACACTTTAGATTGACTTTTAGAGCGAATGTCCTCAGTCAGTTTGAACACTTCAAACGACTTCAGATTTTACTCTTCGCAAATAGGAGATGATAAAACTGAAGACCTTCGATGAAACTGTCAATACTGAAGATACTAAAGGAGGGTGCCAAGAAAAAGATGTCTTCTCTGAAAGATTTTTTATAAATCATCTTCTGAAGTGATAACGAAAGCTTCCTCGACCAGAATCAGTACAAGATATGCCTCTATCTCGACCAGAAACAGTACAAGATATACCCCTTCCGGAACAGGATCGTGCCAAAGTAGTTTCTTAAAACGCTTCAATTCTAGAAGTATATCTTGTACATCTTCTAAAGGACTAAGATCTTGGTGGTGTTGGTACCAAAGCAAAAGGAACTAGTCTTCCCAATTCTTTATAACTGTTGGCTTTGGCAATGCCACTACTCTGGAGTTTGGCTCAAGAAGTCATCATCTAGGTCCGAAGTTTGAAGAAGTACCCAACTTAGTCAAAATCGTATCAAACGAGCGTAGGTCCTTTAAAAGAGATCTCTAAGGATGCTACTATTCCACACTTTAGATTAACTTTTAGAGCTAATGTCCTCAGTTAGTTTGAACACTTCAAACGACTTAAGGTTTTACTTTTCGCAAATAGGAGATGATAAAACTGAAGACCTTCGATGGAACTGTCAATACTGAAGATGAACTGAAGATACTAAAGGAGGGTACCAAGAAAAAGACGTCTTCTCTGAAAGATTTTTTATAAATCATCTTCTGAAGTGATAACGAAAGCTTCCTCGACCAGAATCAGTACAAGATATGCCTCTATCTCGACCAGAAACAGTACAAGATATACCCCTTCCGGAACTGGATGCGTGCCAAAGTAGTTTCTTGAAATGCTCCAATTCTAAAAACTATATCTTGTACATCTTCTAAAGGACTAAGATCTTGGTGGTGTTGGTACCAAAGCAAGAGGAACTAGTCTTCCCAATTCTTTATAACTGTTGGCTTTGGCAGTGCCACTACTCTGGAGTTTGGCTCAAGAAGTGGTAGTAGTAGTAGTAGTTTGAACACTTCAAACGACTTCAGCTTTTACTCTTCGCAAATAGGAGATGATAAAACTGAAGACCTTTGATGAAACTGTCAATACTGAAGATGAACTGAAGATACTAAAGGAGGGTACCAAGAAAAAGACGTCTTCTCTGAAAGATTTTTTATAAATCATCTTCTGAAGTGATAACGAAAGCTTCCTCGACCAGAATCAGCACAAGATATGCCTCTTTCTCGACCAGAAACAATTCAAGATATACCCTTTCCGGATCTGGATCGTGCCAAAGTAGTTTCTTGAAACGCTCCAATTCTAAAAGTATATCTTGTATATCTTCTAAAGGACTAAGATCTTGGTGGTGTTGGTACCAAAGCAAGAGAACCTAGTCTTCCAAATTCTTTACAGATGTTAATTTTGGGAAGGCCAGAACTCTGGAGTTTGGCTCGAGAAGTGCCCAACTAACTCTGAATCGCATTAAACGAAATTAGGTCCTTATAAAAAAGGACTTTAGGGAGGCAACTACTCCAGACTTAACATTGACTTTAGAGTAGCTAATTTGGACACTTCAAGTGACCTCAGATTTTAAAGGGAAGCTGGAAATCTGGAGTTGTAGTATCTCAGATTTTTGGTTAAAAATGATCCATGTTGAATCAAAATTGTTTTAAAAGGATTTCTTCATTGGTACCATTTCTCTAATATTCTGAATTTTCATTGTTGTTGCTGATATTCGTCTTCATGTTTTTGAAATCTTAAAATTAATAATTTTGTATCAATAACCTTGAGTCTTGAGTCAATAAAATTGGGTAAATATTTGAAAATAGTTTCCTTAATGAGATGACTTGGCGGATTAGATCGAATGTCATCCGTATTGGGTGACCTCGCGGCGTATTGCACAAGGACCAATTAAGGATTCATCCACTGACCTGCGGATAACCTTGTCGCCACCTACCTTTAGCGAAGCAGACCGTAAACAAGAGACCAGAAGCGAACAAAAATCTTCCCAAAATCATGATGTCCTCGGTTGGATTCACCAGCACACTAAGATAAACACCGACGGCGACCAAGCGAATGGTAATTGGCGATGCGAAAGTGAAAATGTTCACAAGGCGACTGTCATTTCTTCTGATAACTACACTGTGGGCCGCGATCTGAGGTGACTGCGATACAACTGGGTGTCGGGTCTCTATTAGCTTAGCAGGTTTGTTCGTTACTCTCTCCACTTTACCCGGTCCGAGTTTACCTCGCCTTAATAGCTGCCTCCCGGTTCTAGACCTTACTCGTGAGCCGACGCTGACGTAAGTGTTGTTAACCGTGTCTCGGTCGATCTTTTCATGCCTTTTAGGAGACCGGAGTACCGGCGATGGTCGGTGAACATTTCAGAACGAGGTGATAAGAAGAAGAGATATAATTGACTTTGTTAGGTACCGGAAGTTTTCTCGGTTCTCGTTATTGGGGACGATTGAAATCGTGAGAAGTCCGTGACTGGGGTTACTGAAAATGGTTGTGTCATACCTTAAATTGAATCTCTTTGTCGATTTCGAGTTCAAAGCAGCATTCAGTTGACATGACTCGGGATTTATTCGCTCTGAATTGTGGCTAGTCAGCTTGGTAATTTACCAGCTCGAACCATCACGCTTAAGGGCTCTTCTTCCATTTAATCAGTCTCGACTTCTAACTGAATCCAAGGTTATAGAATATGCACCAGTTGTGACCCAGTACCACATTTGACAATAGCAGAGAAGCTGAGGGGGGATCAAGGGGATCCGTGGGCGTAGGCAGGATTCAAGGAAGGGCAACAATCATTTTGAAAAATTGATGAAAAAAAAAACCGGAAACCTTCTAGCTGGAAGAATCGAAAAATATTGAAAACTCGAAAAATGCCAAAATATTTTCAAAGATCGAATGTTGTGCAAAATTCTCAATTTTTTTTAAATTTTGACATTTTCGTAGAAATGTTTACTTATTTATTTCAATTTTGACATAATATTAAATTTCAATTTTGACATAATATTTAAATTTCAATAAAGAAATTGAATGTACAAGAAATCTTTATCTTGAAATTTTGGAAAAATATGTTTCTCAACATTTTTGCTTTTTAATGACATGCTGGGAAAACACGAATTTCCAGAAAACCGAATTTTAGGAAAAAACCAATTTCGAGAAAAAGATCGACATTTCCAAGAACTAAAACATCGCCTTTTGAAATAAATGTCGAATTTTCGAAAATAAGGCGAATTTTGAGAAAGTTGAAATTTCCAGTTAAATTTAAAAAAGTCGAAATTTTTAAAAAAAGACGCAGTGACAGAATTTGACAGACAAAATGTTTTAAAAAAAAAGACCAAAAAGTAGAATTTTGAGAATAAAGTCGAATTTTTGAGAATAAAGTCAAAATTTCGAAAAAACTAATTTTAAGAGTCGAAATTTTCAGAAATGTTAAATATCGAATTTTGAGTCAAAAATAAAAATATGGAGAAAAAGGCAAACTATAAAACCAGTCAAAATTTATGAAAAGTCAAATTCTAAAAAAATCAAAAAATCTGATGTTGATAAAAATAATAGAATTTCGAAAGAAAGAAAGAACGAAATTTTGGAGAAACAGTCGAAATTTTGGGAAAAACTATCAAGTGAAGATAAAGATCGAAATTTTTCGAAGAAACACAAATTTTAAGTGAAAAGCACAATTTTGGGAATAGTCGTTTATGAAAAAAAACAAACCTTCAAAAAAACCAAAATAAAATAAAAGACGAATTTCTAAGAAAAATATTTTGATTTCCAGAAACATACAGGATCGGATTTTAAGATGAATTTCAAATTTTCTGAAAAAGACAGATTTTGAGAAAAATATTGAAATTTCTATTTTGTTTAATTCCAATTCCATTATTTCCAAAAATAATTTTGGAAATTTCGATTTTCTCTTCGGAATTTTGAAAAACGAATTTAAAAAACAAATATTCGAAATTTTAAGAACGAGATCGAAATTTCGAAAATAGAACACTCAAAATTGCCCAGAGAGTCAAATTTTATCGAAATTTTAGACAAAATGAAAAATTTTGAGTAAAATGAAATTTTCGGAATTTTCTCTTGACTGCTTAGATCAAAGAAACACATGCACCCCGATTTGCTCCACTCTAAGATTTCCAAAAATATCATTATCAAAATTTCCAAATAAATATCTTTAGTTTTTTAACAAAAGATCGACCAAATTTCAAGCAAAAAAAGTTTATATATTTGTGAAGGCTATTTTTTTTTGTTTTTTAATTGTCAAATTTGTCGAATTTTGAAGTTTGAATTGGAATTTTGAACTTTGAACTGTGAACTTTAAATTTTGGATTTGTATCTTCAATGTTGAATCTTGAATTTTAAATCTTTGATCTTTGATCTTTTCATCTTTCGTCTTTCGTCTTTCGTCTTTCGTCTTTCGTCTTTCGTCTTTCGTCTTTCGTCTTTCGTCTTTCGTCTTTCGTCTTTCGTCTTTCGTCTTTCGTCTTTCGTCTTTCGTCTTTCGTCTTTCGTCTTTCGTCTTTCGTCTTTCGTCTTTCGTCTTTCGTCTTTCGTCTTTCGTCTTTCGTCTTTCGTCTTTCGTCTTTCGTCTTTCGTCTTTCGTCTTTCGCCTTTGATCTCTGATCTCTGATCTCTGATCTCTGATCTCTGATCTCTGATCTTTGACCTTTGACCTTTGACCTTTGACCTTTGATCTTTGTTCTTTGATCTTTGATCTTCGATCTTCAATTTTTGATCTTTGATCTTGGATCGTTAATCGTGGATCTTTGATCGTGAACCGTGAGTCCTGAATCGTGAATCTTGAATCTTGAATCTTGAATCTTGAATCTTGAATCTAAATCTTGAATCTTGAATCGTGAATCTTTTAATGTTGAATCTTGAATCTTGAATCTTGAATCCTTGAATCTTAAATGTTTTTTTTGAAAAACTACTTGAATCTTGAATCTGATCTTGAATCTTGAATCTGTGAATCTTGAATCTTGATCTTGAATCTGACAAATCTTAATTGTTGAAACTCTGAATCTGAATCTTGAATCGAATCTGAATCTTGAATTGAAAATCTTGAATCTTGAATCTTGAATCTTGAATCTTGAATCTTGAATCTGAATCTTGAATCTTGAATCTTAATCTTCCCTCTTGAATTCTTGAATCTTGAATCTTGAATCTTGAATCTGAATCTTGAATCTTCGAATCTTGAATCTTGAATCTTGAATCTTGAATCTTGAATCTTGATCTTGAATCTTGAATCTTGAATCTTGAATCTTGAATCTTGAATCTTGAATCTTAATCTTGAATCTTGAATCTTGAATCTTGAATCTTGAATCTTGAATCTTGAATCTTGAATCTTGAATCTTGAATCTTGAATCTTGAATCCTTGAATCTTGAATCCTTGAATCTTGAATCTTGAATCTTGAATCTTGAATCTTGACATCTTGAATCTTGAATCTGAATCTTGAATCTTGAATCTTGAATCTTGAATCTTGAATCTTGAATCTTGAATCTTGAATCTTGAATCTTGAATCTTGAATCTTGAATCTTAATCTTAAATCTTAAATCTTAAGCTGAATCTTGAATCTTGAATCTTGAATCTTGAATCTTGAATCTTGAATCTTGAATCTTGAATCTTAAATCTTAAATCTTGAATCTTGAATCTTGAATCTTGAATCTGAATCTTGAATTTCCCATTTCTATTTCGAACTTCGAATTTCGAATGTTGAATTTCGAATTTTTAACCTTGAATCTTAAACTTTAAATCTTTAACTTGAATTTTAAATTCTAAATTTCGAATCTTGAATCTTGAATCTGAATCTTGAATCTTGAATCTTGAATCTTGAATCTTGAATCTTGATCTTGAATCTTGAATCTTGAATCTTGATCTTGAATCTTGAATCTTAAATCTTAATCTTAATCTTAAATCTTGAATCTTGAATCTTGAATCTTGAATCTTGAATCTTGGAATCTTGAATCTTGAATCTTGAATCTTGATCTTAATCTTAAATCTTGGAATCTTGAATCTTGAATCTTGAATCTTGAATCTTGAATTTCCAATTTCTAATTTCGAATTCGAATTCGAATTTGAATTTCGAATTTGTAACTTGAATCTTAAATTAAATCTTTAAATTGAATTTAATTCTTTGAATTTGAATCTTGAATCTAAATCTTGAATCTTGAATCTTGAATCTTGAATCTTGAATTTTGAATCTTGAATCTTGAATCTTATTGAATCTTGAATCTTGAATCTTGAATCTTAATCTTAAATCTTGAATCTTGAATCTTGAATCTTGAATCTTGAATCTTGAATCTTGAATCTTGAATCTTGAATCTTGAATCTTGAATCTTGAATCTTGAATCTTGAATCTTGAATCTTGAATCTTGAATCTTGAATCTTGAATCTTAAATTTTCCTTCGAATTTACTTCGAATCTTCGAATCTTGAATTTCGAATCTTTAACTCTTGAATCTTAAATCTTTAATTTTTGAATTTGAATCTGTTAATTCTAATTTCGAATCTTGAATTTTGAATCTTGAATCTCGAATTTTGTGTCTTTAATCTTGAGTCTTGAATTTTAAATTTTGAATTTCGAATTATGAATTTTAAATCTTGAATCATAAATTTTGAATTTGAGTTTTGAATTTTTAATATTGAATCCTGAATGTCGAATCTCGAATTTTGAATGTCGAATTTCAAATGTTGAATTTTGAATCTTAAATCTTGAATTTTGAATCATTTTAAATTATGAATCTTGAATCTTAAATTTTGAATATTAAATTTAGAATCTTGAATCATTTTGAATTTTGAATCCTTAATCTTGAATTTTGAGTTTTAAATTTCGAATCCTGAATCTTGAATTTTGAATCTTTATTCTTGGATCTTGAACTTAAAATCTTGAATTTTGAATTTTGCATTTTAAATTTTTAATCTCGAATTTTAAATTTTTAATCTTAACTTTTGAATCTTGAATCATCTTGAATTTTGAATCTTTAATCTTAAGTTTTAAATTTTGAATTTCGAATTTGGAATTTTAAATATCGAATCTTGAATTGAATCTTGAATTTTGAATCTTAAATCCTGAATTTTGAATCTTGAATTTTGAATCTTCAATCTTAAATCTTGAAATCTTGATCTTGAATCTTGAATCTTGAATCTTGAATTTTGAATCTTGAATCTTGAATCTTGAATTTTGAATACTTGAATCCTGAATCTTGAATCTTGAATCTTGAAACTTGAATCTTGAATCGTTGAATCTTGAATCTTGAATCTTGAATCTTGAATCTTGAATCTTGAATCTTGAATCTTGAATCTTGAATCTTGAATCTTGAATCTTGAATCTTGAAATCTTGAATCTTGAATCTTGAATCTTGAATCTTGAATCTTGAATCTTGAATCTTAACTTTAAATTTTTGAAACTTGAATTTTAAATTCTAAATTCGAATCTTGAATCTTGAATCTTGAATCTTGAATCTTGAATCTTGAATCTTGAATCTTGAAATCTTGAATCTTGAATCTTGAATCTTGAATCTTGAATCTTGAATCTTGAAGTCTGAGTCTTGAATCTGAATCTTGAATCTTGAATCTTGAATTTGATCTAATCTTGAATCTTGATCTTAATCTTGAATTTGAATCTTATCTTGATTTCTTAATCTTGAATTTCGAATTTGCATTTTAATCTTCAATCTTAATTTAATCTTAATCTTGAATCTTGAATCTCTGAATCTTAATCTTAATCTTAGAATCTTATCTTCAATTTGAATCTTAATTTCGAATCTTGAATCTTGAATTTCAATCTTCAATTTAATCTTGAATTTTAATCTTCAATCTTGAATCTTAATCTTAATCTTCAATCTTAATCTTAATCTTGAATCTTGAATCTTGAATCTTGAATCTTGAATCTTGAATCTTGAATCTTAATCTTGAATCTTGAATCTTCAATCTTAATCTTGAACTTGAATCTTGAATCTTGAACTTGAATCTTATAATTAATCTAATTGATTATTAGATCTTGATCACTGATTGATCTTTATTTTAATTTTAAATGCGATCTTAATTTGAATTTTGAATTTTATCATAATTTGAATTTAAATTTAAATTGAATCTTGAATCAATTTTGAATCTGAATTTGATCTTTGAATCTTTTTAATTTTAAACTTAATATTGGAATTTTGAATCTTTAATCTTGAATTTTAATTTTGAATTTCGAATTTGAATTTTAATATCGAAATCTGAATTATTCTTGAATTTGAATCTTAAATTATCTGATTATCTCGAATTTGAATCTTGAATCATTAATCTTATTGAAACTTGAATCTGATCTTGAATCTGAATTGAATCTAATTCAATCTTGAATCTTTCTAATCTTCGAATCTTCAATCTTTGAATCTTTAATATCAAATCTTCAATTTTATCTTAATCTTGAATCTTAAATCTTGAATCTCGAATCTCGAATTCGAATTTGAATCTTGAATCTTGAATCTGAATCTGAATCTTGAATCTGAATCTCAAATCTCGAATCTCGAATCTCGAATCTCAATCTCGAATCTCGAATCTCGAATCTCGAATCTCGAATCTCGAATCTTGAATCTCGAATCTCGAATCTCGAATCTCGAATCTCGAATCTCGAATCTCGAATCTCGAATCTCGGAATCTCGAGTCTCGAATCTCGAATCTCGAATCTCGAATCTCGAATCTCGAAATCTCGAAATCTCGAATCTCGAATCTCCTTCGAATTTCGAATCTCGAGTCTAGATCTCGAATCTTCGAATCTCGAATCTCGAATCTTAAATCTTAAATCTTGAATCTTGAATCTTGAATGTTGAATCTTCAATCTTAATCTTGAATCTTGAATCTTGAATCTTGAATCTTGAATCTTGAATCTTGAATCTTGAATCTTGAATCTTGAAGTCTTGAATCTTGAATCTTGAATCTTGAATTCTTGAATCTTGAATCTGAATCTTGAATCTTAATCTTGAATCTTGAATCTTGAATCTTGAATCTTGAATCTATGAATCTTGAATCTTGAATCTTGAATCTTGAATCTTGAATTCCTTGAATCTTGAATCTTGAATCTGAATCTTGAATCTTGAATCCTGAAATCTTGAATCTTAAATCTTGAAATCTTGAATCTTCAATCTTTAATCTTCAATCTTCAATCTTCAATCTTCAATCTTCTTTAATCTTCAATCTTCAATCTTCAATCTTCAATCTTCAATCTTCAATCTTCAATCTTCAATCTTCAATCTTCAATCTTCAATCTTCAATCTTCAATCTTCAATCTTCAATCTTCAATCTTCAATCTTCAATCTTCAATCTTCAATCTTCAATCTTCAATCTTCAATCTTCAATCTTCAATCTTCAATCTTCAATCTTCAATCTTCAATCTTCAATCTTCAATCTTCAATCTTCAATCTTCAATCTTCAATCTTCAATCTTCAATCTTCAATCTTCAATCTTCAATCTTCAATCTTCAATCTTCAATCTTCAATCTTCAATCTTCAATCTTCAATCTTCAATCTTCAATCTTGAATCTTGAATCTTGAATCTTGAATCTTGAATCTTGAATCTTGAATCTTGAATCTTGAATCTTGAATCTTCAATCTTCAATCTTCAATCTTCAATCTTCAATCTTCAATCTTCAATCTTCAATCTTCAATCTTCAATCTTCAATCTTCAATCTTCAATCTTCAATCTTCAATCTTCAATCTTCAATCTTCAATCTTCAATCTTCAATCTTCATCTTGAATCTTGAATTTTGAATTTTGAATTTTGAATCTTGAATCTTGAATCTTGAATCTTGAATCTTGAATCTTGAATCTTGAATCTTGAATCTTGAATCTTGAATTTTGAATCATGAATCTTGAATTTTGAATCTTCAATCTTCAATCTCGAATCTCGAATCTCGAATCTCGACTCTCGAATCTTGAATTTCGAATTCGAATCTCGAATCTCGAGTCTCGAATCTCGAATCTCGAATCTTGAATCTTAAATCTTAAATCTTGAATCTTGAATATTGAATCTTGAATCTTGAATTTTAAATCTTGAATCTTAAATTATAAATCTTGAATCTTGAATTTTGAATCTTTTATCATGAGTCTTGAATTTTAAATTTTGAATTTCGAATTTGAAGTACTGAATCTTAAATTGAATCTTGAATTTTCAATCTTGAATTTTGAATCGCTAATCTTGAATTTTGTATTTCGAATCTCGAATTTTGAATGTCGAATTTTGAATGTTGAATTTTGGATCTTGAAATTTGAATTTTGAATCTTGAATCATCGTGAATTTTGAATCTTGAATTTTAAATTTAGAATTTCGAATCTTGTATCTTGAATTTTAAATCTCTGATCTTGAATTTCGAATCACGAATTTTGAATGTCGAATTTCGAATGTTGAATTTTGGATCTTGAAATTTGAATTTTGAATCTTGAATCATCGTGAATGTTGAATCTTGAATTTAAAATTTAGAATTTCGAATCTTGAATCTTGAATTTTAAATCTCTGATCTTGAATTTCGAATCTCGAATTTTGAATGTCGAATTTTGAATGTTGAATTTTGGATCTTGAATCATCGTGAATTTTGAATCTTGAATTTTAAATTAAGAATTTCGAATCTTGTATCTTGAATTTTAAATCTCTGATCTTGAATTTCGAATCTCGAATTTTGAATGTTGAATTTCGAATGTTGAATTTTGGATCTTGAAATTTGAATTTTTAATCTGGAATCATCTTGAATTTTAAATCTTGAATTTTAAGTTCTGAATTTCGAATCTTGAATCTTGAATCTTTAATTTTTTGACTTGAATTTTAATTTTGAATTTTGACTGTTAAATCTTGAATTCGATCTTGAATTTTGAATCTTATACCTTGAATCATGAAGTTTGAATTTTAAATCTTGAATCTTTAATCATGAATCTTGAATGTTGAATTTTCGATACAGACCAACTGACGAAAATTTATGTCGTTTTTTAGTGGCGAATTTTGGAGTTAGTAACGATTTTTAAAAGTAGCAATGTGTCGTTAATTAGGAATGCTCTCCTCTTTCCAAAACCCCATACCCCGATTGATTTGGTGCAAAATTATCCCAGTTTGACCTTTTCGCATTTGTCGCCGATGGTCTCGGTGTGCAATACTTTTTATAAGGTGATTTGTATGAGAAATTCTAAAATGAAATTAATTTTTGTTTCGCTTCGGTATTAACCATCTTTCTGCTTTATTTCCGTTCTACTTTACGCTGCAATTTTCAGATCGTTTTGCGTAATTTGCTTAAATGTTTTGAATGATTGCACGTAGTTTCCACGATTTGCGAGCTATGTTAAATATGTTAAGAGGTTGGCAAACGATGGGAAAATTAGAGCAAGTGTGACTTGGCGATGTTTATAATAAGAAAACACCATAAATTCGAGTAGTTGTCGATAATATGGGTTATTACATCTCTAATTAAACGTCATTAGTACTATCGTTCGATCGATGGCTATTTTCTCGGTCTGATTGAGTTTATGTATCGACGGGATGGAAGAAGGTAGCTTACCGTAACTGTAAAGCTGTCTAACTGAAATAATATTATTAACAATCGACAATTAGAAATGGAAAACTCATCATTAGACATCTATAAAATTATACCGTTGCATAAATTACCCGTACATTTTACGGCAGCTCGTGCACTCTTGAACTTACGACTCGAATTTGTTCTTTCCCATCCCAATGCGTGGAATTGGTGACACACTTTGGTGACTACCAGGAGGAGTGTCCTTAAGAGATACATAAATTATCTCTATAAGTAAACCATCAAGATTTTTCATCACATTTGGCCCCTGAGTAAACAATTAATTAATTGTACTCGTTTCGTTTCCCTTTGTCTGTTCTTCCAAAAACTTCAGATCAGTAATCCAACTCATCATCAATCAGGTATTCAGATGGAAAAGTTATCAAATTTACTGTGAAAATGTCTGAAAAGTCCACTAGATTCCACATACCGATATCTGTATAAAATTTACCATCTTCGAATCAAAGCATTGGGACATTTTGCAAAATTCAATGGCGCAAATGAATTATGGATTAATCGACGCTTCCTTGCCAATTCAGAGTCGTTGCATTCAAATTTGTTACTAGAAATACTACCACCATTTAAATACGAGAAATTTGATTTTTAGAAATTTTTAAATTTTAAATGTTGTAGCTCCCAAATAAAGAGAAGTAGTTCTTCGAATTCAAATTCCATATCTGTCCAAAATTGCTATACGTGATTTTGGGAAAATCGAAATTTTGATGATGATTCTACAGTTAGTTTGGTTGCCTATTGGAAAATGGACTATGCATTCTAACAAAAAAGTTGGCGTACGGCTCTTTTTTTAACTGGGGCGATGAAAATCGCGAATGACGAGGCGTCGCAGAACGAATCTTCATCTCGAACTTTTACGCCATCGTGCTTTGACCCAATAATTATTGCATGAGAATTAAAATAATGAGCGAGCAGCTTATCCTCGTTCCTCGATGACTATCGCGAAAGATACCGTTTATCTTGAAACTTGAAACTGAATATCAATGGGAACAGTTTTGCTTAATAGATTCGATCGAAATGCATGTTTTCCCACGAAATACCGCGACCGCAAATCGTTAACATGTTTGACAGTCATACGTCATACGTGCGCGCCTATGGACATTACATGGCCCGTTTCGAAATAAATTCGAACAAAAAAGGTTTTGGGCGGAAAATTCAACAGCTTTTAAATCAATTAAGGCGCGCAGCCTACCAAATCCGTTTGTTTTGTTTCACTTTCACGTTCACAGATTCGTAGAGATAATAACTCGAGTGGAATTACTTAGATGCTTTGTCGAGATTTTCAGTCGAGATGCCGGAAGAGCGCAATTTGGTAGTCAACTTTGTAAATTTACAGCACGCAGGTTTATTGAAAACGAATGTTCTAATTCCATATCGTGACTAAATTGCTGAAATAAAAAGTAATATCTGGGCTCGGTTTTTTTAAATCCTGTTTTCCTTAGAATATTATTTACTCTGATTAATATAAATTTTCATACAAATTTATTGCAAATTTTCAATTTTTAATTTTCAACTTTCTGTCCAAATATTCAATGTTTTAGGTCAAAATTTTCATCAGGATCCTCCATGAGAAAACTTGCGAATTTGAGAGAAAATTTCAAGGGAAAACAACTGCGATACTGATGAACCATCAAATATCCGACTTTTTAACACAATATTATTTTGCCTCCAGGAGCACATTTGCTTATTTAAGGGATTTTTTTCTGACCAAACAGCCGAAATACTGATGAATTATCGGATGCTCTATGTTTAGCCCAAAATTTTGATCAGGATCCTTCATGAAAACATTTGCGAATTTTAGAGAAGGTTTCGTGGGAAAAAAATTGCAATACTGATGAAACATCAAATATTCAACTTTTTAACGTAATATTATTTTGCCTATGGGTCACCAAGAGAACATTTCTGAATTTTAGAGAATTTTTCGTGACCAAACAGCCTGAAATGAACTGTAAAACTACCAAACAACTAAAATACTGATAAATTATCAAATGACCAATGTTTTAGTTCAAAATTTTGATCAGGATCCTCCATGAATAATTTGCGAATTTTAGAGAATATTTCATGGGAAAACAATTGCGATACTGATGAACCATCAAATAGCTGACCTTTGAACACAATATTATTTTGCCCATGCTACTCCAAGAGCACATTTGCTCATCTAAGGGAATTTTTGTGACCAAACAACTGAAATACGGATGAACTATCGGATGTCCTATGTTTAGCCCAAAATTTTGATCAGGATCCTCCATAGAACATCTGCGAATTTTAGAGAAGGTTTCGTGGGAAAAAAATTGCAATACTGATGAAATATCAAATACCCAACTTTTTAACATAATATTATTTTACCTATGGTCCACCAAGAGCACATTTCTGAATTTTAGAGAATTTTTCGTGACCAAACAGCCGAAAAGAACTGTAAAACTACCAAACAACTAAAATGCTGATGAATTATCAAATGACCAATGTTTTAGCTCCAAATTTTGATCAGGATTCTCCATGAATAATTTGCGAATTTTAGAGAATATCTCATGGGAAAACAATTGCGATACTGATGAGCCATCAAATAGTTGACCTTTGAACACAATATTATTTTGTCCATGCTACTCCAAGAGCACATTTGCTCATCTAAGGGAATTTTTGTGACCAAACAACTGAAATACGAATGAACTATCAGATGTCCCATGTTTAGCCCAAATATTTGAACAGGATCCTCCATAGAACATTTGCGAATTTTAGAGAAAGTTTCGTGGGAAAAAAATTGCAATACTGATGAAATATCAAATACCCAACTTTTTAACATAATATTATTTTGCCTATGGTCCACCAAGAGCACATTTCTGAATTTTAGAGAATTTTTCGTGACCAAACAGCCGAAATGAACTATAAAACTACCAAACAACTAAAATGCTGATGAATTATCAAATAACCAATGTATTAGCTCGAAATTTTGATCAGGATCCTCCATGAATAATTTGCGAATTTTAGAGAATATTTCATGGGAAAACAATTACGATACTGATGAACCATCAAATAGCTGACCTTTGAACACAATATTATTTGGCCCATGCTACTCCAAGAGCACATTTGCTCATCTAAGAGAATTTTTCTAACCAAACAACTGAAATACGGATGAACTATCGGATGTCCTATGCTTAGCCCAAAGATTTTGATCAGGATCCTCCATAGAACATCTGCGAATTTTAGAGAAGGTTTCGTGGGAAAAAAATTGCAATACTGATGAAATATCAAATACCCAACTTTTTAACATAATATTATTTTGCCTATGGTCCACACAAGAGCACATTCTGAATTTTAAGGAATTTT
Organism: Dastarcus helophoroides; assembly: GCA_028583605.1. Classification (NCBI taxonomy): domain Eukaryota; kingdom Metazoa; phylum Arthropoda; class Insecta; order Coleoptera; family Bothrideridae; genus Dastarcus; species Dastarcus helophoroides. The sequence continues at coordinate 18,511,039 of CM053337.1, read as the reverse complement.
TCTGTGACTAAAACCGCCGAAATGAACTGTGAAAACTACCCAACACACTAAAATGCTGATGAATTATCAAATGACCAATGTATTTGCTCGAAATTTTTGATCAGGCTTCTCCATGAATATTTGCGAATTTTAGAGAATATTTCATGGGAAAAACAATTGGCGATACTGATGGAACCATCAATAGCCTGACTCTTTAAACCACAATATTATTTTGCCTCATGCTACTCCAAGAGCACATTTGCTCATCTGAGGGAATTTTTAGTAACCAAACAATTGAAATAAACTACTGCATGATCGATCAGGATGGTCCCTCTATGTTAAGCCCAAAATTTTGATCAGGATCCTTCATGAGAACATTTGCGAATTTTAGAGAAGGTTTCGTGGAAAAAATATTGCAATACTGATGAAACGCCAAATGTCCAACTTTTCAACATAATATTATTTTGCTTATGCTACTCCAAGAGCACATTTGTGAATTTTAGAGATTTTTTAGTGAGCAAACAACTGAAATGAACTACCAAATTACCAAACAACCAAAATACTGAGGAATTAGCAGAATCCAACGTTTTAGCTCAAAATTTTGATTTGGGTCCTCCATGAGAAAAATTGCAAATTTTAGGGAAAATTTCATGGTAAAACTAACTGAGATAGTGATGAACCATCAAGTACCCGACTTTTTAACACAATATTATTTTGCCTAAGCTACACCAAAAGCACATTTACTCATTTAGGGGAATTTTATCCTAACCAAATAACTAAAATATTGATGATCGATCAGATGCCTTATGTTTAGCCCAAAATTTTGATCAGGATCCTCCATGAGAACATTTGCGAATTTTAGAGAAGGTTTCGTGGGAAAAAAATTGCAATACTGATGAACCACCAAATGTCCAACTTTTTAACACTGATATTATTTTGCTATGCTACTCCAAGAGACATTTGAATTCTAGTAGGTTTTCGTTATTAAACAACGAAAAGAACACCAAACACCAAAAATACTGAGGAAATTAGCAAAATCCAACGTTTTGCACACAAACATTTGATCTGGTTCCTCCATGAGAAACATTTGCAAAATTTTAGAGAAGGTTTCGTCGGCAAAAAAATTGCAATACTGATGAACCACCAGATGTCAACTTTTAACTATAATGTATTATTTGACTTATGCTACTCCAAGAAGCACATTTGTAAATTTTAGAACCAAGTGTTCGTCACCAAAACGTTTACAAAATTGGCAAAACTACTAACAACCAAAATACTGAGGCAATAGCAGAATTCCAGTCTTAGCTCAAAAATTTGATCTGATCTTCCATAACAAATATTTGCGGAATTTTAGAGAAGGTTCATGAGGAAAAATGCAATACTGATGAACCACCAAATGTCCAACTTTTTAACGCAATATTATTTTGCCTATGCTACTCCAAGAGCACATTTGTGAATTTGAGAGATTTTTTTCATGACCAAACAACTGAAATGAGCTGCCAAACTACCAAACAACTAAAATACTGAAATTACGAAATGTCCAACGTTTTAGCTCAAATTGATGTGGATCCTTCATGAGCAAAGTTGCGAATTTTAGAGAAGATTTTGTGGAAAAACAACTGCGATACTGATGAACCTTTAAACTTTTTAACAAACTATTATTTTACCTAGGCTTCTCCAAGAGCACATTTGCTCATTAAAGGGAATTTTTGTGACCAAACAACGGAAATATTGATAAACTATCAGATGTCCTATGCTTAGCCCAAAATTTTGATCAGGATTCTCCATGAGAATAGTTGCGAATTTTAGAGAAGGTTTAGTGAACTACCAAACTACCAAACAACCAAAATACTGAGTAATTAGCAACATCCAACGTTATGACCCAAAATTTTGATCTGGATCCTCCATGAGAACATTTGCGAATTTTAGATAGGGTTTCGTGGGAAAAAAATTGCAATACTGATGAACCACCAAATGTCCAACTTTTTAACTTAATATTATTTTGCTTATGCTACTCCAAGAGCAGATTTAAAAAATATATAAATATAAATTTTGAAAAAAAAGAAATATTCAAAACAAAGTCGAAATTTTAGAGTCAAAATTAAAAACAAAACTTTAAAAAAGTCGACATATTTAAAGATTTAAGAATTATTAAATAAAATGGAAAAGAAACTAATTCGAAATTTTAAAAAAGTTGAAATTTTGAATCGAGAATCACGATAGAAGTGACAGAGGACAACGTATTCTTACGTGAATGCGTATTGAGAAATTAGGACGTTCGCACTGATATGCTATTTATGAAATTACGTACGCTCGAGTGGTTTTTCTGTGGACCGTCGAGATCCCATTTCCATAAATCAGGGATGTTTAGTTGTGGAATATTTGGTTTAATCAGATTTAATAGATTTCTGGCTCGCGGCAAAGGATATTGTTCGGGAGTAGTTCCCGGAGCAATTCATTCCCTAACATTCGAAACTACGCTCTCCCGACTGTAATTACACATTTAATTTAAATAACATGAGTCGATTGTGTTTTGGAAGATGGTTTCCCGAAGAAAAATCCCAAACTGTTGTCGATTTTAGCGAAAAATCTGTTCCCATGACGCAAGAGACTAATTTTAATTACGTCCCCAAGTAATGAGTTTCGCTGTATTTTTTCTAGTTGTTCGCATGCGGTATCTGATGGGGCTATTGTGAGCGAATCTTCGTGTAAAACTGTCACATCCAGCAAATTATTACTTAATAACGCCCGCCCAGGTAATGAAAGCGGGCAACAATGAAGTTAATTATTGCCTGTCACGGCTCTCATGATCTTTATTGAAAATTCAATTTTATTTCTTCTTTATTATTTATGATACCCCGATTCCCAGCAGCAATTGGTTCTAGGAACAACAATCGACCTATTACACAAGATGCAAAAGATGTGTACGCAAACAAAAGGTGCTTTAAAGTGGAACATGCATTGTTCATTAAAATAATATGTTAATAAAAAGTAAATACCGCAAGGATAATGTGGAAAATCTAACATTACTTTTTTTTTCGATGTAATAATATACTATAAAAATAAATATAATTCAAATTGAATCTTAGGGAAAGCAGCTGTAGATATAATGACACAATCACTTTAAACATCCTGGCCAGCGCTGCGTTGTACCTAAACATCATTTAACGAACTTTACAGTGCTCAGAGAAAGTCGAATTCAGAAAAATCCAAAATCCAAAATCTTGATTTTCTTTTGGAAATTTAACATTCTATAAAAATTTCGACATTTTTAAAATGGCAACTTTTTTTTTGAAAATTCGACTTTTCTGATAACCTTAGCTTTTCTTCTTGTATTTAAAATTTCAGAAAATTTCAGTATTTTGGAAATTTAAAAGTTTTCCTCTAAATTTCATTTTTTTCGGAAAGTTTTCAGTTTAAGCTTGTATAGTACTTTTTTCTCAAATTTCAACTTTAGAAGCGAAACGTTGTGTTTAATATCCAATTCGTTTTATAAATGTTGAGTTTTGATTTTTTTCTGAAAATTGCGAGCTTAAACTTGAAATATGAAGTTACGTCTGAGCAGATTTTGGGCCAACTGATACGCGAAAACTGCTTCTTCCGAGAGAAAATGACCGTAACTGAATTTTGATTGATCTCCACAAAAACTCAACGATTACAGTTTTGAAATTCTAATTTTACGTAATTGCCACTGTACTAAGATTAGTATTCTAGTATCACTATCACCAGGTGAAATTATACTTTTGTGGATATAATAATCTGATCTGCTGACGTTATTATGTTTACAATTCGTCACTAAAGGATTAATTGATGCTACTAATAAAAAAATCCCTTAAATTCAAAAATGAGCTCTTGGAGTAGCAAAAGTAAAATAATTTTATGTTAAAAAGTTGGACATTTGGTGGTTCATCAGTATTGCAATTTTTTTTTCAGGAAACCTCTAAAATTTACAAATGTTCTCATGGAGGATCCAGATCGAAATTTTGGGTCAAAACTTTGGATTTTGCTAACTTCTCAGTATTTTGGTTGTTTGGTAGTTAAGTAGTTCATTATAGTTGTTTGGTCACGAAAAAAATCTCTAAAATTCATAAATGTGCTCTTGGAGTAGCATAAGCAAAATAATATTATGTTAAAAAGTTAGACATTTGGTGGCTCATCAGTATTGCAATTTTTTTCCCACGAAACCTTCTCTAAAATTTGCAAATGTTCTCATGGAGGATCCAGATCAAAATTTTGGGTCAAAACGTTGGATTTTGCTAATTTCTCAGTATTTTGGTTGTTTGGTAGTTTAATAGTTCATTTTAGTTGTTTGGTCACGAAAAAATCTCTAAAATTCACAAATGTGCTCTTGGTGGACCATAGGCCAAATGATATTATGTTAAAAAGTTGAACATTTAACGGTTCATCAGTATTGCAATTTTTTTCCCACAAAACCTTCTCCAAAAATTCGCAAATGTTCTCATGGAGGATCCTGATCAAAATTTTGAGCTAAAACATTGGTCATTTGATAATTTATCAGTATTTTAGTTGTTTGGTAGTTTTACAGTTCATTTTAGTTGTTTGGTCACGAAAAATTCTCTAAAATTCATAAATGTGCTCTTGGTGGACCATTGGCAAAATAATATTATGTTAAAAAGTTAGGTATTTGATGGTTCATCAGTATTGCAATTTTTTTCCCACGAAACCTTCTCTAAAATTCGCAAATGTTTTCATGGAGGATCCAGATCAAAATTTTGGGTCAAAACGTTGGATTTTACTAATTTCTCAGTATTTTGGTTGTTTGGTAGTTCATTTGAGTTGTTTGGTCACGAAAAAATCTCTAAAATTCACAAATGTGCTCTTGGAGTAGCACTTGGTGTAGCAAAAGCAAAATAATTTCATATTAAAAAGTTGGACATTTGGTGGTTCATCACTATTGCAATTTTTTTCCCACGAAACATTCTCTTAAATTCGCAAATGTTCTCATGGAGGATCCAGATTAAAAATTTGGGTCAAAACGTTGGATTTTGCTAATTCCTCAGTATTTTGGTTCTTTGGTTGGTAGTTCATTTCAGTTGTTTAGTGAGTAAAAAATCTCTAAAATTCACAAATGTGCTTTTGGAGTAGCATAAGCAATATAATATTATGTTAAAAAGTTGGACATTTGGTGGTTCATCAGTATTGCAATTTTTTTCCCACGAAACCTTCTCTAAAATTCGCAAATGTTCTATGGAGGATCCTGATAAAAATTTTAAGCTAAAACGTTGGAATCTGCTTATTCCTCAGTATTTGGTTGTTTGGTAGTTAATTTCAGTTGTTTGGTGACGAAAAAATCTCTAAAATTCACAAATGTGCTCTTGGAGTAGCATAAGCAAAATAATATTATGTTAAAAAGTTGGACATTTGGTGGTTCATCAGTATTGCAATTTTTTTCCCACGAAACCTTCTCTAAAATTCGCAAATGTTCTCATGGAGGATCCATATCAAAATTTTGGGTCAAAACGTTGGATTTTGCAAATTCCTCAGTATTTTGGTCGTTTGGTAGTTCATTTCAGTTGTGTGGTGACGAAAACACCTCTAAAATTCACAAATGTGCTCTTGGAGTAGCATAGGCAAAATAAGTTTATGTTAAAAAGTTGGACATTTGGTGGTTCATCAGTATTGCAATTTTTTTCCCATGAAACCTTCTCTAAAATTCGCAAATATTTTTATGGAAGATCCAGATCAAAATTTTGAGCTAAGACGTGGAATTCTGCTAATTCCTCAGTATTTTGGTTGTTAGTTAGTTTGCCAATTTATTGTAAACGTTTGGTGACGAAACATTTTCTAAAATTTACAAATGTGCTCTTGGAGTAGCATAAGCAAAATAATATTAAGTTAAAAAGTTGGACATCTGGTGGTTCATCAGTATTGCAATTTTTTTGCCACGAAACCTTCTCTAAAATTTGCAAATGTTCTCATGGAGGAACCAGATCAAAATTTTGGGTCAAAACGTTGGATTTTGCTAATTCCTCAGTATTTTGGTTGTTTGGTGGTTCTTTTCGTTGTTTAATAACGAAAAAACCTCTAAAATTCACAAATGTGCTCTTGGAGTAGCATAAGCAAAATAATATCAGGTTAAAAAGTTGGACATTTGGTGGTTCATCAGTATTGCAATTTTTTTCCCACGAAACCTTCTCTAAAATTCGCAAATGATCTCATGGAGGATCCTGATCAAAATTTTGGGCTAAACATAGGACATCCAATAGTTCATCAGTATTTCCGTTGTTTGGTCACAAAAATTCCCTTAAATGAGCAAATGTGCTCTTGGAGTAGCATAGGCAAAATAATATTGTGTTAAAAAGTCTGTTATTTGATGGCTCATCAGTATCGCAGTTGTTTTCCCATGAAATCTTCTCTAAATTCGCAACTTTTCTCATGGAGGATCCAGATCAAAATTTTGAACTAAGACGTTGAATTTTGGTAATTGATCAGTATTTTGGTTGTTTGATAGTTCATTTCAGATTGTTTGGTCACAAAAAAAATCTCTAAAAAACGACCTTTTTGAAACGATTTCGAATTTCTAAAAAATCAAAATTTTAAAAAACGGACGAATTTGTAAAAAATTAAATTTTTTAATTCGTCAAAACTTTTTAGATTCGGAATTTTCACCAAACAAATTACAATTTTAAAGCAAAGGTAAAATTTTGAGAGAGTTGAAATTTTGGAACGAATTTTTGATAGAGGTAATATTTTTATAGAAAAAAAAACAAGATTAAAAAAAAAACTCTTGTTCACAACAAAGGTCGACACTTTTGAAGTCGTAATACTTTCGAAAAAAAAAATTGAAATTTTGGAGATGATAGAGATTTTTAAAAAGGCAAAATTTCGAATTTTGGAAAAAAAATTTAGATTAAAAAACTCAACTATTTGAAAAAATAGTACGATTTCTAAAAAATTCAGTTTTACAAAGTAGACATTTGCAAAAAATCCAATGCAATCGCTGCTTGGGGAAACCCATCTCGAATCCAGAAGCCAAGAGATGGCCAATCGTTAACAGAAGGTTACTGAAAATCTAGAATGGTAGAAGGAGTAACTGGCAAAGGAATGGTCAATAAAACAAATGAAACTTTTCAAAGAAAGTAGAAATGTCTAAAAACTGTTAAAATTTTGATAAAAAAGTGGACATTTGAAACACAGAACTTGTCCCCTGAAACCAAGAAAGATTAAAAAACACAACAAAGGTTGCTCTAACGCGTTTCGGCAGCCAAGCTGTCATCTTCAGAGAGAAACTGTCGAAACGCGTTAGAGCAACCTTTGTTGTGTTTTTTAATCTTTCTTGGTTTCAGGGGACAAGTTCTGTGTTTCAATTTTTGAAGATAACCAAGGACCAGTCCGATCCATCAAAGTGGACATTTAAAAAATCGACATTTTAAAAATGCCGGAAGTTTGAAACATTAAAGTTAAAAAGTTTGAAATGAATCTAAATTTTAAAAGTGTCAACATTATCAAAGTATTCGAGGTTTTACAAAAGAACACCCAAATTTTGCAAAAAATTTAAATTTATAATAGACGAAAAGTTTTCTTTTTGATAAATAACGCCCCCATCGCACCATATACCTTACCTTTGTTCATTTCGTTCGTTTTTTTAACTCTGATTTTATAGATTGGGTTGGTTGAATGCCAAGTGTTAAATTTCATGTAAATTTAAATTTTTAATAATAAAATAAGCTTATTTCACCTTTGCTTTAGTGTCATGAAAATAAATTAGGTAAAATAGTAGTTTCAAAGGTTGCAGAATACTAAAAATCAAAACATTTTTATTCTGAGAATTTAACCTTTTTAAAATTTTCGATTTGACGTGGTATAAAAACTGACATTACTTAAACGTGTATTCAACTAGACAAAAGTAACATTTTTATATAAATATCTGAGGCACTGTACAAAACAAAGTCGCTAATATCACATTTAAAGTCCAATTTGGTCGGGGTTTTTTTCCGGAGCTAACGGCGGCCGAGTCGAGTTCTCTGCATTGATCCCGGTAGAATCCCCTTATGGAAGTTTTGCTCGTCCTAGCCAAGAGACATATTTGATATTCAGTAGGTCTCACGAACTGTCGCGTTAAGTTACCCCCGATGTCAAACTCGAAGCTCCTTTTAAAATACGGCAAAGTCGTTTCGTACACTACGTTCTGGGGTTCCTTAATATCTCTGATGATTAGGTAGGTATCCGCTATGTCCGCATTCTTCGTCACGCGCCAGTTCACCCTCAGCTTATTTTTTCGTCTGAAAGAAAGTCCACTTTTAAAACACCATTAAACTTGGGGGAAGTTAATCTAATTTATATACTTCGATGACTGATAACTGATGAAAAATGACATAACTCTTTTAATGAAGAAGTTTCAATGCGTCAGAAGTCAAATTAAAGACATCCGAGGCTCACCCATCAGAATTAAATGAAGCGTACACCCACGGCGCCCCGGCTGGCAACCCGGCCACCGCCGGCGGATTTTCCCCCGAATGGCAGTCGCCTAATTCGACGGTCCTGTCACGTACCCTTCTAATAACCACGGTCTGGCCTAATAGCGCCCGAATTTCTTCGGTACACCATCGACAATTTCCTCTTTTCTCGATCGCGGCAACCCTTTGGTATTCTCGTCCCATCCTCGGGACATTTGCATAATTTCGAATGTACATTATAATGTGTCAGGTCGCAGTTTTAGGTTCAGGGGTGCGACCTCTCTAATACATAATCGTTACGGGAACGAGTCTAATGATGGCGCTTTGGGCAAATAGGTTGGTAAATAACGAGAAGAAGGTGGAAAAGGATTTTGATTACTGCACAAGTTGGAATAGTTCTAAAAGGGGTGACATTCGAGCTTTTCGGGGGCGCTCTAAACTGACGTTTATTAATGGATAAGTTTACCGCAGATAAATTGAAGTTTCCAACTAGAAATTGTCTTGGGAAGTTTTTAGCTGGCACAACTGTCTTTTATAATGGTAGTGCCCAACTTTAAACCATGCGTGATCCATTTTTATACACTTTTGAGCCCCGGAGATGCAAATATGCGTAATATTATGAAACGTGCCCCTAAAAACTTATTATTTCAGGTGGCGATTGCTGCTTCTAATAGAAATCAACTGGAATGGTATTATTAGTAGCATATTGCGTGTCTTTTTTCCAAGTTACTAAGATTTTTTTAGCCACTTTTTTCATGATTAGTTAATCCTTCTGGTGGGTTATGCATGGGCATAGACAGGCGCTTTCGTTCAAGGGAGAGGGACATAAATTATTTTGATAAATTGATGAATAAAGACCAGAAAATTTTTCGGCTGAGTCTATCACATATTTTCACTGAACTGCATGAACTGGAAGGGTCGACTGTTTTTTGATTTCGACTCTTTCGAAGTCCCGACTTTTACGTAAATCAGACTCTTTTTTGAAAAAATCTTCTTCTCATTTGAAAGTTTTGACTTTTTGAGAACTTAAATTTTTGCAAGTTTTGAAGTTTTCGATTTTTTTTCTAACAATCGCTGGGAATTTCTTTGAAGACTTTATCTTCAAGCTCCCGCTTCCCCCCAAATCCTGACGAGTCAAGAATCTTTATTGAAAAATCTCAAGACTTGGTGGGAGAGAAGGCCCACAATCCGCCGAGTTTTCGAGGAAGTTGTCAAGCATCCCCCAATCTTCCGTCTTAATAGTAATGAAATCTACGAGGGGGCGCTAAAAGCTTTTTCTCGCATCGGGGCACTTAGCCCGTCAATAAAACGCTCACATTTATTTTATTAGAAAACTCACCTAGTGAATTCCCTGAATCTGATGTCAGGTAAAATGTCATAGTCTTCTGGCTTGCGTTCGACGAGTCTGGATGTATTGACGTTTAAGGGGCAATTTAGTCTGTCATCTGTGAGATCAAATAATGCCTTTTCTGACAAGTAAGATGGAGTGGCGCATTTTATAGCCTTGTAGTGGGAATCGACGTCTAACCTACTGTCGAAATAACGCTTCAAAGGCCTCAAAAAGCAGTCACATCTCAAGGGGTTTCCTGAAAGCAACAACGCATTATTGAAATTGAAAATGATCGGCATTGTGCGAGAAATAATCCTTCAGATAAGCTTCTAGCTGGAGAATACTCCTCGTTATTACGGCGCACGGCGCTCATATAGGGCTCGGGATTAACTTTTTGTCAGACGAAACGATCGCTTAAACTCTCGATACACGACATTCAATAGGGCACGCAAACATTCCACTCTTGGGGCTAAACGAAACTCGTGAATTCAATGATGGACTTAATACCTTTTACTTACTTAAAAAATTGGAACAAAATTTCTAAAATGTAATATATTTAGAGCCATATTATGGAACGTTCATTTAGCGAGATCAGTTGCGTTTGGAACAGCATGAAAATTAGAACCAGAGAACCATAAATAGTCAAAAAGCCGATAACATACGTTACATTACAGGAGTACGGACAGATGAGGAGAGAGGTCAGAAAGAAGAGTGGAAGAAAGAGAAGAGAAGAGAAGGGAAGATATTAAAAAAGAGGATAAATGAGGAAAAGAGAGAAGAAGAGAGGAGAAGAAAGAAGAAGAGAAGGGAAGAGAGGAGAGAAGAAAAGAGAAGAGAAAAGAAGAAAGGAGAAGAAAAAAGAAGAAAAGGGAAGAAAGGGCAAGAAAAGAAAAGAAATGGAAGAGAAGGGAAATTGAAAACGACAAAATGCTGAAGAAAGTGGAAATTTTGAACAAGAAAAAACGAAATTTCAAAAGAGTTGATATTTTCCAAAAAAGAGATACTTAAAGGGAAGGGAAGAAGAGAAACGAAAAGATAGGAGAAAATAAGAGAAGAGAAGGGAAGGGAAGGGAACAAAAGAGAAGGGAAGAAAAGGGAAGGGAAAGGAAGGTAAGAGAAGGGAAGGGAAGGGAAGATAAAAGAAGGGAAGATAAGAGAAGAGAAGAGAAGAGAAGAGAAGGGAAGAGAAAGGAAGGGAAGGGAAGAGAAAAGAAAGGAAGGGAAGGAAAGATATGAGAAAAGAAGAGAACAGAAGAGAAGGGAAGGGAAGAGAACGGAAAGGAAGGGAAGGGAAGGGAGGGGAAGGAAAGGGAAGCAAAGAGAAGGGAAAGGAAGGAAAGGGAAGAGAAGAGAAGAGAAGGAAAGGGAAGTGAAGTGAACGGAAGGGAAGGGAGGGAAAGGGAACGAAAGAGAAGGGAAAAAAGGGTAGGGAAGGAAAGAGAAGGGAAGGAAAGAGAAGGGAAAAAAAAGGGTAAGGAAGGAAAGAGAAGGGAAGGGAAGGGAAAAGAAGAGAAGAGAGAGAGAAGAGAAGGGAAAAGAGAGAGGAAGAGAAAAAGCGAAATTTCAAAAGAATCGATATTTTTTAAAAAAGAGATATTTAAAGAGAAGGAAAGAAGAGAAACGAAAATAAGAGAAAAAGAAGAAAAGAGAAGAGAAGGGAAGGCAAGGGAAGAGAAGAGAAAAGAAGAAAAGAGAAAAGAAGAGAAAAAAGGAGAAGAGAAGAAAAGAGAAGGTAAGAGAAGAGAGAGAAAAAAACGAAATTTCAAAAAAGAGATATTTAAAGGGAAGGAAAGAAGAGAAACGAAAAGAAAAGAGAAAAGAAGAGAAGAGAAAAGAAGAGAAAAGAGGAGACGGGACGAGAAGGGAAGGGAAGAAAAGGGAAGGAAAGGGAAGAGAATGGTGGGGAAGGGAAGAGAATGGTGGGAAGGGAAGGGAAGGGAAGGGAAGAGATGGAAAGGGAAGTGAAGGGAAGGGAAGGGAAAGAAAGGTAAGGAAGGAAAAGGAAGGGAAGGAATGAGGAGGGAAGAAAAGAGAAGAGAAAAGAAGAGAAGAGAAGAAAAGAAAAGAGAAGAGAGGAGAAGAAAAGAGAAGACAAGAGAAGAGAAGGGAAAATAAAAGAAGAGAAGAGAAGAGATGGGACGAGAAGAGATGGGAAGAGAAGAGAAGAGAAGAGAAGAGAAGAGAAGAGAAGAGAAGAGAAGAGAAGAGAAGAGAGAGGTGGGAGAGAAAAAACGACATTTTCAAAAGGGTCCGATATTTTCCAAAAAAGAGATATTTAAAGGCAAGGAAAGAATAGAAACGAAAAGAAAAAATGAGAAGAGAAGAGAGAGAAAAGAAGAAAAGAGAAGAGACGGGAAGGGAAGGGAAGAGAAGGAAAGGAAAGGGAAGAGTAGGGAAAGGAAACAAAGAAAAGGGAAGGGAAGGAAAGGGAAAGATAAGAGAAGGGAAGAGAAGAGAAGATAAGGGAAGAGAAGGAAAAAGAAGGGAAGGGAAGGGAAGAGAACAGCAGCAGAGCAGAGCAGAGCAGAGCAGAGCAGAGCAGAAGCAGAGCAGAGCAGAGCAGAGCAGAGCAGAGCAGAGCAGAGCAGAGCAGAGCCAGAGCAGAGCAGAGCAGAGCAAGAGAAGAGAAGAGAAGAGAGAATAGAAGAGAAGAGAAGAGAAGAGAAGAGAGAGAAGAGAAGAGAAGAGAAGAGAAGAGAAGAGAAGAGAAGAGAAGAGAAGAGAAGAGAAGAGAAGAGAAGAGAAGAGAAAGAGAAGAGAAGAGAAGAGAAGAGAAGAGAAGAGAAGAGAAGAGAAGAGAAGAGAAGAGAAGAGAAGAGAAGAGAAGAGAAGAGAAGAGAAGAGAAGAGAAGAGAAGAGAAGAGAAGAGAAGAGAAGAGAAGAGAAGAGAAGAGAAGAGAAGAGAAGAGAAGAGAAGAGAAGAGAAGAGAAGAGAAGAGAAGAGAAGAGAAGAGAAGAGAAGAGAAGAGAAGAGAAGAGAAGAGAAGAGAAGAGAAGAGAAGAGAAGAGAAGAGAAGAGAAGAGAAGAGAAGAGAAGAGAAGAGAAGAGAAGAGAAGAGAAGAGAAGAGAAGAGAAGAGAAGAGAAGAGAAGAGAAGAGAAGAGAAGAGAAGAGAAGAGAAGAGAAGAGAAGAGAAGAGAAGAGAGAGAAGAGAAGAGAAGAGAAGAGAAGAGAAGAGAAGAGAAGAGAAGAGAAGAGAAGAGAAGAGAAGAGAAGAGAAGAGAAGAGAAGAGAAGAGAAGAGAAGAGAAGAGAAGAGAAGAGAAGAGAAGAGAAGAGAAGAGAAGAGAAGAGAAGAGAAGAGAAGAGAAGAGAAGAGAAGAGAAGAGAAGAGAAGAGAAGAGAAGAGAAGAGAAGAGAAGAGAAGAGAGAAGAGAAGAGAAGAGAAGAGAAGAGAAGAGAAGAGAAGAGAAGAGAAAAGAAGAGAAGAGAAAAGAAGAGAAAAGAAGAGAAGAAAAGAGAAGAGAAAAGAAGAAAAGAAAAGAGAAAAGAAAAGAGAAGAGAGAGGGAGAGAAAAAACGAAATTTGAAAAAAGTCGATATTTTCCAAAAAAAGAGATATTTAAAGGGAAGGGAAGAAGAGAAACGAAAAGAAAAGAAAAAAGAAAAGAAGAGAAGAGAAGGGAGGGGAAAGTAAGGGAAAGAGAAGGGAAGAGAAGAGAAGAGAAGAGAAGAGAAAAGAAAAGAAGAGAAGAGAAAAGGAGAGAAGAGAAGAGAAGAGAAGAGAAAAGAAGAGAAGAGAAGAGAAGAAAAGGGAAGGAAAAGAGAGAGAGGGAGAGAAAAAACGAAATTTCAAAAAAAATCGATATTTTCCAAAAAAGAGATATTTAAAGGGAAGGGAAGAAGAGAAACGAAAAGAAAAGAAAAAAGAAAAGAAGAAAAGAGGGGAGAGGGGAGGGGGAGGGGAAGATAAGGGAAAGAGAAGGGAAGAGAAGAGAAGAGAAAAGAAGAGAAAAGAAGAGAAGAGAAGAAATTTCAAAAGAGTCGACATTTTTCAAAATAGAGATTTTCAAAATGGTCAGATTTTTTAAAAGAATGTTGCCATTTTCGGAAAAAGTAAATCTTTTGAGAAAATGTCAAAATCTTGAAAAAATCCAAAACTGTCAAAAAAAGATTAAATTTAAACAAAAAGAAAAAAATTTTGAAAAAAAAAACTAAATTCGAAAATGGGAATTTTTGAAGAATCTAAATTTTCAGAAAAATAAATCAAAAGTTTTCAAAAGCAACAAATTTTCAAACAACTGGAATTCTTCAAAAAAAATAAATTCTATAAAGTTACAATTAAAAAGGTAAGTCCAAGTATAAAAAAAATTGAATTAAAAAAAAATAAATGTTCAAAAATCTTAAACTTTTTAAAATAAAATTCAAACAACAAAGTGGAAATTTGAGCGCAAAATTTAAAAAAAGTGAAATTTTGAAAACAAATCGAAATTGTCGAGTCAAAATTTAAAAAATTTCTCATAAAAAAAATTGACATTTTGGAAAAACTATAAACCTTTAAACTAGTCGAAATTTTTGGTCAAAATATTGAAAAAAATTCGAAATTTGTTATAATAACTGGAAACTTTTAAATTGGTTGAAATTTTCAGTCAAAACACTAAAAAAAAGTCGAACTTGTAAACAGAGTAAAAATGTTCCAAATATGCCCAAATTACGAAAAAAATCGAATAAATTTTCAAAAAGTCGAGATTTAAAAAAACACATTTTCGGAAAGGTTCGAATTAAATCTAAAATTTTCAAAATTTGAAAAAAAGTCAAAAGAAAAATTCAAAACAGTAGGATTTTTTGAAATATGGTAATATCGAATTCTTAAGAAATTGTCATAAATTACAAAAAAAAATGTCCAGATAAAGTCGAAATCTTGAACAATGTTAAATTGTTCAAGCATGGGGTCAAAATTATCAAAAAACAATCGAAGTTTTCAAAAAGACGATATTGAAAAAAAAAAACATTTTACAAACCCAAATTTAAAACCAAAAATTAAAATTTTGTCCCTAAATTTAGAAGATAGAAATGTGCAAAAGAGTGAAAATGTATTAAAAAAATCAATATTTTCTTGTAAAGTCGAAAGTGGAGACTGAAAATAATAAACATTTTAAAAAAATGCAAATTTTCAAAAAATTTACAATCGAAATTTTAAGAATTTCATTTTGAAAATTGGATTTCTTTAAAAGTCATATCTCAAAAAAGAAATATCTAAATCTAAAAAAATTTTTGAAAAGCTAAAATTTTCAAACAGCTTTAAATTTTTAAGATTCAGTTCCACATGTTTAAAAAGACGATATTAAAAATAAAATAAGTTTTAAAACAAAGTTAACCAAACGGTTCAAAATTTGAGTATACATTTCGAAAAAGGTAAGAATTTTCAAAAAAAAAAAGTGGAACTTTATAAAAAGGTTTTCAAATGAAGTTCGAAAAAATCGAAATTGCTAAAAATCAACATTTTCAAAAAATGGAAATCTAAACAAATTAAAATTTTTAAAAAATTTCAAATTTTCAATGCGAGATACTTTAGAAAAATCGAAATTTTCAGGTGAAATATTGAAGAAGTCAAAATGTTCCAAATTAGCCAAAATTTCGAAAAAAGAATCGAATGATTTTTCAAAGTTAAACAAATAAATACAAGTTTTTACAAAAAGTCGACATTTTAGCAGAAAAGTAAATCTTTTCTAAAAAGAAAATGAAAAATTGAAACAAACAATCAAATTATTCAAAAATGTTAAAATTTTGAGAACAAGCAAATTATAAAAAAGCAAAATGTCCAAAATTTTGAAGTAAAATGTTCAAAACAAGTCGAAATTATCAAAAAAAATTCCAGTTTTTAAAAATGTGAAAGTTTCAAAAAAATCAAAGTTTGAAAAAGAATCAAAATTTGAAAATTCAAAATTTCAAACCAAGTCAGAATTTCGAAAAAAGTTAAAATTTTAAGATTCAGTTCCACATGTTTAAAAGGACGATATTAAAAAGAAAATAAGTTTTAAAACGAAGTAAACCAAACGGTTCAAAATTTGAGTATAAATTTCGAAAAAAGTAAGAATTTTCAAAAAAAAGTGGTCCTTTATAAAAAGGTTTTCAAAAGAAGTTCGAAAAAATCAAAATTGATAAAAATCAACATTTTCAAAAAATGGAAATCTAAACAAATTAAAAGGTTTAAAAAATTTCAAATTTTCAATGCGAGATACTTTAGAAAAATCAAAATTTTCAGGTGAAATATTGAAGAAGTCAAAATGTTCCAAATTAGCCAAAATTTCGAAAAAAGAATCGAATGATTTTTCAAAGTTAAACAAATAAATACAATTTTTTACAAAAAGTCGACATTTTAGCAGAAAAGTAAAACTTTTCTAAAAAGAAAATGAAAAATTGTAACAAACAATCAAACTATTCAAAAATGTTGAAATTTTGGGAACAAGCAAATTATTAAAAGGCAAAATGTCGGAAATTTTGAAGTAAAATGTTCAAAACAAGTCGAAATTATCAAAAAAATTTTTAAAAATGTCAAAGTTTCAAAAAAATCAAAGTTTGAAAAAGAATCAAAATTTGAAAATTCAAATTTTCAAACCAAGTCAGAATTTCGAAAAAAGTTAAAATTTTAAACAAAGTTGAAATAAATTTTCATAGAAGTTTTCGAGAGTCGGAGTTTTCAAAAAAAATTTCGAATTTTTTCACGAAAAGATCGAAATTTTGGAGAGACTAGAAACTTTTAAATTAGTGAAAATTTTCAATCAAAATATTTAAAATAAAGGAATTTTGACAAAAAAATGGAATTGAAAAAAGTTAAAATTACTTCAAATTTCTAGAAAGTCAAAAAATTTTGAAGTAGAAATATCAAAAAAAATTTGAAACCTTTGCACAAAAAATCACAAAAATAAAAAATTCCAGAAAAATCAAAAATTTGGAATTTTAAAAAAACAACAAATTTTTAAAATGCATTTCGACATATTTTAAGATAATCGAAATTTTAAGTTGAAATATTGAATAAGTTGAAATTTTGAAAGTCAAAATGTTCTAAATGTTCTAAAGGGTGCACAATAAAAAAAAAAATATAGTCGATTGAATTTTTAAATCAAAAAATTTAAATTTTTAAAAAGGTCGAAAATTTTGAAAGTCAGGATGTGCTAAAGGGTCCACAATTAAAAAAAGAATATAATCGATTGAATTTTTAAATCAAAAAATTGACATTTTTAAAAAGGTCGAAAATTTTAGTAGAAAATTAAAATTTTTCGATGAAAAAAGTCGAAAATTGCAAAAAGAAGTGGAAATGTTCAAAAATGTGGAAATTTTAACAAAGGCAAATTTACAAAAAGGCAAAATATCGAAAATTTGAAAAAACAAATTCTCAAATAAGTCGAAATTTTCGAAAAAATTATAAATTTTCATGAAAGTCGTAATTTAAAAAATTCGACATTTTGGGAAAAGTCGAAAAAAATCGAACTTTTCAAAGTAGATTAGGATTTCGAAAAGTCAAAATTTTGGGAAAAGTTGAATTAAGAATTAACCTAAAATTTCTAGAAAAACTCGAAGATAAAAAATATCGACATTTTGAAAAAAGTCGAAAAAATCAAACTTTTCAAAGTAGATTAGGATTTTGAAAAATCAAAATTTTGAGAAAAGTTAAAATAACCTAAAATTTCTAGAAAAACTCGAAGATTTAAAGAAAATGAAAGTGACAAAATTTTCGAAGTCGAAATTTTAAAAAAGCCAAAAATTTTATTGGAATTTTTGAAATGGTTTCATTTTTTTTTTAATTTCAAAAAGTAAAAAATTTGAACAACGCACAATACAAATTTTTACTGATGCGAATTTAGCGTTAGAAGTATTTTGTGGATGCCAAAGTTAAAGGTCAAATTATTGCTAAATTAATTATCAAAAAACCTTTTTGGACTCGTACTGTTCTTGGACTCAATTCAGTAATTATTCGTAGACATCATTTCTAATTAATTTGAAATGTAATTGTTACTTCCAACTAATTGAACAAAGATGGCCACGAATCGTATCCTTTTTTTTGAGTTTTTTATCTTTGTAAATCTAGTAGAGTAAAATCAAACCTTCGAATAGCACAGTCGTCCCTTCCACTATCATTTGCGTCAGCTCGTTCCCGATGATTTCGAAACTATTGTTGCGAACGTCCAAGACTGCAAGCTTAGAGACATTCATCAGCCGCTCCCAAGGCAAGTCCCTCAGACGATTATTCGATAGATAAACCTCGCTCACATTTTCCCGCAAGAAGAAGCGCCGCTTATCGCCGCCCAAATCGTCCAACTTATTGTACGAAAGATCTATCGTCTTCAACATGGTCAGATTCCCAATGACGTCTAAAAAAAAGAAACGACACACGACCATTGATACTCTGCTAAGTAAACAACTCTTATCTCTCTGAAGATGATAGCTTGGCTATTGAAGTTCTGTTTTTTTAAACTTTTTTGGTTTTAGAGGACACAATTTTTATATCTAGTATTGAAGATAATCAAGGACCATTCCTTTCCATCAAAACCCTTCTCCTTATTTCATCATTTAAAAGATTAAATTCTACAAACGGATAATGTACGATGTATACTAAGGTCACTATAATTTCTTGTATTACGGGTTGCATAGCCACATTTATTAAATACAAGCGCCCTCGACGTCATATTCGTTCAAGTATGAAGTTTGACAAATAATATCAATTAAATATTCAGTAACAGTCGAACCTGCTGCTGTTGAAAATATTTACAACCAACAACCATAGACTGGTTTAGCCTTATCAGTCTCTGGCATTGGTGCAGTGCCAAAGGTGCAATGGCTTGGGCTAAGAAAACTGTCCCCGCGATGGAAAATGCGTGAGTCATCGCATAAAAACGGAGGTATTTCGAAAAGCGTCCTCCTTGAAAATATAGAGTCGGAATTTATATTTGAAGCGTGACCGTTATATAATGCGGATTTCTGTGAGCCGCTCGGAAGCCTATTACAGTTGTATTTCTCCGCTCACCTGGCCGGAATCCTTAATTGAAACATCGCGATGAAAATAATAAGTTCCGAGCTCACCTCTCCGTATATCCTTTATTGAATTATGAGACAAGTTCAACTTTTCCAATTTAGACGTTCCCCAAGTTAGATCAAAGGTAATCACCGGCAAGGAGTTGTAGCTAAGGTCGATTTCCTTTAATTTATACGGTATATAGGGATTACTCGGGAACGTTTTCCTTGTTAGAAAGCTTATTTTATTATGGCTCAAGTTAAGCTGAAAGAAAATCGAAGTCGGGAGGGCGTTTTACCGGAAAATCTTATTTCACTTACTCGTTCCAGCGACAGGCAATCATCCAGCAGGCTGTGGGTTTTATTATCCAATCTTTCGATCATGTTGAAAGATAAGTCCAAAGACTTTAAGGCGACCAAACCTGAAATCGGGAAAAAAATTTAACGACACACTCCCGAAGGACGGCCCTTATTGTATGAAATCTAAATGTGGCGCCCAAACAAACTCTGGCATAATTATAACTTATTTTCTTTCTCTCCCCCTCTACTTCTGCCTTCTTATCTTGCTCTCTCTCTCTCTCTGTCTCTCTCTCTCTCTCTCTCTCTCTTCTTCTCTCTCTCTCTCTCTCTTCTCTCTCTCTCTCTCCTCTCTTTCTCTCTCTCTCTCTTCTCTCTCTTCTCTCTCTTTCTCTTCTCTCTCTCTCTCTCTCTCTCTCTCTCTCTCTCTCTCTCTCTCCTCTCTCTCTCTCTCTCTCTCTCTCTCTCTCCTCTCTCTCTCTCCTCTCTCTCTCCTCTCTCTCTCCTCTCTCTCTCTCTCTCTCTCTCTCTCTCTCTCTCTCTCTCTCTCTCTCTCTCTCTCTCTCTCTCTCTCTCCTCTCTCTCTCCTCTCTCTCTCTATCTCTCTCACTCTCTCTCACTCTCTCTCACTCTCTCTCACTCTCTCTCACTCTCTCTCTCTCTTTCTCTCTCTCTCTCATCTCTCCTCTCTCTCATCTCTCTCTCTCATCTCTCTCTCTCATCTCTCATCTATCTCTCTCTCTCCCTCATCTTTCTCTTTCATCTCTCTCTCTCATCTCTCTCTCTCTCATCTCTCTCATCTCTCTCTCTCTCGTCTCTCAATCTCATCTCTCTCTCTCACTCATCTCTCTCTCTCATCTCTCTCCCTCCTATCTCTCCTCTCTCTTCTGTCTTCTTATCTTGCTCTCTCTCTTTCTCTCTCTTTTTCTCTCTCTCTCTCTCGCTCTCTCCCCTCTCTCTCTCTCCTCTCTCTCTCTCTCATCCCTCTCTCTCCTCTCTCTCTCTCATCTCTCTCTCTCTCATCTCTCTCTCATCTTTCTCTCCTCTCTCTCTCTCCTCTCTCTCTCTCCTCTCTCTCCTCTCTCTCCTCTCTCTCCTCTCTCTCTCTTCTCTCTCTTCTTTCTCTTCTCTCTCTTCTCTCTCTCTTCTCTCTCTCTCTCTCTCCTCTCTCTCTTTCCTCTCTCTCTCCTCTCTTTCTCCTCTCTTTCTCCTCTCTCTCTCCTCTCTCTCTCTCTCTCTCTCTTCTCTCTCTCCTCTCTCTCCTCTCTCTCTCCTCTCTCTCATCTCTCTCTCCCCTCCCTCTCTCTCTCTCTCCTCTCTCTCTCCTCTCTCTCTCTTCTCTCTCTCTCCTCTCTCTCTCTCCTCTCTCTCTCTCCTCTCTCTCTCCTCTCTCTCTCCTCTCTCTCTCCTCTCTCTCTCATCTCTCTCTCATCTCTCTCTCATCCCTCTCTCATCCCTCTCTCATCACTCTCTCATCCCTCTCTCATCCCTCTCTCATCCCTCTCTCATCCCTCTCTCATCCCTCTCTCATCCCTCTCTCATCCCTCTCTCATCCCTCTCTCATCCCTCTCTCATCCCTCCCTCATCCCTCCCTCATTCCTCTCTCATCTCTCTCTCATCTCTTTCTCATCTGTCTTTCATCTCTCTCTCTCTCATCTCTCTCTCATCTCTCTCTCCTCTCTCTCTTCCCCCTCTCTCTTCTCTCTCTCTCTTTCCCCTCTCTTTTTCATCTCTCTCTCTTGCATCTCTCTCTCTCTCTCTTCCCCCTCTCTCTCCTCTCTCTCTTTCCCCTCTCTCTCGTTTTTTTCTTGAATTTTGATTTATTTTTCAATTAAACTTTTCCTCGATTTGACTTTTCCTGGGAATATCTTTTTTTTGAAATATCAGATTTTTGAAAATTTGCCCCTTTTTCGAAATTACGACTTTTTTGAAAATTTTTGACTTTCTCGAAGTTTTCATCCTTTTAAAATTGTAATCTTTGCCCTGAAATTAAAAGTTTTGCACATCTGACTTCTTTTTTAAAAGCAACTTTTAGTATATTTTGTTAATTTGGATTTTTTTTAAATTTGAATGTCAAAAATTGAGTTTTTTAGACCTTTTTCAAAGTTTTCATTTTTTTAATTTCGGATTTTTTAAATTTCGACTTTTTTTAGATCTGACATTTCTAATAATTTCGCCTTTTGTTAAAATTTTGACTTTTTCTAGATCAGAGTTTTTTTAGAACCTAAATTTTTTTGTAAATTTGGTTTTTTTTTGGAATAATCGCCTCTTTTTAAAATAAGGAGAATTTTAAAAATTACGTTTTTTTGAAATCTGAGCTATTGAAAACTTTGATCTTTCTGAAAATTTCAAATTATTTAAAAATTTCGATTCTTTTTTAAATTTTTACTTATTTTCAAGATTTCGCTTTCTCCCGAAATTTTGACTTTCTGAAAATTTTGTTTTTCAAAAATTCGACTTTTGTTCAAGATTTGAAGTTTTACCAATTTCGTTTTTGAAGAAGAAAAAGAAATAGTGGAGGAGGAAGAAGAAGAAGAAACAGAAAAGGAAGAGAAATAAGAAGAAGAAAAGGAAGAAGAAGAGAAAGAATAGAAAGAAGAGGGGGAAGAAGAGAAAAAAGGAGAAGAAAAAGAAGAGGAAGAAAAGGAAGAAGAAGAGGAAGAAAAGGAAGAAGAAGAGGAAGAGAAATAAGAAAAAGCAGAAAAAGAGAAAGAAGAGCAAGAATGGGAAGAAGGGGGAGGAAGAAGAGGAAGAAAACGAAGAGAAGGAAGAAGAGGAAGAAGAAAAGAGAAAGAAGTAGAAAAAGAAGTAAAGGCGAAAGAAGAGGAAGAATAGGGGGAAGAAAAGAAAAAAGGGCAAGAAAATAAAGAGGAAGAAAAGAAAGAAGAAAAAGAAGAGAAAGGTAAATAATAAAAAGAAAAAAAGAAGAAGAAGAGGAAAAAGAGCAAAAACAGAAAGAAGAAGAGGATAAAGAAAAGAAAGAAGGGAAATGAAGAGAAAGAAAAGGAGAAAGAGAAAGAAAAGGAAGATGGAAAAGAAAAAAAGAAAAGGAGGAAGAACAGGAAGAGAAAGAAGAAAAAAAAGAACTAAAGGTGAAAGAAGAGAAAGAATAGGGAGAGGAAGAGGTGGAAGAAGGGGAAGAAGAGAAAGAGGAAGAAAAGTAAGAAGAATGGGAAAGAGAAGAAAAGGAAGAAGGGGAAAAAAGAAGACGAAGAAAAGGAAGAAGAGGAAGAGAAATAAAAAAAGAAGAAAAAGAAGAGGAAGAGCAAAAATATAAAGAAGAAGAAGGGAAAGAACAGGAAGAAGGGGAAAAAAAAGAAGAGAAAGAAAAGGAAGAAGAGAACGAAGAAGAAGAGAAAGGAAGAAGAGGACGAAGAAGAAGGGGAGAAAGAAGAGAAAAAAGAAAAAGAGAAAGTAGGAGAAAAAAGAGTAAAGGTGAAAGAAGAGAAACAATAGGAGGAAGAAGAGGGGGAAGAAGAGGAAGAAGGGGAATAGAGGAAAGAGAAAGAAAAGTAAGAAGAAGGAGAGGGGAAGAAGAGCAAGAAGGGGAAGAAAAAGAAGACGAAGAAAAGGAAGAAGGGGAAGAGAAATAAGAAAAAGAAGAAGAGGAAGAGCAAAAATATAAAGAAGAAGAGGACGAAGAAGGGGAGGAAGAAGAGGAAAAAGAAAAAGAGAAAGTAGGAGAAAAAGAAGTAAAGGTGAAAGAAGAGAAAGAATAGGGGGAAGAAGAGGAGGAAGAAGGGGAATAAGGAAAAGAGAAAGAAAAGTAAGAAGAAGGAGAGGGGGAAGAAAAAGAAGACGAAGAAAAGAAAGAAGAGGTAGAGAAATAAGAAAAAGAAAAGTAGGAAGAGCAAAAATATAAGGAAGAGGGAAAAAAACAGGAATAAGGGAAAGGAAAACAAGAGAAACAAAAGGAAGAAGAAAAGGAAGAAGAAGAGGAAGGAAGAAGAGGAAGGAGAAGAAGGGGAGGAAAAAGAGGAAGAAGAGAAAGAAGAAAAGGAGAAAGAGAAAGTTGTAGAAAAAGAAGTAAAGTTGAAAGAAAAGAAAGAATAGGGAGAAGAGGGGAACGAAGAGGAAGAAGGGAAAGAGGAAGAAATGTAAGAAGAAGGAGAGGGGGAAGAAAATGAAGAAAGGAAAGAAAAAGAAAACGAAGAAAAGAAGAAGAGAAATAAGAAAAAGTAGAAAAGAAAGAGCAAAAATATAAAGAAGAAGAGGGGAAAGAACAGGAAGGAGAAGAAAAAGAAAAGGAAAAAGAATAGGAAAAAGATGAAGAAGAAAAAGAGAAAAAGAAGAGGAAGAGGAAAAGAAAGAAGAAAAAGAAGAGAAAGAAGAGCAGGAAGAAGAATAGGAAGAAGGGGAGGAAGAAGAGGAAGAAGAAGAGAAGGAAGACGAGGAGGAAGAAAAAGAAGAGAAGGAAGAAGGGGAAAAAGAAGAGGAAGAAAAGGAAAAAGAAAAAGAAGCAAAAGAGAAAGTAAAAGAAATAGAAAAAGAACTAAAAGCGGAAGAAGAGAAAAAATAGGAAGAAGAAGAGAGGGAAGAAGAAGGGGAAGAAAAAGCAGAAAAAGAAAGACAGTAGAAGAGGAAGAATAATAGGAAAAAAAGAGAAGGAGAAATAAGAAAAAAGAAAAAAGAAGAGGAGGAAGAAGAGCAAGAATAGAAAGAAGAGGGGAAGAAGAGGAAGAATGGGAAGAAAAAGAAGAGAGAGAAAAGGAAGAAGAGGAAGGGAAGAAGAAAAAAGAAAAAGAAGAGAAGGAAGAGAAAGAAGAAAAAAAGAAGAGAAAGAAGAACAGGAAGAAGAGCAAGAATGGGACGAAGGGGAGGAAGAAGAGGAAGAAGAAGAGGTGGAAGAAGAGGAAAAAAAGAAGAGGAAGAAGAAGAGAAAGATGAAAAAGAGAAAGAGAAAGAAGAAGAGGAAAAAGAAAATGGAGAGGAAGAGAAAGAAGAAGAGAAATAAGAGAAAGTAAAAGAAGAAGAGGAAGAAACAGAGAAGAAAGAAGAGGAAGAAAAACAAGAGAAAGAAAAAAAAATCGAGTTTTTCTGAAAATTTCTTTAATTTATTCAAATCTAGAGTTTACGTGAAAACTTCGACATTTTTGAAAATTCTGACTAAAAAATTCGATTCTTCTTAAAATTTTGACTGAAAATTTTATCCTATTTTCAAAGTTAGTCCTTTTTTTTGGTATATTAACTATTGTAATTATTTATTTATTTTTTTGTTGAAAGATTGGGGTTTTATACAAAAAATTTAATTTGGGTATGAAATAAAAATTTCGAAAAGGCGACTTTTGAAAATAAATTGAAATTTCCAGAAATAAACAAATTTTGAAACAGTCAAAATGAATAATGGCCGAATTTCGAGGAAAAAAAGACGAATATGGAAACATATTCGAAATTATGAGAAAATTTATCCAACTAAAAACATAAGCTAAATTTCCCAGAGAATGTCAAATTTTCAGAAAAGAAGTCGACTTTTGGAAATAATGCCGAAATTTCGAAAAAAAAGATGAATAGTGAAAATAACTCGAAGTTTGAAGAAAAGATTGAACTTTAAAATTGACGTCGATATGATTTAGAAAACGATAAACTTCGAAAAATAAGGCAAATTTTAAAGTAAAATCGAACTTTTGAGAAAAAGGACTTTGTTTTGGAAAATGAGTCAAAATTTCTATAAAGACGAATTTAGAGAGAAGGGAGATTAAAAAATTGGAGTTCTCAGCCAAAGTCAAAATTTCGAGAATAAGCCGAATCTTGAAAAATAGATCGAAAGTTTCCAAAAGGTTTATTTCTACAAAAAAATGTTACACTCAGTAAAAAACCGAATTTTGGAAACATAGCGACATTAAAAAAAGATTTTAAATAATAATAATGATGATAATAATAATAATAAATAATAATTTGAATTGGTTTACTAAGACGAGTCGTGCTTACCATGGATTTCAGTAAATCTTCAAAAGCTTGTAAAACCAATCCCAATGTTATAAATAATAATAAAAAAGATGCTGACTGGGACTCGAAAAACTTGTGTAAGTTATAGAGCATTTTGAATTTAGGTGACAGGATCAATAATAGCTTCCACAAAAAAAAGATAAATTTTAAAAAGAAAATTTCAAAAAAAAAGTCTAAATTTGGAAGAAAATTAAGAAGCCAGAAATATTGAAAAGGTCGACTTAAAAAAAAAGGTCGATGCTCCCCAAAGAAAATTAAAGTTGAAGTGGCATACAATATAGAGCTGCGTTGCGATGTCTTACACGTTGATAAGTCGACTCAAATAATTAAGTTAGTCTGAACTCGATGCATATCTCGAGAAATTGTGTCTGCAACATGGTTTAACCTGCCTCAATGGCAATATACATGCACGATTCTTTTTCTGCATTTCTGGCACAATATCTTTCGAATAATATAAGTGTTATTCCCTCATTCCCTCATAATAAATTCTATTTTAAAGCTCGGGCGCCTACTTACTGTCAAATGCTCCATTGGGAATGTGAGTAAGACTGTTGTTTGTTAGATTAAGGACGAGCATCTGCAAGAGCCCTTCAAACGCTCGAGAGCTGATGTTGTTTATATTGTTGTGAGCGAGATTCAATTCGAAAACAACAGGTAGGCGGCCGAAGGCCGCTTTGTCCAACGTCTGGAGATTGTTGCCCTGAAAGAGAAATTCTCCATTTACTCCCCACAACAGAGAAAGTAGAATTGTGGGGCGATTTTTTTAACTGCATAACGCACTTTCGAGAATCAAACTGGAAAGAGCCACCCCGATTCTTTACCCATTTTTGGGCAACTCATGAATTTTATCTAAAAAATAGTCGAAATGACGATGATTCTAGAAAGTAGGTAGTTAGCAAGGTATGGCGCATGATCCAAGTGAATTGAGGTTCAGTAATTCTACGGTCATTTTGCTCGACTTGTGTTTTCTTCAGGCAGGCGACAACAAAGATAATTAAATTGTCAATTCTGGACCACTGTCAATTAATTTTGAGAGGAGATTATGTAAATCCTCATCGAACATCGCTCCCACCTGACACTTACCTCAAGATAAAGATACTGTAGAGTAGTGAAATCGCTCAAAGCTTCCCACGGCGGTCGCGTGATCCCGTTATAATTCAAATTCAACTTCTGCAGCGTAAGCAAATTGAGAAAACTCCCCTTCTCCAACCCGTCGCCCAGCCTGTTGTGGCTAAGATCCAAACTCAGCAACGAATTCATCGAGGGCCATAGCTTGGGGGGCAATTCTTCGAACTCGTTATGCGACAAATCCAAGTGGGTAACGGATATTCCCAATATAAACAGAGAACGAAGTTTATTGCCCCTCAAGATCAGTTCTCTAGTGCTAGCCAAGCGTGTGAAGGCGCTACGGGCGATGTCCTTCAGCTGATTGTGGCTCAGATCGAGCGCGAGGAGCGTTGGAATGGAGCCGAATGTGCTCGGTTTAATGGTCGCCAGCTGATTGTGGCTCATGTCGAGCGTTCGAAGGGAGAATAACGTTTGAAACACGGAATTGAAAATGTCCGTCAGGTTATTGTGAGATAGGTCTATAGTGTGCAACTCGTATAACTTCGGGAACGTCCCTTTGGGAATTTTCGCTACGCTGTTGTGCGATATGTTCAGTATTCTGAGTCCTGTCATGTTATGCAAAGGAACCTGCAAGTAAGATAAATTAACACGACGGGAATCATATCTGTTTTGGGAAAGTAAATGCTAATATTTTACAGGGGGGGGGGAGTAAATATTTGGAAGAAAGTTCCGCAAATTCAACGAAACAAAACGGTTAAACATGTCAATTGTTACAAGTTTCAAGAAAAAATCCAAATATTGAGAAAACGTCGAGTATCAAAGCATGCATTAAAAATCTCTAAATATAAAATAAAAGAGTAAATTTTTCAGAAAATCGGCAACATATTATATAAAATACTGTAACACGCTGTAGTTATAAAATTTGTAATAGTAATTGTATAGTGTAAGGAACTCTCTAGAAACATTTGATAATGAGAAGCGGCCGCGAGAATGAATCATACGGTAGAAAGCTGGATCTCTCCATCCCAAGAGTGAGGAACATTGTAAGAAACACAGGACTAAGTCCTAACGTAGGAAGAAGAGGAAGAAGAGAAAAAAGGGGAAGAAGGTGAAGAAGAAGAGGAAGAAGACAAAGAAGATGGAGAAGAAAAAGAGGAAGAAATAGAGAAAGAAGAGGAAGAAGAGAAAGAAGAGGAAGAGGAGAAAAAAGAGGAAAAAGAGGAAGAAGAGAAAAAAGAAGAAGAAGAGGAAGAAGAATAGAAAGAAGAGGAAGAAACGGAAAAAGAGGAAGAAGAGAAATAAGAGGAAGAAGAGAAATAAGAGGAAGAAGAGGAAAAAAAAAAGAGGAATAATAGAAAGAGGAAAAAGAAGAGGAAAGAGAAGAAGAGGAAGAAACAGTGGAAGAAGAGAAAAAGAGGAAGAAGAGTAAGAAGAGGAAAAAGAGAAAGAACAGGAAGATGATGAAGAAGAAGATGGAAAAGGAAAAGAGAAGAAAGAAGAGAAAGAAGAGGAAGAAGAAGAGGAAGAAGAAGAGAAAGAAGAAGAGGAAGAAGAGGAGGAAGAAGAGAAAAAAGAGAAAGAAGAAGAGGAAGAAGAAGAGAAAGAATAGAAAGAAGAGAAATAAGAGGAAGAAGAAGAAGAAAAAAAAAGAGGAAGTAGAGGAAGAAGAGGAAGAAGAGAAAGAAAAGAAAGAAGAGGAAGAAGAGGAAGAAAAAGAGGAACAAGAGAAAGAAAAAGAGGAAGAAGAGAAAGAAGAGAAAGAAGAGGAAGAAAAAGAAGAGAAAGAAGAGGAAGAAAAAGAGGAACAAGAGAAGGAAAAAGAGGAAGAAGAGGAAGAAGAGGGAGAAGAGAAAAAAGAAAATAAATAAGAGGAAACAGAGAAAGAAGAAGAAGAGAAAGAAGAGGAAGGAGAGAAAGAAGAGGAAGAAGAGGAAGAAGAGGAAGAAGAGGAGGAAAAGGAAGAAGAGAAAGAGAAAGGGGGGAAGAAGAGGTAAAAAAACAAAAAGAAGAGGAAGGAGAGGAAGAAGAAGAGAAACAAGAGAAATAAAAAGAGAAAGAAGAGGAAGAAAAAGAGAAAGAATAGGTAGATAGAGAAAGAAGAGGAAGAAAAAGAGGAAGAACAGGAAGAAGAGAAAGAAGAGAAAGAAAAAGAGGAACAAGAGAAGGAAAAAGAGGAAGAAGAGGGAGAAGAAAAGAAGAGAAAGAAGAGAAAAAAGAGGAGGAAAAAGAATAAGAAGAGGAAAAAGAGGGAGAAGAGAAAGAAGAAAAGAAAGAAGAGAAGAAGAGGAAAAAGAGAAAGAAGAAGAGAAAGAAGAGGAAGGAGAGCAAAGAAAAGGAGAAAGAAGAGGAAGAAGAGCAAGAAAAAGAGAAAGAAGAGGAAGAAAAAGAGAAAGAATAGGAAGAAGAGAAAGAAGAGGAAGAAAAAGAGAAGAACAGGAAGAAGAGAAGAAGAGGAAGAAATAGAGGAACAAGAGAAGGAAAAAGGGGAAGAGAGAGAAGAAAAGAAGAGAAAGAAGAGAAAAAAGAGGAGGAAAAAGAATAAGAAGAGGAAGAAGAGGGAGAAGAGAAAGAAGAAAAGAAGGAAGAGAAAGAAGAGGAAAAAGAGAAAGAAGAAGAAGAGAAAGAAGAGAAAGAAGAGGAAGAAGAGAAGGAAGAGAAAGAATAGAAAGAAGGGGAAGAAGAGGTAAAAAACAAAAAGAAGAGGAAGGAGAGGAAGAAGAAGAGGAACAAGAGAAAGAAAAAGAGGAAGAAGAGGAAGAAGAGAAAGAAGAGAAAGAAGAGGAAGAAGAGCAAGAAAAAGAGGAAGAAGAAAAAGAAGAGGAAGAAGAGAAAGAAAAGAAATAGGAAGAAAAGAAAGAGAAAGAAGAGGAAGAAGAGCAAGAAAAAGAGGAAGAAGAGGAAGAAAAAGAGAAAGAACAGGAAGAAGAGAAAGAAGAGGAAGAAAAAGAGGAACAAGAGAAGGAAAAAGAGGAAGAAGAGGGAGAAGAAAAGAAGAGAAAGAAGAGAAAGAAGGGGAAGAAGAGGGAGAAGAGAAAGAAGAAAAGAAAGAAGAGGGAGCAGAGGAAGAAGAAGAGAAAGAAGAGGAGGAAAAGGAAGAAGAGAAAGAAGAGAAAAAAGAGAAAGAAGAAGAGAAAAAAGAGAAAGAAGAGGAAGAAGAGGAAGAAGAAGAGGAAGAAAAGAAAGAATTTTCCAGAAAATCGACAACGCATTATATAAAATACTGTAACAAGCTGTAGTTATAAAATTTGTAATAGTGATTGTGTAGTGTAAAGAACCCTCTAGAAACATTTGATAATGAGAAGCGGCCGCGAGAATGAATCATGCTGCAGATAAGCGCTCCAGACGTTTACGCAAGCGATAATCTTATCTGTACGGAGATCCGTTCTAGAAAACTGGAACGGTATAAATACGCGGTCGTCTTTCCCTCAGTTAGTCGTTGTTAGTCAGATAGTTAAGTGAATCATAATCGTAGTGTTCCGAAATAAGTTTGAAAGAAAGTGTTTACAATTCATAGATTTAATTTTCGAACCGATAACACGCAACAATACACATTATCATCAGGGATAATTTGTATTAAATGTGATCATTCGTATTTGACATACTATCTAATATATCTGTTTTTATCTCGCTAATTGCATCAAACTATCGGCATAGTTTAACGCAGATAATGCCCTAAATTGCTTATTGAGTTTGAGTAATCGGCAATAACAGCAACAGACGCCCCGACGCGAGTTATTAAAGCAAAAGCATGTTGTTTACATAGTTATTGTGTTAGATAAAATCAGCCTGACATTTGAAACATCCTACCCTTGTCAATAGGACGATACAGAAGCCAATTTATATTAAATTTAAAGGAACACACCCAACCTTAATGGAAACCCACACTAATTAAACTACCCGAACTACGAATACATTAATCAAAGTATGAAATCGAACGGGAGCCAATTTACTTTGTAAATAGGGCTCGAGTTATTTTTCCATTTCGAAACTTCACCAGAAGTTCGACCGTATTTCAAAAGTATTTAAATGGACTGTCAATTTATCGCACTGAATTAATTTAAAAAGTTTCACGCGTCGCAATTTTTGATGTGTAGAAATGCAAACGAAAGGGCGAGGGGCGGGGGAGTGCAGTTAAAATAAACGTCGAGTCCGATTTTAAAGTCGAATATTCCATTTTTTTCATGAATATTGGACTGCTTCAAAAATTCGAAAATAGTTTTGTTGAAAATTAGTAGATAGGTGGATAGGCGAAGGCAGGTTCTAACACAAAATCCATGTTTTTGCTTATGGAGGTCCATTGTGGTAGGTTTTAATATCTCGAGTCAAGTAAACAAGTCACTGACTAACCAACTATACAACTATTTTTTTTTTGGTGAAACGGACCGGCCCTTGGTGATCTTCAAAAATTGAAATACAAATCTTGTCCCCTGAAACGAAGAAAGAATTAAAAACACAACAAAGGTTGCTCTAACGCGCCTTTCTTGCTTTCAGGGGACAAGATTTGTATTTCAACTGTACAACTAAACAAGTTGGTCGCGGGTACAAACCCCGCTGCCGATCACGATTTTTTAAAGCACAAATTTCTTTAAGCGTGTTGGGCGGTTGGTAACGTAAATTAACGTGAATGGCTGAACCATAAGTTTATCATCAAAAGCACGATGTAACTCTTCCCTAAAGGATTACAAAGGTCACTCTGTGAAGCAACCTTTAATGTTCTTTTATTCTAGATCCAGATCATAGCGATTATTGAATTCAAGCGTCTTAGCCGCGACACGCGTCTACGTATATTAAACTTACCAAATAATTCCAATTAGATGTTATGTAATGAGTCAAAAGTACCTCAAGGCGTCTAAAAAAGTTTTCACGTCAAAAAATAATCATGTTCCATAGTTTCCATTCCTTTAACAATCGACTTACGACTTACGAACGAATGCAGCTTGGGGCAGCCCCTTATTCGTTATCGTTAGCGAACTATAAAACAAAACGCCTCGCCAAATACGTCACGCGACAACAACGGAAACGGGCAAACATAATATCGCATTAAATCAAACAGTCGTAAACGTTTCAGTTTTCAGCAAACTACAACAGCGCGCTCGTTTTTTATCCAAAACTTTTCCGGGCAACAGCTAGTTCCGACATAACTTCGGAAAATGCTCGAAACGCGAAACTTTACAATTCAAATCCTCAACGCAAAAACATCACCTGGCAAAAAGCACTGACACATTTCCAGGCATTAGAACAAGTGTAAAAGCAGCGGAATAGTGAAATCGATAATTTCCCGTCCTTGGGGATTCGAAGAAGCTTCGGAATTATCTACCATGAGACATATGGGGAATAAATAAATGAAAATACTGCGCTATGCGGACGACGTCGTAATAATTTCCGAAGATGAAGATAACCTCCATCTTGCTTTCGAAAGAGTATCCGACTCAATATGATTATTTCCACCCAAACAACCCAGTGGCTAGCTATATCCAGGGAACCAAGAAAATGCAAGCTAGCAGTATATAATAAGAGCATAGAGCAAGTTATGTGGTACACATAGCTTGCTCTATGCTCTTATTATATACTGCTAGCTTGCATCTTCTTTCGAAAGAGTATCCGACTCAATATGATTATTTCCACCCAAAGAACCCAGTGGCTAGCTATATCCAGGGAACCAAGAAGATGCAAGCTAGCAGTATATAATAAGAACATAGAGCAAGTTATGTGGTACGCATAGCTTGGCGCCAAAATAACAAGTAGAAGAAACCTAAAAGAGAAGGTGCAGAGCCAAACAGCAAAAGTTTCTCTGATATGAGGATACCTACGCGACATAATATGGAGGCATTTATTAAATCATATCTGAGCGTTCATAAATCACTCCTGGCGCACGTGACGACATTCTCATTGCACATCCACAGGCCCAGGATGGAGGAATAAGCACATGAGTATATCTAGCCAGGTCCGAATTTATAAAACATGTGTTAGGCCAATCATGACAATCACTGAAACTAGAGCCGAGAATGCCGAAGCAAAAGACAGCTGGGAACAGAGATGAGAGTGCTGAGACATATAACAGGCCACACATTACTCGACCATAAGAGAAATGAAGAAATCGGAGATCTGAAGGCTACAGGATGTGGTAAGATGGGCCAGAATAAAATGGAAACAGTGGAGAGACCATGTAGATAGGATGCCTGATAACCGACTACCCAGAATAGCAAAAACTGAAAGGCCTAAGACCGCGAGACTCCCAGGAAGACCACCAAAATGCTGGTATGAAAGCTGGACCTCCGCATCGCAAGAGTGAGAAACATGGTAAGAAACACAGGACTAAGTTCTAACGTAGGAAGAAGAAGAAGAGGAAGATTGGGAAGAAGGTGAAGAAAAAGAGGAAGAAGAGGAAGAAGACGAAGAAGATTAAGAAGAAAAAGAGGAAGAACAGGAAAAAATACAGGAAGAAGAAAAAGAAGAGGTAGAGAAAAAAGAGAAAGAGGAGAAAGAAGAGGTAGAAGAGAAAGAAAAATAGAAAGAAAAAAAAGAAGAGGAAGAAGAGAAATAAGAGAAAGAGGAAAAAGAAGAGAAAGAAGGGAAAGAAAAAGAGGAAGAAGAGAAAGAGAAGAAAGAAGAGAAAGAGAAGAAAGAAGAGGAAGAAGAGGAAGAAGAGGAAGAAGAGGAAGAAGAGGAAGAAGAAGAGAAGAAGAGAAATAAGAGAAATAAGAGGAAGAGGAAGAAGAGGAGAAAAAGGAGAAAGAAGAAGAGGAAGGAGAGAAAGAGAAAAAAGAAGAGGAAGTAGAGAAAGAGAAGGAAAAAGAGAAAGAAAAGGAAGAAGAGAAAGAAGAGGAAGAAACAGAGAGAAAAGAGGAAGAAGAGAGAAGAGAAAGAAGAGAAAGAAGAGGAGAAAGAAAAGGAAGAAAGAAAGAAGAGAAAGAAGAGGAAGAAGAAGGAAGAGAAGAAAGAAGAGGAAGAGGAAAGGGAAGAGAAAGAGGAGGAAGAAGAGGAAGAAAAAAGGAAGAATATGAGGAAGAAAAAAAGGAAGAAT
This sequence comes from Dastarcus helophoroides, assembly GCA_028583605.1. Taxonomy (NCBI): domain Eukaryota; kingdom Metazoa; phylum Arthropoda; class Insecta; order Coleoptera; family Bothrideridae; genus Dastarcus; species Dastarcus helophoroides. The sequence continues at coordinate 18,478,028 of CM053337.1, read as the reverse complement.
AGAAAGAAGAAAAAGAAGAGGAAGAAGAAGAGGAAGACGAGGAAGAAGAGGAGGAAGAAGAGAAAGAAGAAGAAGGAGAGGACAAAGAGAAAGTAGAAGAAGAAGAGGAGAAAGAAGAGGAAGAAGAAGAGAAAGAGGAGGAAGAAAAGAGGAAGAAGAAGAGGAAAAAGAAGAAGAAGAGTAAAAAGAGGAAGAAGAGAAAGAATAGGAAGAGGAAAAAGAGGAAGAAGAGAAAGAAGAGAAAGAAGAGAAAGAAGAAGAAGAAAAAATGAAGAGAAAGAGGTGGAAGATAAAGAAGAGGAAGAAGAAGGGAAAGAAAATAAAAAGGAAGAAGAGGAGGAAGAAGAGAAAGAAGAGGAAGGAGAGGAAAAAGAGAAAGTAGAAGAAGAAGAGGAGAAGAAGAGGAAGAAGAAAAAGAGGAGGAAGAAAAAGAGGAGGAAGAAAAAGAGGAAGAAGAAGGGGAAAAAGAAGTTGAAGAAGAGGAAAAAGAGGAAGAGGAAAAAGAGGAAGAAGAGAAAGAAGAGGAAAAAGAAGAGGAAGAAGACAAAGAAGAAGACGAAGAAAAGGAAAAGAAAGAAGAGGAAGAGAAAGAGGAAGAAAAGAAAGAGGAGAAGAAAGGAAGAAGAGGAGGAAGAAGAGGAGGAAGAAGAGGAGAATAAGAGAAGGAAGGAGAAGAGAAAGTAGAAGAAGAGGAGAAAGAAGAAGAAGAGGAAAAAGGGGAAGAAGAGAAAGAAGAGGAAGAAGAGGAAGAAGAGAAAAAAGAGGAAAAAGAAGAGGAAAAAGAAGAGGAAGAGGAAGAAGAGAAAGAAGGGGGAAAAGAAGAGGAAGGAGAAAAAGAAGAGAAAGAAGATGGAGAAGAAGAAGAGGAAGAGGAAGAAGAGGATGAAGAAGAGAAAGAAGAGGCAAAACAAGAGGAAGAAGAAAAAGGAGAGGAAGAAAAAGTTATTAAATATTTAGGCTGTTACGTCCTTAGTATTAAACAGCAACCTATATGTGCATATGCTTCTAAATTAAATAATCCGGCGGTTTGCGCATCGAGCATTAATTTTGTGGAAATTTCGACCATTTGGACGAAATTTCAATCGTTGGCAAAAAAAATAAGTTTCCTGTTACGCGATTTGAACAGTTACTTAGCGTCAAAGTCTTCAAGGGTTATCGGCTGTGGACGCACCTGATTAAGCTCCGTGAAGAAGTTGTGCGAGAGTTGGAGCTCCGAGGCGTAAGTGGTATCATCGAAGGCCTTCTTGGGCAAACTCCTCAGTTTGTTATGGGACAAATCCAACTTGGTGATGTTGGCGCAATTGACGAAAGCTCCCGCTTCGATCGTGCTTATGTTGTTTTTGGATAAATTTATGTTGGCTAAGTAGACGTCCTTAAAGGCCAACTTTTGTATCTCTGTCACGTCGTTCTCGGATACGTCGATTGTCTGCAATGGAAAGGAAATTCGATTTGCTATTAAGAAGCGGCGCTAAGGCGCTCGAATTAGTAAGGGAATTTATGGATAACGTGAATTTATGGGAGTATAAAATAACCCTTTCGATTTTACATTCGTATGGGGAGAGAGGCGAGGTACAATGTTATTTCGTTATAAAATGCACAATGTATGCGCGCTACATCCATCTTGACTAATGACGTGAACTATATTTACATTTGTATTCATGCCGGGCGAGGATGAGGATTGAATTATGTAGCGATGCTGCGCCGGATGTATACAAAATACTCACGTCGATGAGATTCAGTTGGTAAAACATTTGGTAATCTATTTTCTTCAGGAAATTTCTCGCCAAATCTATCGTGCCAATTCTCGTTAGGGAAGTGAAAGTCGCCCTTCCCACATCTGATATTAGGTTATCCGAAAGAAAGAGGCGTCTTAGAAAGCGCATCCCTCGGAAGGAGTTCGAGTCTAAGCGTTTGATTTTGTTGTGGGACATTATTATCACCTTCAGGACGGCGTTTCTCGCAAAAGCTCCCCTAAAACATAATCCTTGGAAATTTAAATCACAATTTACATTGAGGTTAAACGAGATGTAGAATCTTGACAGTAATTTACAATGAAACCAAGTGAATTAAAAATATGTGATCAGCGACTGGGAGTCGAACCCAGGACCGTCACGTTGCAGGCCAGACTCCTAACCACGGAACTATCGCCACCACTACTCTTAACTCTACTCATTCGTTTCATATAACGTACTTTCCAAATCTGCCGTCTGCTACAGCTCGAGTATTCCTGACAACACAGCCGTCTTCGGCTGTCGGCCGTAATCCGGCACCTCGCTGAACATAAATGCTATGCTGTCAGGTTAATCCCTAATCCCACTTCTGAAACTGTGGTAGAGTTAAAAATATGTGATCAGCGACTGGGAGTCCAACCCAGGACCGTCACGTTGCAGACCAGACTCCTAACCACGGAGCTATCGCCACCACTACTCTTAACTCTACTCATTCGTTTCACATAACGTACTTTCGAAATCTGCCGTCTGCTACAGCTCGACTATTCCTGACAACACAGCCGTCTTCGGCTGTCGGCCATAATCCGGCACCTCGCTAAACATAAATGCTATGCTGTCAGGTTAATCCCTAATCCCACTTCTGAAACTGTGGTAAAAATATGTGATCAGCGACTGGGAGTCCAACCCAGGACAGTCACGTTGCAGACCAGACTCCTAACCACGGAGCCATGGCCACCACTACTCTTAACTCTACTCATTCGTTTCACATAACGTACTTTCGAAATCTGCCGTCTGCTACAGCTCGACTATTCCTGACCACACAGCCGTCTTCGGCTGTCGGCCATAATCCGGCACCTCGCTAAACATAAATGCTATGCTGTCAGGTTAATCCCTAATCCCACTTCTGAAACTGTGGTAGAGTTAAAAATATGTGATCAGCGACTGGGAGTCCAACCCAGGACCGTCACGTTGCAGGCCAGACTCCTAACCACGGAGCCATCGCCACCACTAGTCTGAACTCTACTCATTCATTTCAGATAACGTACAGCTCGATTCCTGACAACACAGCCGTAATCCCACTTCTGAAACACTACACAAGAAAGTTTAAAAAACACAACAACACCTTTTAAACGCGTTTCGATAGCTAAGCTAGCATCTTCAGAGAGGAATTGAAACCTAATCCTAAAATTAACATGAAAATATTCACTACGTGCATAATAGACCGCACTCGCGCATCTAATCATACACATCGCAGTGTCACAATTCCTTATCTACTAACCTTAACTATTTTTAACAAAAATAAGTGGCCCAAAGGCCCAGCGAAACCATTCATAGGTTGTCTCGCGCCTTATGGATGGTTAAGCTTCACATGCATTTAACCTACAATTCTTATTTACTACTCTTTGAAGGCACAATGGGTTATCCCCTTGAAGGGTAGACTTTCGCCTACGCGACAGAAACGGGCGCCGTGCACATACGACAGAAGACCGAGATAGTACCGTCTGCTACACAACTGGGGGACCGCTTCTACTATCCCTGTTGCGAACCACAGTGCCTCACTCCAAATGCTCTCCATACAGTTCTACACAAAGCAAACGTGTTTGGGTCTTTGTATCTCTCTCCAGATGCTCCCAATACGGTTGTATACAAAGCAGACGTGTTTCGGTCAGTTGTCGCATGTTGCGCGTCGCGGTCGTCTATCTCGGTCGCGTACCCGAAGGTCTACCTTGACAGTTTAATATTTTTATCGATCCTATGGACTAATTCAAAAGCATGACGGGCCATACTCGACTCCCCCGTTCTTCCGTACTTCAAACGAGCGCCAGACGCTCCTTCAGTCGAATTTTAAGAGATCGTCCAGTCTTCCCGACGTGCTTCCGATTACAATCTTTACAGGAAATTTGTCCCTTTGTTCTACTTTATCTTTCAAGCAAGTGTTGCTGTGTTTTTAAATCTTTCTTGGTTTCAGAGGACAAGATTTGTGTACCAATTTTTGAACTAAATACTGTATTGGAGAGAAGCATCTTATGAAGAACAAGACGTAAATGCACCATAAGGAATAATAAATAGAATCATCAATAATAAATAGAATTAAAACTGAAGAGACTCATGAGAGACAACAATTACAAAACTCCAACAAGGCAAGAAACGACAGAAATTAAAATACTTAACGAAGAACAAAATATAGAAGTTACTTAGAAAGGAACAGAATCCAGAGCTCTCAGTAACCAAGGCATTTCTGCCGCCTCACCTCCGCGTCCTCCTTACCTTGTTAGCTCCGTTATTTGATTATGGGACACATTGAACCAAGACATCTTCGTTAAATCGGCCAAATGGCTCGAGTCGACCTTTCGAATCTGATTGTAGCTGAGATCAACAACTTCCGCGTCCCTTAGCCCTTTAAACTGATTTCTCTTTAAGTCCTTAATCTGATTGCCGTGTAAATCCAAGGTTTTCAACCTTCTCAATGGCTGAAGCGATTCGACGGGTGGGGTCGACAGATTGCCGTTAGTTATGTGCAACCGTAACAACGTCCCGACCATCGCGCTGCCGGCGAAAGCGTCCTTCGGCAACGACGACAGATTGTGGCCGTCGATTTTCAGGATCGTCAGGTTGCCGAGCGGCTGAAAGAGAATTTGTGTCAACTAGTCTTCATTTAGTGGTTTATCGTTTTTCTTTTTATCATCAAAGTTTTTAGATTAAACTAATAACAATGTTCTATAATGCACAGACCAATAGGTTTAAACATTTATTAGATTCGAAGTTTGGAAACCAAATACCGGTTTCGATTTTGTTAGATCTCGTCAGTTTGGTATATCCAACTCGAATGCTAACAAATGTTCCGACAAGTAAGTACTAAAACATTCACAGACATCAAGCGAGTGACTCAGTACTACCACCTATTGGTCCATAGAGAAACTATGGCCATCGCCAACAATAAAACTTCTTACATAATAACAATGTAACAAAATCTAATTATAAAATTTAGTCAGGAATTTTGTAGAAAATTTGATATGGGGAAGCGGCCGCGATAATGACTCAAACGGCAGATAAGCGCTCCAGAAATTTCGACAAACGATAAGTCTTATCTGCTCGTTCCTTCTAGAACGCGAAACGGGATCTATAAATAGACGGTCCGGTCGGCTTTCCCTCAGTTACTTAGTCAGTCAATGAATAAGTTAGTTTAAGTGTTAATTAGAAGAAGATGAGAGTGTCGAGCACGTGATGTGTCACTGCCCGGCACTAGCATCAATCAGAGGATCCACGCTAGGGGACTTCTGGCGCCTAGTGTGGCCAGTTTGAGAGAGGCGCATCCAAGGGACGTTCTTCAGTTTCTCAACAAGGTTGGGTGGCTGAATGAATGACCAAGGACACCTCAATCACGGGGATAGCACAATGGGCCCGGAAAGGGTGGCCTAAGTGCTGGCCTAAACTTTAGGCAACCCACAACGAATCCAGAATCCAGAATCCAAGTGTTAATTAGTTGATCAATTAAGCGAAATACAATTGTAGTGTTTCGTCAGTTTGGAAATAAAGTGGTTACAATTCACCCAGTATTAATCTTCAAACCGATAACGCGCAACAATAATTTAAAAAAAAAAACATTTAAAAGCAACTAGACTGTCCTATATTTTTTCTAACCATTAACATCGATTACAATGTTACTTTATATAAATAAAGTAACATTTGTCATCTTCATTAACTGAATTTATGTCTCGTTCACGTGCTTCAAGCACTAAAATCGGCTTTATTAAATCCCTCCACTTCAAGACTACTTGCCATTAAAACTATTACGATTCGTCGCGGCGGAAAATAGAAAAAAAAAGCGAGATTTATTAGCGCCGATGTCCCGTGACCGATTCGAACCGGCGGAATAACATTTAATTTACTTCGCGCCAACGTTCAATCATTTCATCAAACAGCCATAAAGTTGCAACGGCATTTCCGACCGTCAAAAGGGTAGGAAATTAGTTTTCGTGCTCGCCGTGCAACTCGGCTAATTTTTCCAAAGTGCAATTGCGCTTCCACGACGAAATTCAACCATTGAACTGTGGCGCTGGCCTACAGTTGAATAAAATGAAAAAAGTTCGATCGTAATCACGAACTTCGGATACATAGTACGATGGAATTGCATCAAATGTGGGATTCGTTCGGTTATTTTGTGTTTTAGTGTCGATATACACCACGAGCGTTGGCGTGTTTGTTCTGTTAATGAATTAATTTGTCTCTGGTTTTAATTAGTGACCAGTATAGTAAATTGCGATAAGATAATAATAAATAGTGCTGTCAATACTTTTTTATCTATAAAATTAGTTTGGGTAAAAGTGTTACGTTTATCCTGCATCTTGATTGAGTTTATTAAAATTAATTCAATCAGCATGCACGGTTTTAGAGTGTTCGTGCAGATAGCAGAATGATGTTTTTTTTTCAAATTCGTTGATACGATTAGATGTAACGAGTTTACAACTCATACATCCAATAGCAAGCGTCCTATCGCGTCAAATGATGCCTCTCTAGATGTCGCTGTCGTCGCTGTCAAATCATGTATTTACCTAAAAAGTGGAAAAAGGTTATTTACTCTTTGTAGATAAAATATTAGTTTAAAAGTACGCGGAACAGTTTTCCAGGATAAAAAATATTCTATTAACGATCCTGCCATGCAAGGTATGTCTATACCAATTTTCATCAAAATCGTTTTAGTAATCGAGTCGTGAAACGCAAACATACGCACAGACAAACACACTTTCGCACACTTTAACACACTTTCGCACACTTTCCCCTAAATGTATTCAATACTGTTCGATACTAAATTATTACGATACTAAATTATTACGAAAAATGGCTAAAATTGTTGATACAATCGACTCCCGCTTAAGTTGCGCCCGTTAAAGTTGTCCGCTCGTTAAAGTTGACAAGATACGATGGCTAGCGTTGCGCGGGTATTCCCCCTCTCTAATTTTCGAACGACGAATTAGACTTCCGAGTTTTAGCGCCACTTTTGAATAACCCACTAAACCGCACAAGCAGCAATACAACATATACTTTTTCGACAATTGTATGGATGGTAGGAGAGTAGCAACTTTAAGGGTCGATCCAGTCCGGTGAGCGCAACTTTAGCGGGAGTCTACTGTATCTACGTTAGGGTGAGTTACTTGACACTAAAGATATTGTTACGTGCGTTATCGGTTCGAATTGATTACACTTATCGAATAAGACCCACTTTATTACTGAACTCAACTTGGATCACCCCAATTGACAATTAACTCGCTACTTATTTACTAATTGCTAACCCACTAATTGCACTGACTCTAACTGACCGACTCGAGGGAAAGCTGACCGCCTTTTTATAGTTTTGGCCCCCGGCTTCCAGAATTTTCGGCAGATAAGGCTTATCGAATGCCGAAATTTCTGGAACGCTTATCTGCCGTTTGTTTCGTTATCGCGGCCGCTTTCCCCTTATCAGAACCTTCTAGAAACTTTTTTTTATTTACTAAATTCTACAATTCTATTCTAAATCCTATTTCATCTATTTACATTGCGTTACAATATTTTAGGAGTAACAAGAACATTGAGCATGCATTAATGGAGAACAAACAATTTCAACAAACAATTAAACCTTATACCTTGAAAGCGGACGTTGGAAATTCTCTCAGACTGGAATTTATAATGTAAAGTTCGTTTAAAGTATTGTTTACTCCTAGAAAAGCGTATTCGTCTATTGTTTCAATAGGAGTGTTCTCCACACGTAACACCCTTAATTGCAACTTGTACAATAGACTGCCGAATAGTCGACCTAAAACAGAATTAATAACACGTCGTGTTTTATGTTTAATTCAAGTTAGAATAAAATGAACACTGAAATGTTCACGAAAACTTCCAAAGGAGACGTTTTCAGTAATTATGTCATGGAACTCTTCCTCAAAAAAAGCAGCTTTTGAAATTAAAATCGAAATGTTTAACGACATACTTAAACTCTATTTAAAAACAAGTGAATGATAACACGCTCTTTTGGAAAAGTCGAAATTTTATGGAAAAAGTCGAAATTTTATCGAAAAAAAGTCGAAATTTTGTGGAAAAAAAGTCGAAATTTTATTTTAAAAAAAGTCGAAATTTTATGAAAAAGTCGAAATTTTATGAAAAACTAGAAATTTTATGAAAAAGTCGAAATTGAATGAAAAAAACTATTTTTAAAAATTTCGAGTTTTTTCAGAATTTCGCACTTTTCTCGAAATTTCGACGTTTTTGGAAAATTTGATCTTCTTGTAAAAATTTCAAGTTTGGTCTCAGAATTTCAGTTCAAAAGTTTAAATTTCGAAAAAGTCAAAATTATACGAAAAAAAGACTAAAAATGGGAATTTACCCAAAAATAATTCGAATTCGAGAAGGAATTAAAAAAACGTTCATCGACATGTTAAGTCGAAGGTCGAAATTTTAAAAATAAAAGATCATGATTTCATAAGTCGTAACATATGACTTAACGAAACTTTTGACTTAAATTTCATCTGAGAAATCTAAAAGTAGACATTTTGGAAAGATTTTTAAGTTTCAACTAAAATTACTCTGAAAAAAAAAATCAAAAAGCAACGCACTCGACTCAAAAATTCTGAGAAATCTCAAAGTAGACAATTTGCAAAGATTTTTAAGTTTCAAATAAAATTACTATGAAAAAAAAATCAAAAAGCAACGCACTCGACCCAAAAATTTCGTACAAAATCTAAATTTCGAATTGAAAGTCGAAATTTTAATGAAAGCTTCGTCTGAAACAGTTTAAAGTAGAAATTTTATGAATAAAGTTTCAACTAGAAATACTCAAAAATGTGTAAAAAAAATTCAAAAAGGGCGCTTTTGACTCAAAAATTTTATATACAATCTAATATGATACAAAAATTAGGTGTTCCCCCAGAAAAAAACAAAAATGGCGTCCGATTCCTGCATTTCCGGAAATGCCGCCATTTTGAAAATGTTTCATTTCAATTCGCAACACTCGAATATGACTGTCCACCGTGTTTCAAAATCCAACATTCAAATTTCTAAATTTAAATTTCGAAATTCAAACCTCCAATTTCAAAATTAAAAATTAAATCAAAAAAATTTTAAATTCGGAGTTCAAAATTTAAATTTTAAATTCAAAATTCGAAGTTTAAACTCAAAATTCAAAAATTAAACTCAAAATTTAAAATTCAGAGTTTAAAACTTAAAATTTTAAATTCAAAATTCGAATTTAAACTCAAAATTCAAAAATTAAAGATTAAAGATAAAAGATTCAAGATACAAAATTTCAAGATTCAAGATTTCAAGTTTCAAGATTCAAGATTCAAAATTTCAAGATTCAAGATTTCAAGATTCCGAATTTAAGATTTCAGGATTCCAAGATTCAAGATTTCAGATTCGAATTTCGAAATTCAAAATTCGGAATTCGAAATATTTGAATTTCAAAATAATTTAAATTTAAAATTCGAAATACAAAATTCAAGATTCAAGATTCAATCGTTCAAAATTCCAGATTTCAAAGATTCAGATTCAAGATTCAGGATTCAAGATTCAAGATTCAAGATTCAAGATTTAAAGATTCAAGATTCAAGATACGAAGATTAAAGCAGATTAAACAAGATTACAATTATTCAAGAGTTTCAGATTACAATATTTCAAGATTTCAAGATCAAGATTTCAGAAGATTTTAAAATTCAGGATTTTAAGATCCAAGATTTTAAGATTTCATTCAAAATTCAAGGTTTCAAGATTTAAGATTCAAGATTTTAGGATTTTAAGGTTTCAAGATTTCAAGATTCAAGGGTTCAAGACTGAAGATTCAACATTCAAGATTTCAAGATTCAAGATTTCAAATTTCAAGATTTCAAGATTAGATTCAATCTCAAGATTTAAGATTCAAGATTTTAAGATTCAAGATTTCAAGATTCAAGATTCAAGATTTCAAGATTCAAGATTTCAGGATTTAAGTTTCAAGATTCAAGTTTAAGATTCAGATCAAGATTTAAAATTTCAAGATTCAAGATTTCAAGGAATTTCAAGATTTAAGTTTCAAGATCAATTTCAAATGAAAAGTTTCAAGGTTATTCAAGTTTCAAGATTCAAGATTTACAAGATTTCAGATTCAAGATCTTCAAGATTGAGATTTCAAGATTAAGTTCAAGATTTAAATTTCAAGATTCAAGATGAAAAGTTTCAAGATTCAAGATTTCAAGATTCAAGATTTCAAGATTTAGGGTTCCAGGTCTCAAGATTCAAGATTTCAAGATTTTAAAGTCGAGGGTTCAAGATTCAAGACTCAAAATTAAAGACTTTAAGATTCAAGATTTCAAGATTCAAAATTTCAAGATTTAAGATGTCAAAATTAAGGGAATCAAGATTCAAGATTTCTGGATTTCAAGTTTGAGATTTCAAGATTTAGGTTTCAAGATTCAAATTTTCAAGATTTCAAGATTTAAGTTTCAAGATTTCAAGATTTCAAGAGTCAAGATTTTAGGGTTTCAAGATTTTAAGAGTCAAGATTCAAGATCTCACGATTCAAAATTTCAAGGTTCAAAGTTTTAAGATTTCAAGATTTTAAGGTTTCAAGATTTTAAAAGTCTAGGGTTCAAGATTCAAGACTCAAAATTATAGATTTTAAGATTCAAGATTTAAAGATTCAAGATTTCAGGATTTAAGATTTCAAGGTTCAAAGTTTTAAGATTTCAAGATTCAAGATTTCAAGATTCAAAGATTTCAAGATTCAAGATTTCAGATTCAAAGATTCAAGATTTCAGGATTTAAGATTTCAAGGTTCAAAGTTTTAAGATTTCAAGATTCAAGATTTCAAGATTCAAGATTTCAAGATTCAAGATTTCAAGATTCAAGATTCAAGATTTCAAGATTCAAGATTTCAAGATTTCAAGATTCAAGATTTCAAGATTCAAGATTTCAAGTTCAAGATTTCAAGATTCAAGATTTCAGGATTTAAGATGTCAAGGTTCAAAGTTTTAAGATTTCAAGATCAAGATTTCAAGATTTTAAGAGTCAAGGGTTCAAGATCAAGACTCAAAATCAAGATTCAAGATTTCTGGATTGCAAGATTTGAGATTTCGAGATTTAAGTTTCAAGATTTAAATTTCAAGTTTCAAGATCAGAATTTCAAGATTCAGGATTCAAGATTTCAAGATTCAAAACTCAAGATTTCGAGATTCAAGATATCAAGATTCAAGATTCAGAATTTCAAGATTCAAGCTTTAAATTCAAGATTTCGAGATTTCAAGATTTCAAGATTTCAAGATTTAAGATTTCAAGATTCCGAATTTCAAGATTCAAAACTCAAGATTTCGAGATTCAAGATATCAAGATTTAAAATTTCAAAATTTAAAGATTTCAAGATTCAAGATTTCAAGATTCAAGATTTTAAGTTTCAAGATTTAAGGTTTCAAGATTTCAAGATTCAAGATTCAAGATTTAAGTTTCAAGATTTCAAGATTCAGAATTCAAGATTTCAAGAGTCAAGATTTCAAGATTCAAGATTTTAGGGTTTCAAGATTTCAAGATTCAAGATTTCAAGATTCAAGATTTCAAGATTCAAAATTTCAAGATTCAAGATTTCAAGATTCAGAATTTCAAGATTCAGGATTCAAGATTTCAAGATTCAAAACTCAAGATTTCAAGATTGAAGATATTAAGATTTCAAGATTCAAAATTTCAAGATTCAAGTTTAAAAATTCAAGATTTCGAGATTCAAGATATCAAGATTCAAAATTCAAGATTTCGAGATTTCAAGATTCAGAATTTCAAGATTCAAGATTCAAAATTTCAAGGTTCAAGATTTCAAGACTCAGAATTCAAGAGTCAAGATTTCAAGATTCAAGATTTCCAGATTCAAGATGTCCACATTCAAGATTTCAAGATTCAAGATTTCAAGATTCAGAATTTCAAGACTCAGAATTTCAAGATTCAGAATTTAAAGATTCAAGACTTCAAGTTCAAAACTCAAGATTTCAAGATTTCGAGATTCAAGATTTCAGGATTCAGAATTTCAAGATTCAAGTTTAAAAATTCAAGATTTCGAGATTCAAGATATCAAGATTCAAAATTCAAGATTTAGAAATTTCAAGATTCAGAATTTCAAGATTCAAGATTCCAAATTCAAGATTCAAAATTCAAGATTTCGAGATTCAAGATATCAAGATTTTAAGATTTAAGATTTCAAAATTTGAAGATTTCAAGATTCAGGATTTCAAGAACCAAGATTTCAAAATTTCAAGATTCAAGGTTTCAAGATTGAAGATTGCAAGATTCAAGGTTTCAAGATTCGAGATTTGAAGATCTCAAGATTCAAAATTTCAAGGTTCAAGATTTAAAACTCAAGATTTCAAGATTTTAGGGTTTCAGGATTTGATGATTCAAGATTTCCAGATTCAAGATTTCAAGATTCAAGTTTTCAAGCGTTCAAGATTCAAGATTTCAAGGTTCAGAATTTCAAGATTCAAGATTTCAAGATTCAAAACTCAAAATCTCAAGTTTCGAGATTCAAGATATCAAGATTTAGAATTTTAAGATTTAAAATTCAAGATTTTGATATTGAAGATATCAAGATTCAAGATTTCAAGATACAAAATTCAAGATTTCAAGATCCAAGATTTCAAGACTCAAGGTTTCAAAGTTGAAGGTTCAAGTTTCAGATTCGAATTTCGAAAATCAAAATTCGGGATTCGAAAATCAAAATTCGGGATTCGAAACTCAAAATATTCAAAATAATTTAAATTCAAAATTCAAAAATCAAAATCCAAAATTTAAAATACAAAATTTAAAATTTGAAATTCAAAATATAAAATTCAAAATTATAATTCAAATAGCAAATTATTTAACAATTGAAAAACAAAACAAAAATATATCACAAATTGAATATATAAACATGGCGACGAAAAAAAAGGCCCTCACGTACCCTTACAATTGCCAGTGCTTACAGTGGTCTACGTGAATCAGCCTATATATATTATATTAGCCACGACAATGGAAGTTTTCGCCATCGTACACATCAAAATTCAACACAAGTGAATAAAAACTAGGACCTGAATATCTAAAAGCGCCCCAGGAGATTCTTAAAGCGCCCCAATCATCACTTCCGGGACCGTTTACGCGAGCGAACGCCCCCCCACTCACCTATATGGCATTTATATATCAGAAGTGTCTCCAGGGGCAGATCAAAGGTGGCCAGATTATTGAGCGCCACGCTCATAGAAGCCAAATTGGTGTTATTGCAGGTCACGGAGATCCCAGCGTCCGATTCCAAATAACAGGCGCAAGGATGCAGGAGTAAACTCTCCTTGGGGCATCTGTAACGCGGCCCCGGCGGTACGTATCCGGCGCCGCAAAATCCCAACATCGTTACCAGCAGAAGACCCCATAGCCAATTGTTCTTCATCTGCGGAGAATTGAACGAATTTATGAATTCTATGGCGAAATGTCACTCTGTGCATATTACGGTGCGTTTACGCTAGACAGTTTATTTCCTATATTTCTCTCTGACGCAAAATAGATTACGTGTCAACTATCCTAAGCCAATCGAGATTCTGTATGAATAAATCTCGGCTAGCTTCTCTAAGGATAATTGACACTTATCTCAGAGAAAAATGTACGGAATAACGTTTCTAATGTAAACGTACCTTTATAGCCAATGACATATTATATGTCATTGATTTGGAATGTTACGAAAGTCAAATGATGATTTTATTAAATATTTTTAATAGGCACTGTTTTTATTTGTAATTATTAATAAGAAAAAATTTAAATGTGAATTGGTGAATACTACAACTTTCCGAGCTGATGAAAACAAAAACTTTAAATTCGTCTCACTTCCATTTGAACCCTCGCTCACGCAGGGTTTGGGTGGAATTTTACGAAATCAGGGTTTTCGGGTTATTTATACTTCTAATGGAAAATTAAATTCGCTTTTAGGTAGTTTAAAGGATAAAGTAGAGCAAACAGATAAGTCTGGTATTTACCAAATTTCATGTAGGGATTGTCCTCAAAAGTATGTTGGACAAACTAGACGATCTCTTAAAATCCGACTCAAAGAACATTTGGCTCATTTGGGGTACGGAAGAACTGAGAAGTCAAGTGTGGCTCGACATGCTTTTGAATTAGATCATAGGATAGATAATAATATCAAATTGTTAAGAGTAGTTAATAAGAATTATATGTTAAATGCATGTGAGAGCTTAGCCATCCATAAGGTTGGAAACAACCTTATGAATGGTTGCGCTGGACCTTTAGGCCATTCATCCCTGTTAAAAATAGTTAAGGTTGATAGATAATAAATTGTGACACAACGACGTGTATGATTGGATGCGCGTTCGGGTGCGGCCGATCACGCACGAAGTGAATATTCTTAGTATATAAGGGTTAATTTTAAGATTAGATGTTAGTTTCTATATCATAATTTTATTTGAATACTTTTTCCAAATATATGAATTGTGAACGCTGAATAATTACCCCCTCTTTTATCTGTGGAAAATTGGACGAATTGCAAAACGATGTTATGAATTCTATGACAAAATGTCACTCTGTGCATTTTTCATCATTTAGGTTAGGTTTTAGCGAAGACAAGATAGTTTTAGGACAATTTGGCACGTTACAGAACTCAAATGGTGATTGTATCAAATATTTTTAACAGGCTCCATGAGAGAAATAGTTTCATAAGTCTTTGTAAAGTTGTCATAATTCAATATCTGAATTAAGAAAATTGAATAATTAGCGAAGAGCTAATTCCTCTCCATCTGTGGAGAAGTGAATGAATTCGAAAATGATGAATTCTATGACCAAATGTCACCTGAGCGCTTTTCATAATTCGAAATCACAGAGTAGTACTCTGTGTCGAAATGTTACCAAACTATGTGACTTTATGAAATATTTTTAATAGGCGCCAAGGAATACGCATTTTTATAAATATTCGTAAAATTGGCCCATTCTATTGAAGTAAATGTACTAAATTTCTAAATTATGGACATCGAATAATTACGCGACAGAGTGGTTCAAATATCTAGTTCAAAATATCGACTCATTTAATCTAAAAAACAATTTGCCTAATTAAAAACTACGAGAATCGGGGAGGGGGCAAATTCAAAGATGCAACCAGTGGTTTTGTATTTAAAATAACCGGATGCAACCAATTTATTTTAAATTTATACCACTTTAACAATAGTAGTATACCAAATTTCGATAACTACTAATGACTTAGTAACAAATAATTACTACAACAACCAACAACTACTACCAAACTATACAGTTTCTCTATGAACTACTACTAATAATAAAGTCGATAGGAAAAAAAATAAGTGCCTAATGTCGGAGTGTATATGACGCATAATTCGCACGCAGCGCTGCCCTTTCTTAAGTCCAACGATCTGATAATTACAAAAATAAATCAACTAAAACTTACCTTTAAGTTTTTTGTTGTAAATCCAGATGTATTGAAGGATAGTGTTCCATATTTCGTCAAAATACGTGAAAAAATTTGTTAGGTTAACATTTCACCGAATTTATTAAGTTGGCTCTTGAGCGACGTAAGAACTACTGAAGAAATTTACTTTTACTTCGCGGCAAGGTGATCGAGCTAACGGGCAAAACTATAGGTGAGGAACGCGTTGTACTCGCGACTTTGTGTTTGGAATACACGAAGCAACTTTCACAAAATCAGTTATTAATGCACTACCACACCGTACACTTTCAAACTAGCTCATTAAACGCGTAGACCAGTGCAGACTTGACCACTTGACAGACTGCAGACAAAAAACAACAAATTTCTGATGGGATTTTTATAATTGACAGTTTCTAGCCCTTACTGCGTGGAATTCTTCAATATTCATGACTATTAACAATGAATACAACAAATAATAGTTTGATAGTTATGGATTTTTGTAATAAACTGTCAAATTTGTTTCTTCTTCTTGTTGTTATTTCGTAAAATACACAGAAGTTTCTCTGTGATACA
This sequence comes from Dastarcus helophoroides, assembly GCA_028583605.1. Lineage (NCBI taxonomy): Eukaryota > Metazoa > Arthropoda > Insecta > Coleoptera > Bothrideridae > Dastarcus > Dastarcus helophoroides. Next base: position 18,462,107 of record CM053337.1, on the reverse strand, counting down.
ATGTCTTACATTGTTGCATTTTGTTGAAGTTTCTACAGTTTGGGTGCAGCGGTTTAACAAAGCACGCAAAATTCAAACCAATTTTAAAAAAACACAAATCGGGACGAAGCTATCTCAAAAACATACCCAAAATTGACGAACTAGTTACCATATAAGTATTACACATATTTTATTTTAACCTCTGTTTCTGTGAATCGGATGGCCTTGATTTTTTGCCGTTTTCGCCAGACGGTACTTCCGAAATCTTGTTATCTTTTAGCGAATTTGTACATAAAAACCACAAGAGATGTAAACAGAGCTCTGATTTTTGCGACTTTATATCCACACAGGCGTAATTTGAATTCGAATTTTCCTCTTTTATTGCATTTATCCTAGCCACGCGTCAAAAATCTTTGTTCCTTTAAGTGACATACGTGGCAGTGTTGCCAGTGTTGAAGAATGTCTTCAACTGTGCGGAAAAAAATTTGAAAGACTTTAAATTAAATTTATTTTAGTAAAAACGAAAAATCGAAAGCAAAAATTCGAAATTTTACGAAAACAAAAGTCCGAAAAATTTAAATCAAAATTAACGCCTCAAAAATACGATAGAACTCGAAAAAAAAAACAAAGTTTCGAGAATATCGTCGAAATTTTAGGGGCAAAATGTAAAAATATCGAATTTAAATTAGAAAATTTCGAAAAAAAATCAAAATTTCGAAACAAATAGTAAGTTTTCTAATTTTCGAGTCCAAACTCGATATTTCGGGACAAGGGGTAATCCACAATTTTTCTGGGAGGGGGAGGGGAGGGCATAACAATTTCACTGGGATGGAACGCTTTTATAAACTTTTTTCATGTTTTCTGTCTGGCTAGCGTAGATGTTAGAGGGGCACAATTTTTCTGGAGGAGAGGCAAATTTTTCTGGGGGGGGAGGGCAAATTTTTCTGGGGGGGGCAATTTTTCTGGGGTGGGGCAAATTTTTCTGGAAAAAAACGTTCTTATAAACCCTCTAGGATCCTGTTTTTTGTCTGGCTGACGTAGGTGCTCGGGGGGGAGGGGGGCATACATTTTTCTGGGGGGGGGGGTGGCATAACAATCACACCGGAAAGGAACGCTCTTATAAGTTCTGTAAGATCGTGTTTTTTGTCTGGCTAGCGTAGGTGCTCGGGGGGGGCACAAATTTTTCTGGGGGGGGGGGGGGTGCACAAATATCACACCGGGAACGAACGCTCTTATAACCTCTGTAAGATCGTGGTTTTTGTCTGGCTAGCGTTGGTGCTCGGTGGGAAGGGGAGGGGGGTCACAAATTTTGCTGGGGGGGGGGCATAAAAATCACGCTGGGAAGGAACGCTCTTGTAAACTCTGTAGTATCATGTTTTTGTCTGGTTAGCATGGGGGGGTTTGAGGGCGCGTGCTCCCCCAGCCCCCAATCATTTTGATATTTTTCATAAATTTTACATTTTTTCTCGAATTATTGACGAATCTAAAGAGGAGCATGGAGGAACGTGCCCCCGTGCCCCCCTTTGAATCCGCCAATATTTCGGAAAACTTTTGAAAAAAAAATCAAAATTGTTGACTTTTTGAGCAGCATTCAACAAAATCTTTAAAAATAAGTGACAGTTTCTAAAAGTAGTAAAAATGTCGAAAATAGTCTAAATTTGTAGTAAATTTTCGAATTGAAACAAAAAATTCCAAAAAATTAAAAATAAAATTTACGAGTGTCGAGCAAAAATTTGAAAATAAATTAATATTGAAAATTTAAACTCGAAATTTGGACAAAATAGGCCAGAATTTCAAAAATGAAATAAAATCTCAATAAAAAGTCATGTTTGGGTTCGAAATTTTCGAGAAAACAATGGAAATTGACAATTCAGGTTAGAAAAAAATGTCATTGATTATTCCTAGTTACGATTTTTTCCCAAAATGTTTGTCCCAAATTTCGACCTTTTCTCGAAATTAAATTTTCTCTTCGAAATTTCTACCTTTCTCGATAGAAATTTATAAATCTCGTATTTTTGATCAATATGGTTTTTTAATAACCTTTAAATATTTTTGGAAAACGCATTCAGTTAAGAAGAAAAATTCTTTTCATTTGATTTATTATCTTGAGATATTCTTTTCTTCATTAATTGTTGGTACGTATTAAATTCTGCATAGTGAAGAAAATTATGTAAATTTGGCAACGCTGATTCGCGTAATAATTGGCGGCATAGACCATACGTTCTATGATTGACGGTATCCAGAGATTATTTTTTCTATGGACGCGGCATTGCATCTCAAAAATTATTAAGTGAATGCGCCTAATTCCAACTTTTTATCGATTTTGTATTATATCCGGTAGTAAAAATTGAAAGTTCAATATGTGTTTTTCAAAAATGTTTACTCTAAACACGAAATTTCTAGTTTTTCTCGGAAATTAGCTTTATAAATTATGAGTTTTTGTGCGAAATTTTATTTTTTAATAACGTTCGATTACCTTTGGTAATTTATCTATGTACGAATGAAATGCATCTATCTATCTAATGCATCTATGAACGTAATACGTATATAGGTACCACGTATATAAGTTTTCGCTTCGATATATTCCATTGGAACGTTTTAATCCGTCAGTATTTAAACTTAGTGTCGAATTTTACACAAATTTTGAAGTTATCGGAAGCGTAAAACGTTGCCTCAATTTAAATTCAACTGGTCTTCCAATCATTACAATCTGACCTTTACAATCATACGGCTTTACTCAATTCCCTACGTTGCTAAAAATTAATTATTTGAAGTTTCTCTGACTCAGTTATCGCGTTGATTGAATATATTCTAATCAACGGTTATCGCAGTTTCATACCGTGAAAGCAGCTTTATCCATCGAAAAACTATTGTAATATTCTATGCGCCTGACATTATCCTCGACGCGAAATCTACGCGAGTTGCATGCGCCATGAAAACTGGAAAATTTTCACGAAAATAGTACCGGGCGCGTAAAAATTTATGCGCAGTTGCGGTAGTGAGTGTTCAGTTTTTCGATTCGCATACCGGGTTCGTTGTGTATGTTCGAGTGATAGAAAAAAACTTCATCTGAAAGTGTGAAAGGTGCAAATTTTGGGACAACAAAATGGCCGAAACAACTCGAAAGTTTCAAAAGGTAGGCTCTCTTTAAATTAACGAAATGAAAAAGACAGTAAATGAAGTCATGTCTGGATTAAATTTTAAATTGTGTGTTTCGTTTCTGTGACATATAACTTCCAAATTAATTAACAAATATCTAATATCATAGAGAAATATCTGTAATCATCCCTGTGTAACATTATAATTTACTGTTCATCACGGGGTTGCCGTACGTTCCGTATATATGGGGATTGTCACCATATTTATTTTGATGCACCGTATTCATGATTCTGTTCCCTATTACTGTAGGTTTTTGTACCATCTTTTGGCAGTTTAGTGTCAAGAGCATTTGCAATGGCAGTACGTATAGAAATTTCTAGTTCAGAAGTTTTCAGTTCTTTGGAACGGACTGGTCCTTGGTTATCTTCAAAAATTGAAATACAGAACTTGTCCCCTAGTCCAGGGTATAAATTTTTCTATGGTCCTTTCGTATCGATGTTGAAAAGTTACAGCAACGCTAGTTATCGCGCACTCTGGTGGAGAAAGCCCTAGTTTCTGTGTTGTCTTAAAGGAAATATTAATTGCTTTTAGTTTTGTTTAGCTACTCTTTGCTAGATGGCGCTTGTAATCAACCAAATTCAAAATCAATATTTTAAATGTAAGTTTTTATATTTTATTTCTTCATGAGCACCTTTTTGTCTATAAATAATCATTAATTACTGTTCAATACCCTCTAAACTCTTTAAATAATCAATAGTTTTTAGTTAATTAAACAACTTAATTAGTATTTCGTCAACTGCAGTACATAAAATTGTTTAGCGTTAATTATTATATTTTTCAATTGACTTTTGAATGAAATGCGCTGTTAAATTATCTTATCAATCTCATAACAAACTTTTATTTTTCACTTTTTCACTTATCCCTCAGACTAAGGCGGTTCAGATTGAGTGGGTATTTCTGCGCAAACTTCCACTAGCGAAAATCTCGTAACTGACGGACAAAAATTGTCGAACACAATTTCAAATTATCGAGAACACGTCGAAATGTCTATACTGAAGCCAAAATTTCCCTATTAAAGTCAAAATTTCCAAATTAACGCCAAAATTTCCACATTAAACCTAAAATTTCCACACCAAAGTCAAAATTTGGGGGGAAAAGTTAATATTTCAAGTTTTAAAGTCGACTTAAATCCCGAAATTTCGACTTAAATCCCGAAATTTCAACTTCTTTCTTGGCATTTAGACTTTAATCTTGAAATTTCGAGAAGCTGAAATTTCGGGATTGAAGTCGAAATTTCGACTCTAAACTCGAAACTTTTAAATTTTGCAATTTATTCTTTTAAATCGCTTCTCATTGAAAATTTATAACCTTTTTTCAAAAATTAGACAAAAATTCGAATTTTTTACGACTTTTTTACGACATCACACACACACACACACACACACACACACACACACACACACACACACACACACACACACACACACACACACACACACACACACACACACACACACACACACACACACACACACACACACACACACACACACACACACACACACACACACACACACACACACACACACACACACACACACACACACACACACACACACACACACACACACACACACACACACACACACACACACACACACACACACACACACACACACACACACACACACACACACACACACACACACACACACACACACACACACACACACACACACACACACACACACACACACACACACACACACACACACACACACACACACACACACACACACACACACACACACACACACACACACACACACACACACACACACACACACACACACACACACACACACACACACACACACACACACACACACACACACACACACACACACACACACACACACACACACACACACACACACACACACACACACACACACACACACACACACACACACACACACACACACACACACACACACACACACACACACACACACACACACACACACACACACACACACACACACACACACACACACACACACACACACACACACACACACACACACACACACACACACACACACACACACACACACACACACACACACACACACACACACACACACACACACACACACACACACACACACACACACACACACACACACACACACACACACACACACACACACACACACACACACACACACACACACACACACACACACACACACACACACACACACACACACACACACACACACACACACACACACACACACACACACACACACACACACACACACACACACACACACACACACACACACACACACACACACACACACACACACACACACACACACACAATCACACACACAAAGTTCGAGTTAAAGTTACATAAAAAATCTGTTTTTTTAATATTAAATTTATAGGAATAAAAAAGTTTCAACATTTTTGTAATCCACGAATTACTAAAATGGCAGCTCATCGGGTGCCCTTTGCTCCGTTTTCTTGGTGGGTCTCATTTTCTTTTAACAATATAGTCTACACCGCACTAAAGGTTTTCGCGAGGTGGGAACGTCCCGAAGTAGGCGTGGGATATAATTAAACGCGCTTCCCTTTTGTGATTCATTCAGTAAGATGTTCATTAATTGATTCATGTTATTCCCTGTATTACGTTCTTTATCAAAACCTAGTGGTTCAATTCACAATAATACGTAACAGTGCAAATATTATTAATTATTTAACTAGATATTGAACTGATTTGGAATTTTGTATTTGTAAACTTGATTATTCTATTATTCATTCCCTTATTTTAACAATGGTGTTGTTATCAGTAGGAAGCATTTTACTATCAGTTTAAATACCAAATAAATCCTATTTATTCTGGGAGCCAAAGAAGCCCATCAACAAATTCATAGAGATATGTTAATGCCGGCGACGGATATAAAAAAAATTTGCATACAAAGGGAAGGTTAGAATTGAAATTAGGTAAAAACTTTGCGAATGCCACAGATGCTATTAGATTATCTATCAGTGATACTATGATTGCAGTCAAGTTCATAATTTTAATTCAAAGCATATACTTTGTTCTTGCAACAAATGGTAAGTTCAACCACCAACAGTGATCGGCTACAAAAACGAATTTATTTTTTACAAAAACGAATCAATTTTTTACAAAAACAAATTAATTTTTTACAAAAGCGTATTTATTTATTTAAAAACCGATTTATTTTCAGCTTTGGAACACACAATCCGTTTGGATACGGACGTAAAACCCGAATCGTACTCCCTCAAGATAAAGCCCGATATTGAAAAGAAAAGTTATTATGGGGAAGTCACCATAATCGTAAAAGTTAAAGCCGTCATTCCATGGATAACGCTGCATAGCAGTAATTTGATAATTAAGGCGATTAACTTGGATCAACTCAAAAACGATGAAGTCGATTACAAGACGTATTCCGATTTGGAGCTGCTGCAGATTTTTTACAAAAATCGGCACCACATCGCCCCCGGTCAACACATTATACACATCAGATTCGAAGGGAAGCTTTCGCTGGATAATTATGTTGGGTTCTTCTTAAGAAAAGATGAAGATTCCAACAATAATACCATGTAAGTCGTAATTTACCAGTCACAAATTTTCATGATTTGGCAGCATCGAAAATTTCGGAGATATGAAAAGTAAAAATTGTAAGTATCATGTTTTCTGTTGAAATAGCTGCGGCACCTAAGAAGAAAAACCATAAGAATTGTGTCCTCGGGGATGACTTGATATTACGCGAAAGCAGGAGTGCGAAAATTTTAAATGAATTCACCTTTTCAAAAACTTCTAAAAAATCGAAAGAGTGAAAATTTCAAGAAAACGACAAATTGGGAAAGAGTCAAAATGACCAGAAATATTAAATATTGAATTAAAAATCAAAATTTAGAAAAAAAGCTACTCGAAACAGTAAAGATTTCTGGAAAATCAGGTCCCTGAAAGGTTGCAATTTTAAGAGAAAGACCAGTGTTAAGAAAAATAACGAAATTTAAAAAAAAAGCCGAAATTTTGAGCAAACGGTTGAAATTTCGAGAAGAATTTCCAAAGAAAGTCAAATTATAAGTAAAAAGTAGAATTTTATGCATAATCTAAATTTAAAAGAAAAACGAATTTTGAAAAAAAAATAATAATCGAAATTTTGAAAAAAATAATCAAAATTTCAAAAAAAAACGAACTTTGTCGACAAAGACAAATTATCGAGAAAAAATAGAAGTTGGCAAAGAAAGTCAAACTTTGAGAAAGTAGTGAAATTTTGGGGGAAAAACTTGAGATTTCCTGGAATACTAAGGATCACATTTCTGAGAATACGACGAAATTTCGACGAAGAGACGGATTTTGAGAGAAAATCGAAAATTCGATTTTCGAGGTAAAAGTTGATTTTTTTTAATAAAGGATCAAAATTTCCAGAAAAGGATCAACAAATTGACAAACGGATTAAATTTCGTCGATATTTCGAAAAAAGTGGCAAATTTTGAGAAAAAGCCCAAATTTCAGGAACGAAATTCCAAGAAAAAAGTCGAAATTTTTTTTCGGTCCAATATTTAATTTCTGAGGGGTACCCGAGTCAAGAGGGACCCACGTTGCTCCACCATGACGTCAGAAAATGTCCAATATTCAGATAAACATCGAAATGTTGGAAAACTTAACTTCCAGAGAGTTGACTTAAGAAACCATTTGAAATTTTCAAAAAAAAGGTTTCTGAAATATTTGTCTTTTTAAAATAATTAAAATTTGTAGAAATAATTTTCAGATAAATATTAATTTTGAAATTTTTATCAAAGAGTAGACCAAATTTCGAACAAAATTTTGTTAAAAAAGTCTAAATTTACAGAAAGTCGCATTTGAAAAAAAAATCGAAATTTTCTGAAAAAGTCGAATTTTGAGAAATGGAGAGATTTTGAGGAATGGGGAAATTTCGAACTAATTTTGACAAATGGGGAAATTTCGAACTAATTTTGAGTTATCAATTCGAAATTTTGAGAAAGTCACTTTGATGAAAGAAGTCAAATTTTCGGAATAAATTCGATATTTTGCAAGAAAAATTTTGTAAAAAAAATACGACGAAGAGAGGAAATGTCGAAGTTTTAAGGAAAGAGCGAATTTTGAAGGAATAATGGAAATTTTTGGTAAAGGTTCCCTCATTTTCATGGACCCCAGGTTGACGAACCCTGAATTACAAGAATTATACATCGCGATTTCTATCAATCAGTTCGTTACAATATGTTATAATTTTTTTTCCAAATTGTCGCACTTTTTCCTCACTTTGTATAAGCAGGTTTTTTTTTGTTTTATGTAATTATGGCTTGCTTGTGTTTGCAAAATTTTGGTAGAACTAATCGCGACACTCAAAAAATTTAATCATTATTTTGTTTCGATTTTTTAGAATTATTGCAACGACGAAATTTTCTTCAACATTTGCCCGAAGAGCTTTTCCTTGCTTCGATGATCCAGCTTACAAAACACCTTTCCGCATAAGGCTGGTCGCACCCGATAATTTAACTGCCTTATCTAACATGCCCGAAATTGTAAGTAAAATATATGTTAAGGTTACGTTAGGTTAGGTTAAGTTAGATTAAGTTAAGTTAGGTTAGGTTCGGTTCAGTTAGGTAAGGTTAGGTTTAGATTGGTTTGGTTTGATTTGCTTTAGTTTGGTTAGATTAGAATAGATTGGATTAGCTTAGATAAGGTTTGCTTCCGTTTTGTTTTGTTTGGTTGGTATTGATTTAATTGGGTTTGGTTTTATTTAGTTTGCTTCGGCTTTGTTTGGTTTGGTTTGATTTAATTTAGTTTGGTTTGGTTTAGTTTGATTTGGTTTTGTTTGGTTTGGTTTAATTTGGTTTGGTTTAGTTTGCTTTGGCTTTGTTTGCTTTGGTTTTGTTTGGTTTGGTTTTGTTTGGTTAGGTTGGGTTTCGTTTGGTTTTATTTTTTTAGTTTGGTTTGGTTTGGTTAGATTAGATTAGGTTTGCTTTGATTTTGTTTTGTTTGGTTTGGTTTTACTTTGTTTGGTTTGGTTTGCTTTGGTTTTGTTTGATTTAATTTGGTTTGATTTGATTTAGTTTGCCTTGGTTTTGTTTGGTTTAATTTGGTTTAGTTTGCTTTGGCTTTGTTAGGTTTGGTTTGGGTTTGTTTGATTTGTTTGGTTTTGTTTGGTTTGGTTTGGTTTGATTTGATTTGGTTTTGTTTGGTTTGGTTTAATTTCGTTTAGTTTGGTTTAATTTGCTTTGGCTTTGTATGGTTTGGTTTGGTTTGATTGATTTGGTTTTGTTTGGTTTGATTTAGTTTAATTTGTTTGGTTTGATTTGGTTAGATTAGGTTTGGGTGGTTTTGTTTTGTTTGGTTTGGTTTGGTTTGGTTTGTTTATTTGGTTTGATTGTTTGGTTTAGTTGGTTTGGTTTGGTTTGTTAGTTTGTTTGGTTTGGTTTGGTTTTTGATTTGTTTGTGTTTGGTTTAGTTTACTTTGGTTTTGTTGTTTGATTTAATTTATGTTGGTTTAGTTTGCTTTGGTTTTGTTTGTTTTGGTTTGGTTTAATTTTTGATTCGATTTAATTTAATTTGGTTTGGTTTAGTTTGCTTTGGTTTTGCTTGATTTGGTTTAATTTGGTTTGGTTTAGTTTGCTTTGGTTTTGTTTGGTTTGGTTTGCTTTGCTTTGGTTTAATTTGGTTTGGTTCTATTTGGTTTGGTTACATTAGATTAGGTTTGCTTTGGTTTTGTTTGGTTTGGTTTAGTTAAATTTGGTTTTGTTTGGTTTTGTTTAATTTGGTCTGGTTTGGTTTAGTTTGCTTTGGTTTTGTTTGGTTTGGTTTAATTTGATTTGGTTTAAGTTTGTTTTGGTTTTGTTTAGTCTGGTTTCGTTTAATTTGGTTTGGTTTGGTTTAATTTAGTTTGGTTAGTTTGCTTTGGTTTGGTTGGTTTAATTTGGTTTGGTTTGATTTAGTTTGCTTTGGTTTTTGTTTGGTTCGGTTTAATTTGATTTGGTTTAGTTTGCTTTGGTTTTGTTTAGTCTGGTTTGGTTTAATTTGCTTTGGTTTTGTATGGATTGGTTTGGATTCTTTTAATTTGGTTTGGCTTAGTTTGCTTTGGTTTGATTTAGTTTTGCTTTGGTTTTTGTTTAGTTTGGTTTTATTTGGTTTGGTTAATTTGGTTTAGTTTAGTTTGTTTTAACTTTGTTTGGTTTGGTTTTGTTTGGTTTGGTTTGATTTGGTTTTGTTTGGTGTTGTTTGGTTGGGTTTGGTTTGGTTTAATTTGGTTTTGTTTGGTTTGGTTTAATTTGATTTGGTTTTGTTTGGTTGGTTAATTTTATTTGGTTTAGTTTGCTTTGGGTTTGTTTTGGTTTTGTTTATCAGGTTTGTTTGATTCGGTTTGGTTTAATTTGGTTTGGGTTTAGTTTGCTTTGAATGTGGTGTCTTTTTGGTTTGGTTTGGTTTGGTTTGGTTTGGTTTGGTTTGATTTGATTTGATTTGGTTTGGTTTTTTGGTAGGATTTGGTTTTATTTGGTTTGGTTTAGTTTGATTTGGTTAGATTAGGTTTGCTTTGGTTTGGTTTTGCTTTGTTTGGTTTGATTTGGTTTTGTTTGGTTTGCTTTGGTTTTTGTTTGAGTTGGTTTAATTTGGTGTGATTTGGTTTAGTTTGGTTTGGTTTGGTTTGGTTTGATTTGATTCGATTCGATTCGATTCGATTCGATTTGATTTGGTTTAGTTTGGTTTGGTTTGGTTTGGTTTGGTTTGGTTTTGTTTGGTTTGATTTGGTTTGGTTTTATTTGGTTGGGTTTGGTTTAATTTGGTTTGGTTAGATTAGATTAGGTTTGGTTTGGTTTTGCTTTGTTTGGTTTGATTTGGTTTAGTTTGCTTTGGTTTTGTTTGGTTTGATTTAATTTGGTTTGGTTTGCTTTGGTTTTTGTTTGGATTGGCTTAATTAGGTTGGATTTGGTTTAGTTTGCTTTGGTTTTGTTTGGTTTGGTTTGCTTTGCTTTGGTTTAATTTGGTTCGATTTGGTATGGTTAGATTAGATTAGGTTTGCTTAAGTTTTGTTTTGTTTGGTTTTGTTTGGTTTGGTTTAATTTGATTTGGTTTAGTTTGCTTTGAGTTTGTTTGATTTTGTTTAGTCTGGTTTGGTTTAATTTAGTTTGGTTTAGTTTGCTTTGGTTTTGTTTGGATTGGTTTGGTTTCGTTTAATTTGTTTTGGTTTAATGTAGTCGGCCCAGTTTGGAAATATTTAAATTTTTATGGTTTGTTGACAATTTCCTAAACAATTTTTGAAATGCGACTACGTGATATTTAAATTTATTAAAAACGTCACTTTATGACAATTTACAAATTAAGAGGTTAGTTTATTTTACATAGAATAGGAATTATGAAAAATAGGAGACCAAAAATTAGGAAAATATGAAAAAATACATAAAAAAGGTTGTAGCACTGGACATCGATGTTTCGCTCTCATTTGAGCTCGTCAGCAGTGCATAACATGGAAAGGGAACAATGAGGAAGAAATACTTAAAAATAAAAAAAATTTTAAAATATAAAAAAGAAAAATAAAGAAATTTTAACATGGATAGACGTTTCATCATCAATTTACTGTGTTAAAAATTTACTGTGTTAAAAATTAAATATTTGAAGCCCGATCCACAAGAAACAACTACTCCGAGGGCTAATACTCCTTCCGGCATTGAACTACACTTGTGGGCCGAACTTATATGCTCTTGGTGACTACTGTTCCTAACCTCTGAAATCTATTCAGCTTGGTAATTAGAAGCACTCACCATTTGCGGAGTCCGTTCGTCCCTTAGAGGAATAGGTTTATTCTTCATGGTAGACCCTTATTGACCGGAAATATTATGTTTTTTTCATGAAGAATAGTTTGGTTTAGTTGAGTTTGCTTTGGTTTGGTTTGGTGTAATTTGGGTAGGTTTAATTTAGTTTGGTTTAGTTTGGCTCGGTTTGATTTAGTTTGCTTTGGTTTGGTTTGGTTTCGTTTAATTCGGTTTGGTTTAATGTAGTTTGGTTTAGTTAAGTTTGCTTTGGTTTGATTTGGTCTAATTTGGGTAGGTTTAATTTAGTTTGGTTTAGTTTGGCTCGGTTTGATTTAGTTTGACTCGGTTTGATTTAGTTTGCTTTGGTTTGGTTTGGTTTCGTTTAATTTGGTTTGGTTTGCTTTGCTTCGCTTCGGTTCGGTTTGGTTAGGCTAAGTTAAGTTAGATTAGGTTAGGTTAGACTAGGTTAGACTAGGCTAGGTTAATTTTCGATTTTAAATTAGTGTAATGCTTTTACTTAATTTTTCACTCCAGAGTCAGCTTTTTCGAGTTTGTTTCCGATATTCCTTAAAAAATGTTTTCCGAAATTTCCAGTTCAAATTCGAACTGTTCAGAATAAAGTTCCAAGTTTCAATAATAAGTCGAAATTGAGCTGAGACTATTTGGAAAAAATTCTGCAATTAAAGTCACAATGTTTCGAAGAAAATTAAGTTAAAGTTAAAATTTTACGCTTAAAATTCTAATTTCGAGAAAAAATCGAAATATCGAAATGAAGATTGAGAATAAAATTAAGATGTTGAGGAAACGTTCAAAATTTCTGGGAAAAAAATCAAAATTTAATGAAAAATTGAACTTTTTCTTAAATTTCAGATAATTACATAGTGTCATTTTGAGAAAAAATGTAACATTGAGCTTTTCTTTTATTTTTGACGTTTTTTTGAAATTTCAATTATAACTTGCAAAAAAAATGGGTATTCAAAAAAGTTTAAAAATAGTGTTCTAGAGTTTATTTAAAGGAAACATTTTTTGACAAGACATCTTGCTCTTGCTAAGAACTTCTTGTCTTGTTCTTGCCCATAAATTTATTGTTGTTCTTGCTGCAAGAATAAGACAAGAATAAGAAAAAACAAGACCAGGAATTCGTGAAACACTACGTATAAGTTCTGCAGTTGGAGATTTGTAGGATTGTATCCACACGTACAGTCTATGCTAAAAATCGAGTAATCGTGGGAAATCTGGCGCTTACATCGCGCTATACGCAGCGCAGATCTAACATTTTGAAAACTTATACGTTTTCTACCAGTGACTACCTTAAGAAAAGAGGTCAGAAAACCTTTTACACCCATTTGCTCCTCAGACACTTTTAGACAATCAATTTTAAGTAAAACACTTTTAGGCTTCGTTTCGATTAAACGGCTACAATGTGGTTGATTTCCAAGAGACATTACCAATGTCAACATATTTGGTGGATTTTACTTTCACAAATTTAGATAATTTGGGTACCACTTACACCAACAAATTTGGAAAGCGGACTCCATTACGGGCGTTTTCGAGCAGTAACCATAAGGAATTCCCCCTAGAAGTTACGAAAAAAGTTTTGAATTACTTTGAAGACTACACCAACATACCTTATTCTTTTCCAAAGCTAGGTAATAACATTTTGAGTAATTGAGATGGCGTTTTTCATTCAATAAATAAAACAATACTAAAGGTGGATACACATCGTGAGCATTGACGTCAAGTCAAAATCATTACACTACAGGCGAATGCTCTCGGTATCTATTCACCCCCAAAGTACTGAACAAAACTCATCACCTCATTCTGGTTCTAATGCATAGACCAATACTATCTGATTTAGAGTTTGGAAGTTTGGAAACCAAAGCCCGGTTTCGATTTTATTAGAGGGCTGCCTACTATAGTCCAGGTTACATTCTACTTGCAAACGGCACGTTGGAGTTGTCCATAGTTTTTCTATGGACCAATGGGTGGAGGTACTTAGGAGTCATACGGAGGGCATCCGATGGTTCTATAGTATCTGCTTGTAGTAACATTTGTTAGCATTCCAGTTGGATATACCAAACTGATAACATCTAACTTATTATTGGTTTCCAAACTCTGGATATAGTATATGTTCACACCTATTATTGGTCTGTGCATTAGAATCTAGCCTTCTGGGCCTTTCCTAGAGAGCAACCGCTTTGCCAAGCGTTTGTGGTTCAACTATTGGTAGTTCACCTTTGATCGACTGTATCCGCTTAGAGGGCTGCATACTGTAGTCTAAGTTGCATTCTACTTGATCGTTCTGTTGATAACAAATTGTTGGCAGATCTCCTTGAAGTGCCTAGTTATCCAAGCTCAGGTATGGAACACTGGGGCTTAATTACTTTTATAAAAGGGGGTTTAGTTCCCTTCGACAACGAAGTACAGTATTATTCCACACATTTAGAACGAAGCATATTCGGGGCTCTTCTCATCGCCCACGAAGTATGCCATCAGTGGTTAGGCAATCTTGGTGAGCTCGAAACGAATACAACTCACATTAAACTCATTGGTGTAATTTTTAGTGACGCACAACTGGTACAACGATCTTTGGTTAACGGAAGGTTTTGCCAAATTTCTAGAATATAAAGCAATCGATGCGATTTATCCTCAACTGAAAGTGGTAAATCAGTTTTAGACTTCATTTCCAATCACTATACCGATGCATAATAAATCGTTTGTAGGGTGAACAATTCCCACTGTTAAGACTGAGTTCGGCCTACGACCGACAAAACGACCGACCCATCGTATTTTTCAGTAAAAATTTTTCGGAAATCGCTGGTCAGTTTTCCACCGCCACGGTCTACAGCAAGGCAAGTGAGATGTAAGATGTAACCAACGTTCACTGAATCAATTTTTAGGGTGCCGCCATCCTAGCAATGACCGAGCTGATCACAGGCGAGGAGAACTTCAAACTAGGCATCAGGAATTACCTAAGGAAATACGGTTTTCGAAGCGCCTCCGTGGTCGATTTTCTGGAGGAAATTCAGCTGGTGGTACCCAAGATCAACTTGATAAATTTCATGGAGACTTGGTTGCTACAAGCGTCATATCCAATCGTGAGAGTTGAAGAGGGAAATGGGGGGTATATTCTACGACAGCAACCTGTCAATGATAAAGCGAAGAGTGGCATTTTTGGGTAAATCGTGACTTCTCTGTCTTTCGTCGTCTGTCTTTTCGTCTTTCTTTCGTTTATTTTATCGGTAACGAATCAAAAATGATTCCAAACAAGTCAAAAATAATTTGGACTTGTTTACATTAACATATATCATATAATAACAAATATTTTTTTGGTTGATTGTCTTTAAAAATAAAGAAATTTATTTTAGGGGCAAATGGACGATACCAGTGGTTTACGTTAGCAATAAAAATAAAACAGAAGCTGTTTCGTTCTTTGATAGAGACATGGACGAATGTAGGTATTCATTTGCCAAAAAATAATTAAATACAACATGATTTTTCTAGTTCACATTCCAAAGTTAAACGGAACAAAATGGATAAAATTAAATCCAGGTCACAAGTCCTTCTACAGGACTATTTACTCGGATGATATGTACCAGGATATACTCAATAATTTCGAAGTAATAGATTTTAGTATAGTTGCTCAGCTCAAAAGGAAAAGAACCCAAAATTTCTATAGAAGACGAAAAGTCCAACAACCAAGTGAAAACTTGAATTTTATCAATTCCTAAATTAAAATGAAAATAATGAGAATAGAACGTAAATTCGAGTAAAAGTAAAAAATTCCAACTTGCATGTTCAATTTCACTTTTTCAATTTTAGCATTTTCGAATTTTTTTTCTAAAGAGTTTGGAATTTTATCTTAGAATCTACTTAAATAAATCGAATTTTTTCAAAAAAAAAGCAAATTTGGAGAAGAGAGCGTCTCGATGTTAAAGTGAAAATTAAAAAAAAGAAACAATTTGTCGAAATTTGAGTTAAAAGAGCTAAAATTTCGAATTTACTAATTTACTAAAATTACTTAAAATTTTGAAGCTACTCTTCACGATGTATAGTTGTTTTGAAATTTCTTTTTAGATTTTTAAATTCAATTTTTCCCGAATGTTTTCGATATTTTACTTTTCGAAATGTTTTGCAAACTTAAACATTTTTTCGAAAATTTCAAAACTTCTCGCGAATTTTCAAAATTTCTAAAAAAAAGTCGATCATTTCGCAGTTTTTCGAAATTTTGCCCGAAGTTTTTCGAAATTTCCTGCGAAATTTCAATTTCAAAATTCAAAATTTCTTGAGAAATTAAATATTTTTAAGAAAAAGTTTCTCGAAATTTCACTCAAACTGTTAAATTATCTTGACAGAATATCTAGCATAAAAATCGTAAAAAAGTCGAAATTTCGTACTTCTTTTCTAAGATTCCGTTACCAGTGCAAGTTCTATTTTTAGAATTTCGAACCCGGAAATTAGATTTTTTTCTAGACATTTCGTTTTCCCAGATTTTTTCCAGACATTTTATTTTTCGAGATTTTCACTTTAATCTTGAAATTTAGATTTCGAGTTTAAAAAATAAATATGTCAAGTTGAAACTTGTTTTGAATAGGCTACTCGAATTTTTATTATAGTATTTTTCAGGAATTGTCCCCGAATGATCAAGCGCACTTTATTTACGAAACGTTTTCTTTGTTTTACCATCACAAGTATCTATCTTGTGAATACTCCATTCGGGCCATTGGAAAATTAAAAAATAACAAAGAGTACACGCCATTTGCGTACGCGAGAGGACCCATACACAGCTATGTGTACATGTTCAGGAAATATTCGTTAGTTGCCTTCGATTTTTTTAAGGTAAGCAACCATTTTCGTAATCCGAGATATTGCTGTTGTTATCCGACATATTCTTGTTCTTATCCGAGATATTGCTGTTGTGATCCGAGATGTTGCTGTTGTGATCCGAGATATTGCTGTTGTAATATGAGATATTGCTGTTGTGATCCGAGATATTGGTGTTGTGATTCAAGATGTTCTTGTTGTGATCCAAAATATTGCTGTTGTGATACGAGATATTGCTTTTGTGATCCGAGATATTCTTGTGATCCGAGATATTGCTGTTGTGATATGAGATATTCTTGTTGTGATCCGAGATATTGCTGTTGTGATATGAGATATTGCTGTTGTGATCCGAGATATTGCTTTTGTAGTAGGAGATATTGCTGTTATGATCCGAGATATTGCTGTTGTAATACGAGATGTTGCTGTTGTGATCCAAGATATTCTTGCTTTAATTTGAAATATTGCTGTTGTGGTACGAGATATTGATGTTTCGATCCGAGATATTCTTGTTGTGACTCAAGACATTCTTGTTGTGATCTGCGATATTGCTGTTGTGATCCGAGATATTCTTATTGTTATCCGAGATATTGCTGTTGTGATCCGAGATGTTGCTGTTATGATCCGAGATATACTTGTTGTGATCCGAGATATTGCTGTTGTAATATGAGATATTGCTGTTGTGATCCGAGATATTGGTGTTATGATTCAAGATGTTTTTGTTGTGATCCAAAATATTGCTGTTGTGATACGAGATATTGCTGCTGTGATCCCAGATGTTCTTGTTGTGATCCGAGATATTGCTGTTGTGATTTAAGATATTCTTGTTGTGATCCGAGATATTGTTGTTGTGATATGAGATATTTTTGTTGTGATCCGAGATATTGCTGTTGTGATATGAGATATTGCTGTTGTGATCCGAGATATTGCTTTTCTAGTACGAGATATTGCTGTTATGATCCAAGACATTGCTGTTGTGATACGAGATATTGCTTTTGTAGTACGAGATATTGCTGTTATGATCCGAGACATTGCTGTTGTGATACGAGATGTTGCCGTTGTGATCTAAGATATTCTTGCTTTAATTCGAAATATTGCTGTTGTGGTACGAGATATTGCTGTTTCGATCCGAGATATTCTTGTTGTGACCCGAGACATTCTTGTTGTGATCTGCGATATTGCTGTTGTGATCCGAGATGTTCTTGTTGTGATTCGAGATATTGCTGTTGTGATGCGAGATACTCTTGTTGTGATCCGAGATATTCTTGTTGTGATCCGAGATATTGCTGTTGTGATGTGAGACAATGCTGTTCTGAACCGAGATATTGGTGTTGTGATCCAAGGTATTCTTGTTGTGATCCGAGATATTGCTGTTGTGATACGAGATATTGCGATTGTGAGCCGAGATATTCTTCTTGTGATCCGAGTATTGCTGAAGTGATATGAAATATTGCTGTTGTGATCCGAGATATTAGTGTTGTGATCCAAGATATTCTTGTTGCGATCCAAGATATTGCTGTTGTGATGCGAGATATTGCGGTTGTGATCCGAGATATTCTTGTTGTGATCCGAGATAATGCTGTTGTGACCCGAAATATTGCTGTCGTGATCGGAGATATTGCTGTTGTGATCCGAGATGTTGATGTTGTGATCCGAGACGTTGCGTGCTTGTGGTTGTAATTGCTGGCAGCAAAACTGTCTTATTTAACGATAACAAAATCACACTTACAGTCAGTCAGTGAGTCAGTCAGCCAGTCAGTCAGTTACACATAGTGGCGGCTGGTGACTTTTTGACAGGGGGTGCGCAGATGCAAAAATATTAGTAGTTAAGAGTTTAGGTGACTCCAGTGTCATAGCAAGATATTAAATTTAAGAGAAACAAAAGTGACACAAAAGGTGTGATATTTAATAGTATTTTTACGAATTAAATTTAATTACCATCTTATAATTTCCATTTCATGAAAACTGCATTTGAAAGTAAAATATATTTTATTACAAGGTTCTAATTAAACTCTACAAAAACACAAAAAAAAAAATTTTAAACAAAATCCGCTCTACGATCTTTTAAAGAAATAAAGTCTTTATTACTTTCTCAACAAAATTGTTTAAATCCAAATCTATAAATGAATAATTAGACCCTAGAATGGGTACTGCTATCTCTTTGTGAATAGCGGTACTATTGGCAGTTAGGCCTGGAAGCGGCACAATTAGCAATCGCAATCAGATCAGCCGGGACCTACGCATTTAGCATCATAAACGTAACTACACACTCCAAACTCTGACTCGTACTCACCATTTGGCAATATCGCACATGCGCGGAGCGGCGTACCCCGGGCTAGCTTTAACGTGGTGTTCTGTAGTTTATTTCTCCGTATCCTGTGAAGACCGTTGATAGGCATTGCACGGCAGCCACGCTAGGTGCATAATTCTGCGCGCACCAACATATTTAAATTTCCTTATAATATTTAATATGTATAACGGAATCAAATGTTGGTGTATTTGATTCCAAGTCATTCACAAGTATTATTATGTGTAGTATGTCATTATTTTGTGTTTAAAAATTTGATAAATCCAAGTCTTTTACATTAAACAGAAAAGAATAGATCGCTCATTTCACGAGGAGCGCGCGCTCTTGCGCTCTTTAAGACCAGCCGCCACTGGTTACACAGTAATGAAAACAGTCGAACGCGCTACAGTTGAAAATATTTACAACCAACAACGGTTTCGGTCTCCTGGGGCCCCATCAGTACGATGCGGTCGTTGTAATTTAACTTTAGCCACATAAATACTCAAGGGATGCGAATCCCACTGAGAAACTCTTAACACACTTTTGACTGTATCTTATGAGATACATTTTTGTGTATGAGGTTTTTTTTTTGTAATTGCAGCAATACATAAGTGACACCTTTGAAGATGCATTAAACGAGCAATTTTTTACTAATAAATCGAACGCGTTCGTCGAAGACACCAATAATTATGAACCGGATAACGTATTTTCCAATGCAACTTCGAGGTAAGAAAGTTTCTAAGTTATTATATTTCCTATGAATTTACCAAAGTTTTAAAAGTTGCATGCTCAACGAGAACACCCCCAATTAGTCTTGAATGGGGTAAAGACAATTCGCATGTAATAGAATTAAAAATCTTCAACAATGTCCCCTAAATTCAGAGAAACCAAAATAAAAAAAGTTGATGTACGCGAGCGAGGATCGACCCCGGAATCTTTCACTCTCTTGCTGTCTACCTAAAGCACGTCGCCACTTTTGAATCCATTTATTAACATCACCTTTTCTTGGTAGCTCCCACAGTATATTTGTAGTAAAATTTATTAGTTTAAAAAAAAATCCGAGGGTTGCATTTAATATTAATTCAAGTTAAACGCATTTGCCAAAATCGCTTTTGCAGGTTATTCAAGATCGACTTACTAAGGACCCTCTGCATGTTGGACATTCAGCATAGAAGATGTCCCGATATTTTAGAGATACTGAGGCAGAGTAAAGCCTATAAACATAACGATTATGAAGGAATTTACTCCTGTAAGTTAAGAAATTGCCGAATCTGAACCAGATAATTTTGGACAACGTCGACATATCCATGTGGACGTTCCATTTTTGTTCGTATTTTGTTGCAGATTTGAAATCAAGCAGTAATACAGTTGAAGACGACTATGAGGATAATAATATAAAAAGGTTAAATATCGAATTGGTGGACAAAGTCAAGAAATGTGAAAAGTGGATTGTTTCTTACCAACTCGCCAAGAAACAAACTGAAAAGCAAGAGTAATACTTCCTGAAAATATCGTTTTGAAGTTACATACTCAATTTGATGCGATGTACAATAAATACGTTTTTCTAATTGGTTTGACTTTTTACCAGCGCAGATTTTGGTGAAACGGACTGGTCCTTGGTCCATTTTCTGAGAACAAAACCTAAATAAAATAATAAAAATTAATTTTGAAAATGAATTAAAATTTTACGACGACGAACTTGGAAAAACGAAAATCGTAACTTTACAAAAAAAGACAGAGCTTTAAAAAACACGACATTTCTTAAGAGAAGTCCAATATTGGGAAAAATAGTTTAAATTTCAGATAAGAGGTCGACATTTGCAAAAGCATAAATGATTAAATTTTCAGAGAAATATGGAAATTTTGGTAAAACGGACTGATCCTTGGTTATCTTCAAAAATTGAAATACGAATCTTGTCCCCTGAAATTTAGAAAAATTAAAAAACAACAAAGGTTGCTTTAACTCGTTTCGATAGCCAAGCTATCATCTTCAGAGAGATAGTGACCAGCTTGGTTATCTTCAAAAATTGAAATACGAATCTTGTCCCCTGAAACCTAGAAAAATTAAAAAACATAACAAAGGTTGCTTTAACTCGTTTCGATAGCCAAGCTATCATCTTCAGAGAGATAGTGACCAGATCAGAAGATACAGAGTATAAAGTTAAAAAATTCAGCATCTTCAGGAGATTTTGGCAATAATTTTTTTTTTATAAAATTGACATTATAATGCTTTCTAGTTTTGCAAAGAACGAAGGAATTTCTAAAATAATTCGAATTTGGAATCGAATTTTCGGGATTTTACTCGAAAATTTGGGCAAACGGAAAACGAACTGGTCCTTGGTTATCTTCAAAAATTAAAATACAAATCTTGTCCCCTGAAACCAAGTTTTACCAAAATGTTGAGACTATTTGCCTAATTTTGAGTTTAAATAAATGTCCAAAATTTCTACTGAAACGTTCACTTTTTATAGAAATTTTAGACTTTTTCTCTCGAAACTTCGAAATAATTTCTGGAAATTCTATTTTAAAATTTAGTTTTTCGAAGCAGCTTTCAATTTTTTCTGATTTGGTTTAGTTGTAAAACTAGCAATCAATCTATTCCAGAGATTTCAACGATTTTTTAGTTTCGACGTGCAAACGGGGTCCTGCTGGCGTATTCGGCGTCCCGGACGTAGCTTGGCGCCGCCCACTTTCTCCAATTCGACGAAATTTCAGCGAACCCCCGGTTTACGGGGATGTGGTGGAAATGGGAAATTTTTATAACTTTTAGGGAGAAGTGTTTTCAACAAAACGTGCTTTCAACTAAGCGGAAAACCCATTCGCTTTTTATTGTTTGTTAATGACAATTGGAAAAACTTCTGTATCATACTGAGTAGAATATCCCCTTAGATTGTACAAGCAAAGCTAAATGGGGGATGAGGGAACAAATCTGGGGTGTGTCAGAGAAGATGGTCGAATTTTCAAGCAAAAAAACGAAATTGGAAATAAAAAAATTAAGTTTCTTCTTTGACTTGGTGTCCAAATTTGAAGCAGAACTCAAAAAACCTGTACAGCAAAACCGAAATTTCTGAAATGTGAAAATTTCGAAAATAAGCTGAAAATGTTCGTAACAAATTCTAAATTATGAATAAAACTACAATTTTGAGAAAAATTTTGATACAAAAATTCTTTAGGAAATGTTGCCTTTTCGAGAAATTAAAAGAAGAAGAAGCAAGAATTTAAAAAAATCGTATTTAAGAAAATTCGAATTTTGATAAAAGTCGAATTTTTTAAAAAAGCTGAACTTTACTGAAAAAATCGAAATTTCGGGAAAAATTCGAATATTTTTAAAATGACGCAATTTGACGAAAAGGGGTATGTATAAATTTTCATTCAGAATTTCGAGAAAAAGCCGAAATGTTGAAAAAAGTGTAATTTAATGATCTTCATTTTCGAAAAAGTAAAATTCGTATAAAAAGTCGAAATTTTCAAAAAAGATTACGAAACGAATGTTTTTGTGATTTTTTTCTTCAAGAAAATGTTTTAATCAACGAAATCCAATTTTTCAAAAAAAAGTCGAAATTTACAAAAAAATTCACGAAATTTCGAGAAAAAATCGAAATTATGAGAAAGAATCGAAAATCTTAAACAGACTTGGACCTTTTTTAAAGTTTTGGTTTTTATTTAGACATTTTTTTTTGTTTGATGGACTTTTTTGTAAGTTCGGGAAACTGTCGCATTTAGAAAAACAGTCTAAATTTACAAAATAATTAAATTTAATCAGAAATTCAAAAATATGCAAAAATTATAAAAACGTGTCATATTTGTGGCCTGAATTTTCGAAAAAGTCGAAGTTACAAAAAAAAAGATTTACATTTAGTATCAAAAAAAGTCCAAATTCCAAAAAAAATCCGAATTTTGTTCTATAAAAGCGTAAGTTTGAAAAAAAAATTGAATTTAAAATAATCGTATTTAAAAGAAATTCGAATTTCGAAATTATAAGAAAGAATCGAAAATCTTAAACAGACTTGGATCTTTTTCAAATTTTTGGTTTTTATTTAGACAATTTTTTTGTTTGATGGACTTTTTTGAAAGTTCGGGAAAATGTCGAATTTAGAAAAACAGTCTAAATTTACAAAATAAATAAATTTAATCAGAAAGTCAAAAATATGCAAACATTATAAAAACGTGTCATATTCGTGGCCTGAATTTTCGAAAAAGTCGAAGTTCTCCGAAAAAAGATTTATATTTAGTATCAAAGAAAGTTCAAATTCCAAAAAAGAACGAATTTTGTTTTATAAAATGCCGACATTTTGCAAAAAATCGAATTTAAAGTAATCGTATTTAAAAGAAATTCAATTTTGATGAAAGTCGAATTTTTGAAAAAAGCTGAACTTTACTGAAAAAATCGAAATTTCGGGAAAAATTCGAAGATTTTCAAAAAGACGTAATTTGACGAAAAGGGGTATGTGTAAATTTTCATCCAGAATTTTGAGAAAAATCTGACATTTTCAAACAAAAAAGTGGTTTAATGATCCTCATTTTTGAAAACAAAATTTTTATAAAAAGTCGAAATTTGCAAAAAAAGATTACGAAGCGAACGTTTTTGTGATTCTTTCCTTACGAAAATGTTTTAATCAACGAAATAGAGTTTGACAAAAAAAACTTGCAATTTATAAAAAAAAGACGCAATTTCGAAAAAATCGACATTATGAAAAAAAACCGAAAATCTTAAACAGAAGTCAATATTGAGAGTAAGGCGAAGTTTCATTTGTCATTTCGTTTGGCACATGAGGAAAAGGTTATATCAGTTCAAGATTACTTGAGTTTAAGATCACGTGAACTGAAGATCACCTGAGCTCAAGGTCACGTGTGCTCAAGGTCTCGTGTGCTTAAGGTCACGTAAGCTTAAGGTCACGTGAGCTCAAGATCATACGATATAAGAATCACGTGAGTTCAGGTTCATTGAGGAATAAAGTCACCTGAGTTGAAGGTCACGTGAATTGGAGATTACTTGAGCTCAAGGTCACGTGATATCGAGATCATACGATATAGGAATCACGTGAGTTCACGATTATTTAAGTATAAGATCACGTGAGTTGAAGCTCACGTTAACTCAAGGTCACGTGAGCTCAAGGTCACATTTGTTGAAGTTCACGTAAGTTCAAAATTGCGTTAATTCAAGGCACGAGCGATCAAGAACGCATTAGGCCGGAGTCACGTGAACTCAAGGTCACCTGAGTTCCGGATTAGATTAGTGTATGTTCAAAGTCACGTTAACTCGAAATCACGTGAGTTCAGGATCGCATCAATTCAAGGTTAAATAGATTAAAGGCTAACTTAAGTCAACGTAAGTTCAACATCACCTAATCTCAAGGTAAAATAAGTTCAAGATCATACGAGGTCAAGATAACGTGAGCTTAAAATCTGACAAACTCAAGGTCACGTGAGCTCAACGATAGACAGGGACGCACAGGTCTAAAGACACGTTAGCTCAAGGTTATGTAGGATCAAGGTCTCGCGCGGTCAAGATCACGCGTGTTAAGGTTATGTGCGGTCAAGGTCGCATCTGGTCAAGGTTGCGTTTGGTCAAGGTCGCGTGGGGTCAAACTCGTGTGCGGTCAAGGTCACACGCGGCTAAAATTAAATGTGGTAAATTTTGCGTGGGGTCAAGGTCACGCGCAGTGAAGGTCACATCCGGTCAAGGTCATACATGTTTTAGATCACATGCAGCCAAGGTCACGCGGATCAAAGTCACATTCAGTCAAGGTAACGCGGGTCAAGGCCACATGCAGCCAAGGGGACGCGTGTGAAGGTCACCTTAGTCTAGGGTCACGCAAATTTAAGGTCACTCAAATTCAGGATTACGTTAACTCAAGATTGCGTGTGTTCAAGATTACATTAACTTGAGGCCACGTAAGTTCAAGTTCGCGTGAACCTGAAGTTCATGTTATCTCAAGGTCACGTGAACTCAAAGTCATGATATCCCAAGGTCACGTGAGCTCAAACTCGCATGATCTCAAGGTCATGTGAGCTCAATGTCACGTGAACTCAAGGTCATGTGGGCTTAATGTCGCGCGAACTTAAAGTCATAGAAACTCAATGAGACGTAAACCCAAGGTCATGTAAGCTCAATGTTACGTGAGCTTAAGGTCATGTGGGCTTAATGTCGCGTCCACTCAAGGTCATATGAGCTCAACAAGACGTAAACCCAAGGTCATGTGAGCTCAAGTTCATGTAAGCTCAATGTCACGTGAGCTTAACGATATCAGTCACGTGGACCTAAGGACCCACAGGTCTAAAGACACGTTAGCTCAAGGTTATGTAGGATCAAGGTCTCGCGCGTTATGTGCGATGAAGATTATGAGCGGTCAAGGTCGCGTGTGGTCAAGTTCATGTGCGTCAAGGTCACACGCGGCTTAAGTTAAATGTGGTCAATTTTGCGTGGGGTCAAGGTCACACGCAGAGAAGGTCACATCCGGTCAAGGTCATACATGTTTTAGATCACATGCAACCGAGGTCACGCGGATCAATGTCACAAGGATCAAGGTCACATGCAGCCAAGGTGACGCGTGTCAAGGTCACCTTAGTCTAGGGTCACGCAAGTTTAAGGTCACTCAAATTCAGGATTGCGTTAACCCAAGATTGCGTATGTTCAAGATTAAATTAACTTAAGGCCACGTGAGTTCAAGGTCGCGTGAACTTAAAGTGACTTCAGGTGAAGGTCATGTTATCTCAAGGTCACGTGAACTCAAAGTCATGATATCCCAAGGTCACGTGAGCTCAAACTCGCATGATCTCAAGGTCATGTGAGCTCAACGTCACGTGAACTCAAGGTCATGTGGGCTTAATGTCGCGCGAACTTAAGGTCATAGGAGCTCAATGAGACGTAAACCCAAGGTCATGTAAGCTCAAGGTCATGTAAGCTCAATGTTACGTGAGCTTAAGGTCATGTGGGCTTAATGTCGCGTCCACTCAAGGTCATATGAGCTCAACAAAACGTAAACCCAAGGTCATGTGAGCTCAAGTTCATGTAAGCTCAATGCACGTGAGCTCAAGTGAGCTCAGGGTCATGTGGGCTCGATGTCGCGTAAACCAAGGTCATGTGAGTTCAAGGTCGCATAAGCTCAAGGTCATATGAACTCGTTCATTTTACTGTTACAGCAGCTGGACTGAAACGAATTTTTTCGAACTTTGGATCAATTGACTCCAAATCGCCTAGGAAATAAAAAATCAGCAAGCTTGTGTTTGTGTCCCACTTTTAAATAAAAAAAGTGTAACAAGGAAAGAAAATTTGAACTGGTTTTGGTCAAATTATGAATCAGAAGAGCACCAGACTTTTGCATTGTTAAAATTTATTGTGAAGATATTTTTTTGTTTTATTTTGACCGAAAAAATTGATATTTATCAGTGATATATATCAGTTATAAATCACTGATATGATATTTATAAAAATGTCATAATATTTACTTGTTTTGGCTAAGTTTTGGCTCAAAAATTTGTTTAAGAAATTCTGAGAATGTTCAAAATGTAAAAATGTCTCGAAATTTCAACATTTGTTTCTTGAAATTTAGAGTATTCTCGATTTTTCCCCAAACAAGTATTTTTTCGTTACTTTAAGCTAGTTATACATTTTCCCAGAATATGTGAGTATCCTAAAATAATTTTAAAATCATTTTGAGTTTTATCTTGACTTTTGACATTTTCCAAAACCTTGAATTTTCCCGATTTTTTTTTATGGAAGCCAAAATGAAATATTTAAAACAAATCCAAATTAGCAAAAATAGCTTCTGTAAAAAAGCTATTTTCTAGGATAAGTTAAAAAATTTCGTAAAAAAAATTGAAATTTCAATCTTCTGAAGTTTCGCCTTTTTTTTAATTTACAGTTTTCTCTAAAAATTCATTTACTGGAAATTAAAAATAAAACTTAAAACTTAAAAAATCGAAATTTCGTAAAAAGAGTCTTTTAGAACTTGGTTTGGACGAAAAGTCGAAAAAAGGGAAATTTGAATAAAATATTGTTTGGCGAGTGTGAAAATTTCGAAAAAAGTTTCTTTCGAAAAAGACAAATCCCATCGTCTTTTTTTAACAGAACTTTTTTTTCGAATTTTCTCGAAATCCCACTGTCATTTCGATAAAATTCGAAAGAAAGTTCTGTGAAAAAAAGTTTTATATAAAAATTGAAAAAAAAGAAAATTTGCATAAAAGATTCTATAACTAAAGAGAAAATGTCGAAAAGGAAAGAAAAAACGTTTAGAAAAACTCCATCAAAATTGCGTAAAAACAGTCTTTTCGAGCAAAAACTAGACTTGGTTTGGACGAAAAGTCGAAAAAAGGGAAATTTGAACAAAATATTGTTTGGCGAGTGTGAAAGTTTCGAAAAAAAGTTTCTTGCAAAAAAGAAAAATCCCATCGTCTTTTTTTAACAGAACTTTTTTTTCGAATTTTCTCGAAATCCCATTGTCATTTCGAGAAAATTCAAAACAAAGTTCTGTGAAAAAAAGTTTTATATAAAAATTGAAAAAAAAAGAAAATTTGCATAAAAGGTTCTATAACTAAAGAGAAAATGTCGAAAAAGAAAGAAAAAACGTTTAGAAAAACTCCATCAAAATTTCGTAAAAACAGTCTTTTCGAGCAAGAACTAAACTTGGTTTGGCTGAAAAGTCGAAAAAAGGGAAATTTGAATTGTTTGGCGAGTGTGAAAATTTCGAAGAAAGTTACTTTCGAAAAAGAAAAATCCCATCGTCTTTTTTTCACAGAACTTTTTTTTCGAATTTTCTCAAAATCCCATCGTCATTTCGAGAAAATTCGAAAAAAAATCCTGTGAAAACAACGTTTTACATAAAAATTGAAAAAAAAGAAAATTTGCATGAAAGTTTCTATAACTAAAGAGAAAATGTTGAAAAACAAAGAAAAAACGTTTAGAAAAACTCCATCAAAATTTCGAAAAAAATCTAGGAATTTCTATACAAAAGTTTTTATATAAAAATGGAAATCTCGTGAAAAAACTGAGGTTTCGATTTATTTTTTAAATTTCGAATTTTTTTTAAACGTTTTTTCTCCAAATTACGTAAATGAAACGTGTTTTAGAAAGAAATCCTAATTTTGCGAAACTCGTCGACGTTTTGAGCATAAAATTGAAATTCCTATTAAAAAGATGTGCTTTCTTTGAAGAAATTTCCTAAAAAAGGTCAAAGTTTCGAGTTTTCTTGTGTAAAATATTGATTTTTTCAGCATAACGAGTCTTGTTCAAAAAATTTTTGTTTTCAAATTTTTCTTAAAAAATACCCCAGCAAAGATTCGGATTTGGAAAAAAGTTGAAACTTTGTGAAAAAAATTGGTAGTTTCTAAAAAAAGTTTTTTTTTAGTCGTACAGTTCGTAAAAAAAATGTCAGAGCTTCGAGCTACTTCCTGAAAGTTTTTCAACACATCAGATATTGTCAAAAAAATGTTTGTTCTCAAATTTTTATTATAAAAGACTCCAGCAAAGATCCAGATGTCTCCGAAAAGTTGAAACTTTGTGAAAACAATTGGAAGTTTCTAAAGAAAGATTTTTTTTAGTCGCAAAGTTCGCAAAAAATGTCAGAGTTTCGAGATACTTCTTGAAAGTTTTTCAACATATCAGATCTTGTTAAAAAAAGGTTTGTTCTCAAATTTTTATTATAAAAGACTCCAGCAAAGATCCAGATGTCTCCGAAAAGTTGAAACTTTGTGAAAACAATGGGAAGTTTCTAAAGAAAGATTTTTTTTAGTCGTAAAATTCGTAAAACAGTGTCAGAGTTTCGAGCTACTTCTTGGAAGTGTTTCAACATATCAGATCTTGTTAAAAAAAGGTTTGTTCTCAAATTTTTATTATAAAAGTCTCCACCAAAGATCCAGATGTTTCCGAATAGTTGAAACTTTGTGAAAACAATTGGTAGTTTCTAAAAAAAGATTTTTTTTAGTCGTAAAGTTCGTAAAAAAAATGTCAGAGCTTCGAGCTACTTCCTGAAAGTTTTTCAACACATCAGATCTTGTCAAAAAAACGGTTTGTTCTCAATCTTTTATTATAACAGACTCCAGCAAAGATCCAGAGGTCGCCGAAAAGTTGAAACTTTGTGAAAAGAATTGGAAGTTTCTAAAGAAAGATTTTTTTTAGTTGTAAAATTCGTAAAACAATGTCAGAGTTTCGAGCTACTTCTTGAAAGTTTTTCAACACATCAGATCTTGTTAAAAAAATGTTTGTTCTCAAATTTTTATTATAAAAGACTCCAGCAAAGATCCAGATGTCTCCGAAAAGTTGAAACTTTGTGAAAACAATTGGAAGTTTCTAAAAAAAGATTTTTTTTAGTCGTAAAATTCGTAAAACAATGTCAGAGTTTCGAGATACTTCTTGAAAGTTTTTCAAGATATCAGATCTTGTTAAAAAAATTTTTTATTATAAAATACTCCGGCAAAGATCCAGATGTCGGTTAAAAGTTGAAACTTTGTGAAAAAGTTGGAAGTTTCTAAAAAAAATTTTTTTTATTGGTTAAGTTCGTAAAAAAATGTCAGAGTTTCGAGCTACTTCTTGAAAGTTTTTCTACATATCAGATCTTGTCAAAAAAATTGTTAGTCTCCTATTTTTATTAAAAAGTACTTCAGCAAAGATCCAGATGTTGCCAAAAAGTTGAAATTTTGTGAAAAAAATTGGGAATTTCTAATAAAAGAATTTTTAAGAAAAAAAGACGTAAAATTCGTAAAAGAAAGTCAAAGTTTCGAGCTAGTTCTTGAACGTTTTAATCTTTTCTCAAAGATGACTTTCTGTTGAATTTTTTTCCCCAAAATTTCTTTAGTTTATTTTCTGATATTTTCGCTTTTCCGGAATTTGGAAACACTTCCTAACAATTTTTCGATATAAGTAATAAACCTTTCCCGAAAGTTCAAGTTTTTTCAATGATTAGTTTTCTCAAAAACATTGGAGTATCGAAATTTTTTTGAAAAGAACCAAATATCGCGAAAAAAGTCGAAATTTCAAAAACCAAAATTTCTATAACAAAGAACTTCTCTTAGAGAAAAATAGAAAGTGAAAATTTGAATTTTCATGGAAAACTTTTTTCGAGAATTCAACTTTTTTCGCGAAATTTTGGATCGTTTGAACAATTGTTCAAAATAAATAATCAGTTTTTCCCGAAGCTTTAGAGTTTTTAAATCTTTGCTTTTTTAAGTTTTTCATTAAAATTTGAAGATGTTTTTGAAAATATTCAGATTTTTTGAAGCTTTTTCTCATTTTTTCGAATTTTTCTATATTTTCTTAAGAAACAGTTTTACATGTTCTACCTCAGTATAAGGTCAGAAGTCATCCAATAAAATATGAAAATAATGTTGATTCAAATTCATCCCTTTTTTGAAAAAAAAATGTTTTTTTTTTCATTTTAAACATTATTTTCTTGCCATTACTTCACTAAAATTCTCATTATAATGGCTTTTCTATCTAGCCAGCTTCGATAAGTTGTCGATTTCGCTACTGAAATACATAAATTTTTGATTTATCGCAGCGATTATTAAACTCTTAATGAATAAAACATCCGAAGCGCCCCCATAATGAAATTAGAAACTAACAACCTATCAAACACTCAAGAGCGATATATGCTACCTGCCAAGTAAATTTCGGCATCGTATCTGCTCCCGACGGATGACGGGCCGAACTAGGACACCCAGACGCCTCCCGGCGGCGCCAGATAACTTCCTACTATTTCGTGTATCCCGATTCGCGAATATGTATCCATCTTTCGATACCCCAGCTAGGGACGCCCGGACTTTTCCAGCTTCCCGGCCGTATCCCGCCGCCCCCGCCGCCGCCATAACCGTTTTATTTGCTTTATTTATGGATGTTTTCAACCGCTCTCTTGGAAAATGACATTTGTCAAAATAACAAAAGAGTATCGAGCGTGGGAATAACCCGGGAAAGTTCTTTTGTTTTACAACATGGCTGACGGATTAAGTGGTTTCATGGGGGGATTGTTTTCTTTGCTTTTTTTTCATTTAAGATGATGAGTAAATATAAGAACGTTTAGTTTCTCAGTTTTATATGAAAGTCACTTGTATTGAAATTCCATTATTTTCTTCATATGTGTTAATGACATTTTTGTAAAGATTATCAAAAATAAATGAATATTCAACCAAGAGCGAGTTGGACAATTAGGGTTCCGTACCAATTACTACAATGAACCAAATTAAATCATTTTTACTTACGTATGAGTTTGTGATTTTATCCAAATTTTCTTGTGTTGTAATTAAAAAATAAAAAAATTGTCTATTTTCAAGTATACACACTTTTTTTCTACAATTAATCCAAATATTTATGGCACTGATAACTGTGTTGACAATCTCTGCGATAAAAAGCATTTATTCACAATTCGCAATAAGTCGATGATGGATTGCGCTCAAATGTTCGATTTCAACCACAATTACTGGGTTGCGTGAACTAGTGCTAACTCCGAAAATATTCATCTAAATGAAACAATGTAAAAGATTTTGATCTGCATTCTACCCTTCCACTAAATCAAGTGTTTTATTTGAAAAAGATTAATACTACATGAGTCGAAAAACCTGGGGCGCAATTTGAAAAAGAATGGTTTTTTCGGGGTGGCTACCAAAGTTTTGAGAGCGCATAAGAGCCATTCAAACATTTCTTTGGTTCGTGTCTCCATCTTATCAATTAACCGAGATAGAGCCCAACATGGACACATCGTGGAACACGCTGTATATTACCAAGCCAAATCGTTCGCTTCTAGCGATATTTACATGACAATAAATCTTTCGAATTCGCCGTGTCATCCTTGCCATTTGCTACTGATTCAAATGATGCTACAAAGTGATACATGGCGAAATTATGAAAATTTTTAATCTCGAAGGAAGACGCTCCCGAATTCATGCATCACTACCCAGTGGAGCTATTGTGCGGAAATGCGTCAGCAGCGGAAACGCCATAGAAACAACCGAATAAAAATCCCCAGTCGAAGTTTCCGAGATTTCCCCATTGATGGAATAGGGAAACGACGTCTTTTATTGACTTGTTTGTTGGGTCTAATGTCATGGAAAATATATCTATTCGGAGGAGTTTTTAGCAGCTAGATCACCTAGTTAGGCCTCTAAAGCGCGTAGGCTAAACAGGCTAAGCTGGATAATGAAGATTTGTTTCAAAATTGTTATTGATGTTCTTAGAAAGTGGGAAAAAAAATATTTTTATTTTATTATCATAATTTTCTTAGAGACTTGAGTGAGCAACCTAAGTTTGACGTTTGACTTTTCAAATTATTGAATCTTTAGAGCTTTAGTACCACATAAGACAGAAGACACTATGACTGATGAATTTTCATTTGCACTACAATTTTGACCATCAAATGATTATTGAGATGGATCGATTGTGCCAAATACGTAGGATTATGATGGCGATGAAGACAAAATTGTAGTGGAAAAAGAAAATATTTCTAATGAACTTTCGTTTTTCATTGAAATTTTGACCACCAAATGATTTTTAAGATGGATCGATGAAGTACAGCTTTGCAAAACGTGCCACTGAAGACGAAATTATAATGGAAAAAGAAAATATTACTGATGAACTTTCCCTTTTCATTAAAATTTTGACCACCATCGTTGAAATTTTGACCACCAAAAGCATCGGTGACTGATCGCTTAGAAAAATGTACCACATGAAGGCAATATTATAGTGGAAAAAGAAAATATTACTGATGAACTTTCCATTTTCATTGAAATTTTCACCACCATCGTTGAAATTTTGACCACCAAAAGCATCGGTGAGTATTAGGAAGGACCACTTAGAAAAATGTTCCACATGAAGGTAAAATTATGGTGGAAAAAGAAAATATTATTGATAAACTTTCCTTTTTCGTTAAAATTTTGACCACCATTGTTGAAATTTTGACCACCAAAAGCATCGATCGGTATTAACAATAACCACTTAGAAAAATGACTCACGTGAAGGCAAAATTATAATATAAAAAGAAAATATTACTAAGGAACTTTCCCTTTTCATTAAAATTTAGACCACCAAATGATATTTAGGATAAATCGATATAGCACAGCCTAGCAAAATGTACCACATGAAGACCAAATTATAATGGAAAAAGAAAATATTACTGATGAACTTTTCATTTTCATTAAAATTTTTACCACCATCGTTAAAATTTAGACCACCAAAAGCATCGGTAAATGATCTCTTAAAAAAATGTTCCACATAAAGGCAACATTATAGTGGAAAAAGAAAATATTACTGATGAGCTTTCCCTTTTCATTAAAATTTTGACCACCATCGTTAAAATTTTGACCACCAAAAGCATCGGTGAGTATTAGGAAGGACCACTTAGAAAAATGTTCCACATGAAGGTAAAATTATGGTGAAAAAAGAAAATATTACTGATAACCTTTCCTTTTTCGTTGAAATTTTGACCACCAAATGATATTTAGGATAAATCGATATAGTACAGTTAAGCAAAATGTACCACATGAAGACGAAATTATAATGGAAAAAGAAAATATTACTGATGAACTTTCCCTTTTCATTAAAATTTTTGCCACCATCGTTGAAATTTTGACCACTAAAAGCATCCGTCAATAATTGCTTAGAAAAATGTACCACGTGAAGGCAACATTAGAGTGGAAAAAGAAAATATTACTGATAAACTTTGCCTTTTTATTGAAATTTTCACCACCATCATTAAAATTTTGACCACCAAAGGCATCGTTGAGTATTAAGAAGGACCACTTAGGAAAATGTTCCACATGAAGGTAAAATTATGGTGGAAAAAGAAAGTATTACCAATGAACTTTTCTTTTTCGTTGAAATTTTGACCACCATCGTTGAAATTTTGACCACCAAAAGCATCGGTCAGTATTAACAATGACCGCTTAGAAAAATGTTTCATGTGAAGGCAAAATTGTAATGGAAAAAGAAAATATTACTGAGGAACTTTCCCTTTTCATTGAAATTTTGACCACCAAATGATTTTTAGGATGGATCGATATAGTACAGCTTAGCAAAATGTACCACATGAAGGCAACATTATAGTGGAAAAAGAAAATATTACTGATGAACTTTCCCTTTTCATTGAAATTTTTACCACCATCGTTGAAATTTTGACCACCAAAAGCATCGCTGAATGACCGCTTAGAAAAATGTACCACATGAAGGCAACATTATAATGGAAAAAGAAAATATTACTGATGAACTTTCCTTTTTCATTGAAATTTTGTCCACCAAAATATTGAAAAACTCAAAATCAAATAAACAGTCGAAGTTTTGAATATAAAGTCGCAATTTTTAACAAAATGTTAACAATTTTCAGCCTTTGGTCGAAATTTTACTGAACATTTTAGGTGTAAACTTTGAATATTAAAAAAACCGACGAAATCTCCATTGATGTAATGCAACCCTCTAAACATGCGTAGCAGTGGATCATAGGCAGCTGAGCTACCAACAGTTGACCTACTAACGTTTAGCAGAAACAGTCACTCTAGTGGAATTCTTTTTTGCAAACTAGAGTTGAACATTTACTTGACAATTTTCTGTGAGTGTGCTCCAAACATTTTTGTAAATATAATACAAACATTTTTTAAATTTTCCTTCGTCTCTCCCTGTCATTTTTTTCCTACCACCTCTACTTCGCTAACTAATATAATAATAAAATAATATTACTGAAACTTGGACAAACGTCGAAATTAAACGAACTCTAATTTGCAAAAAATCTTTTCAGAGCTGCTCGTCGTCTTTTCGTAATATGCCTACTTTAAATTTTGTTGTTTTTCAAATCAAACATCAAATTAATAATAGGAAAAATGTTTTCGTGATAAATGTTTTCCACTCGAATTCAGTTCGAAACCTTAAATCTTTTTCCTGACATGACCGATGCTTCCTCTAATTTTGAACGATGTTCAAAGCTAACGACTCTATAATTATAATGAGTCGAGTTGTTAATGTAATAAACCGACCCCTGCAATATCGTTAAGTAGCAACCCTTATGAATTCCTCCTCTACATTCAGCTTCCAACCGCCGGGGAGATCCATTTCTTCTATATCCACAAATTGCTATTCATAATTCTTATTCGCGTCATTTAAATTTCTAAAACGGTCCAGAGTGTATAGCGCGTTACGACGTTACGAAAGACCCATAAAATATCCCACTTTTAAGAGTTGTCTCCACCCAAAAAAAAGTCACTTACCCCATTGTCTGTCGCATAAATTCTTTAAATCTGAATCTAGATTTGCACCTAATTTCTTATCAACTATCTTGCCTTATTATTACTAGAGACCTAGCCCGGTTTCGCCGCAATGGACAACGTCTAGACTCCAATGTGCTATGATTTACTGGCATAACATGCAAAATTGACTCGTTTCCCAAAATTCGACTTCTTGCAAAATTCGACGTTTCTCGGGAAATTTATTTTTCGAAAGTTTTACTTTATTCTCGAAATTCACTGTTTTTTCTGGACTTTTTTTTCGAAATTATTTCATTGTTCTTCCCAAAATTAGAATTTTTTTGAAAATTTTGGTTTTTTTAATTTGTGTTAATCTCGATTTTTCAATGTTTAAATTTCCAGTTTTTTCAATATTCTGTTGTCACATTTTTCTTAAATTTCGACTTTTCTTTTTAAGTGTTTTTTTAAGTGTTTCTAAATGACAAGTTTTCTAATTTATTTTTTTCTCGAAATTTCATTTTATTCTCAACATTCGTCGTTTGTTTAAATAAAGATTTAAATTTTCCTGGAAATTGTTGACCTTTTTCTGGAAATTTCGAACTTTTTCCAACAATTTTGAGATCTTGTTATGTTTAGGAAGAAAGGAAGGAAGAAAATAAAGAAGGGAGGAATGGAGCAAGGAAGAAAAGAAGGAAAAAGGGAGGAAGGAAGAAAGGGAAGCAGGGAGGGAGCAAGGAAGGAAAGAAAGAAAGCAGGAAGGAAAGAGGGGAGGAAGGAAGGAAAGAAAGAAGGAGGGAAGGAAGGAAGAAAAGAAAGAAGAAAGGAATAAAAGAGGGGAGGAAGGAAAGAAGGAGGGAAGGAAGGAGAGAAAGAAGGAAGGAAGAAAAGAGGGAAGGAAGGAAAGAAAGAGGGAAGGAAGAAAGAAAGGAAAGAAGAAAGGAAGGAAAAGAGTAAGGAAGGAAGGGAGGAAAGAATGAAGGTAAACGAGCAGGAATGAAGAAAAGCGAGGAGGAATATAGGAAAACGAGACGGAATGAAGGAAAACGAGAAAGAAGGAATGAAGGAAAACAAGAATGAAAAAAGGAAAGCGAGAAGAAATGAAGGAAAACGAGAAGGGCTGAAGAAATAAATGGGAGAGAATGGAGGAAAGGGCGAAATAATGGCAGCAAGAAAAGTAGGTAGCAAGGATGAAAGAATAAAAAGATGGAAAGATAAAAGGGTGAAAGTATGCAAGGATGGAAGTTTAGAAGAATGGAAAAAATAAAGTATAGAAGGATTCAAAGAAGGCAGGTGGGAAGGGAGAGGGAGAGGAAGGAAAGAATAAAAGAAGGAAGGAACAACTCAAACGAAATAAAGCGGGAAGTAAGAAAGAAAGCAATGAATGGGAAAAATGGAAAAAAGAGAAATAGAGGAAAAAATGAAAAAAGGGAAAAGGATAAGCGGAAGAAAAAGATAAAAGATGGAAGAATGGAAAGACGGGAGAACGGAAGGTTAAAAAAACGGACAGATGGAA
This sequence comes from Dastarcus helophoroides, assembly GCA_028583605.1. Classification (NCBI taxonomy): domain Eukaryota; kingdom Metazoa; phylum Arthropoda; class Insecta; order Coleoptera; family Bothrideridae; genus Dastarcus; species Dastarcus helophoroides. The sequence continues at coordinate 18,425,439 of CM053337.1, read as the reverse complement.
AAACTGAAGGAGGGAAGAATAGAAAGATCATAATATGAAGGGAAAAAATATGAAAGGACAGAAGAAACTAAAGAATAAGAGGGGGAGGAAGAAATCACTAAAGTAATTTCGCAAAGAAGGGGAAAGTAGGAAGAGTGAATGGAAAAATGGAAGGACTGATGAATGAGAAGGTGGAAGGATTAAAATATAAAAGGATGGAAGGTTGGAAGAATGGAAAAAAAGTAAATGGAAGGTGGGGAAGAAAAGAGAAAGACGAAAATGGAGCAAGGAATGAAGTATTAAACAATGGAAGGATGGAAAGAAGGAAAGTGAGAAGGAAGAAAGAAAGTTAGAAAAAAGGAAAGGGGGGGAATGATAAATAAAAGGAAGGAAAGAAGGAAATAAGGAGAGAAAAAAGGAAAAGGATAAAAGAAAAAGAAAAGAAGAGGAAGGAAAAAAAGGAAGAGGAAGGAAGAAAGAGGAAGAAAAGAGAAAGGAAGGAATGGGAAGGAAGAAAGAGGGGGGGAGGAAGGAAGAAAGGAAAAGGAAATAAGGAAAAAAGAAAGAGGAAAAATGGAAGAAGGAGGAAAGAAGAAGAAGAAAGGAGATTGAAGGAGGAAGAGAAACAAAAGAAAAGAAAGGAAGAAAGTAAAGAAGTGGAAGGAAAAGTTAAAGGATGAAGAGGAATGAAAGAAAAGGAAGGAACAGGAAGTAATGAAGAAAAAGGAAGGAAGAGAAAGGAGGGAAAAGGAAGAAAGGAAAGAAAGGAAGAGAAAGAAAAAAGAGAAAGGAAGAAAAAAGGAAGGGGAAGAAAGAAACAAAAAGGAAGCGAAGGAAGAACGAGAAAGAAAAGAAGAGAAAGGAAGGTCGAGGTAGAAAAGAAGAGTAAGTAAGAAAGAAAGAAAGAGGAAAGAGGAGGAAAGAACAGGATGGAAAAGAAGGAAAGAAGGAAAAAGGAAGGGAAGGAAGAGGAAGAAAGTAAAAAAGTGAAAGGAGGAAGAGGAACGAAAGAAAAGGAAGGAACAGAAAGGAATGAAGAAAAAGGAAGGTAGGAAGAGAAAGGAGGGAAGAGGAAGAAAGGAAAAGGAAGGCAGAAAAGGGAAGAAAAGAAGAGTAAGGAAGGAAGAAAGAAAGTGAGAATAAAAAAAAGGAAGGAATAGGAAGGAAAAAAGATGAAGGAATAAAAAGGAAGGACGAAGTAGAAAATAAGAGAAAGGAAGATCGAGGTAGAAAAGAAGAGAAAGAGGAAAGGGGAGGAAGGAAGAGGATGGAAGAAAAAGGAAAAAAGGAAGAGAAGGAAGAGAAAGAAAGTAAAGAAGTGGAAGGAAAAAGTTAAAGGAGGAAGAGGAACAAAAGAAAAGAAAGGAACAGGAAGGAATGAAGAGAAAGGAAGGAAGAGAAAGGAGGAAAGAGGAAGAATGGAAAAGAAAGGGAGAAAGAGGAAGAAAAGAAGAGAAAAAAAGGAAGGATGAAAGAGAAAGAAAGGAAGGAATAGGAAGGAAGAAAGATGAAGGAATAAAAAGGAAGAACGAAGTAGAAAATAAGAGGAAGGAAGGTCGAGGTAGAAAAGAAAAGAAAGAAAGGACGAGGAAAGAGAAGAAAGGAAGAGGATGGAAGAAGAAGAAAAAAAGGACGAGAAGGAAGAGAAGAAAGGGAAAGAAAGTAAAGAAGTGGAAGGAAAAAGTTAGAGGAGGAAGAGGAACAAAAGAAAAGGAAGGAACAGGAAGGAAGAGAAAGAAGGGAAGAGGAAGACAAGAAAAGAAAGGGTGGAAGGTGAAGAAAAAAAGAGAAAGGAAGAAAGAGGAAGAAAGAAAGGAAATAAGAGAAAGGAAGGAATAGCAAGAAAGAAAGAGGAAGGAAGAAAAAGGAAGGACGAGGTAGAAAAGAAAAGAAAGGAAGATCGAGGTAGAAAAGAAGAAAGAAAAAAGAAGGAGGAGGAAGAAGATGGAAGAAAAAGGAAAAAAGGAAAAAACGAAGGGAAGGAAGAGGAAGAAAGTAAAGAAGTGACAGGAAAAAGTTAAAGGAGGAAGAGGAACGAAAAAAAGGAAGGAACAGAAAGGAATGAAGATAAAGGAAGGAAGAAAGGAAAAAAGGAAGGAAGACAAAGAAAAGAAGATAAAGAAAGAGGAAGAAAAAAAGTGGAAATAGGAAGAAAGAAAGAGGAAGGAAGAAAAAGGAAGGACGAGGTAAAAACAAAGAGAAAGGAAGGTCGAGGTAGAAAAGAAGAGAAAGAAAGCAAGAGGAAAGAGGAGGAAGGAATAGGATGCAAGAAGAAGAGAAACAGGAAAAAAGGGAGGAAGGAAAAAAAGAAGAGAAGAGATAAAAAGGAAAAGAAAGGAAGAAAGAGGAAGAAAAGAAAAATAAGAAAGAAAGGAAGAGGAAGAAAAAATGAGGAAATAAGGGAAAGGAAGGACTAGCAAGAAAGAAAAAGGAAAAACGGGGCAGAAAAGAAGCAGGGGAAAGAAAGAGGAAGAAAGGAAAAAAAAGGAAAGAGGAGGAAGGAAGAGGACGAAAGAAGGAGAAGAAAGGGGAATTGAGAGGAAGAAAAGAAAGAGGAGAAAGGAAGAAGTAAAAAGAGGAAAAGGAACGAAAGAAAATGAAGAAAGAGAAAGGAATGAAGAAAAAGAAAGAGAAAGAAAGAAAAAGAAATGCGTGGAAAGAAAAAAAGATAAAAAAAAAAGTTGAAGTAGAAAAAAAGAGAAAGAATGAATAAATAAATAAAGAATAAAGTAATAAAAAAAGAATTAAGAGAAAAATAATAAAAGTAGAAATTAAGTGGAATTAATAAAATAAAGAATTAACAAAAAGAAAGAAGAATAAAAACAAGAAGAAAAATAAAATAAAAAAAAGGAAAAGAAGAAAAAGGAAGAAGAAAGAAGGAAGAAAGAGAAAAGAAGAAGAATAGAGAGAAGAGAAGAAAGAAAAATAAGAAAGGAGAAAAAAGAAAGAAAGAAAAAGGATAGAAAAAAGAAGAAAAAAGAAGAAAGGAAAGGAAAAAAGAAAAGAAAGAAAGAAAGAAAAGAAAGAAGAGGAAGAAAGAAAGAAAAAAAAGAGAAAAGAAAGGAAGAAAGCAAGAAAGAAGAGAAGAAAGAAAAAGATAGAGAGGTAGAAAAGAAAGAAAGAGAAAAGAAGAAAAAAAGAAAAAAGAGAAAAGAGAGGAAAGAAAGAAGAAGAAGAAGAAGAAAGAAAAGAAAGAAGAAAAAGGAAAAAAGAAGAAAAGAAGAAAAGAAAGAATTGAGAGAAAAAATAAGAAAAAAAAAGAAAGAGGAAAAAAAAAAAAAAAAAAAAAAAAGAAGAAAAAAAGAGAAAGTAGGAAAGGGAAAATGGAAAAAAAGGAAAAAAGGAAGAGGAAGAACGAAAGAGGGAATAAGAGAAAGGAAGGAATAGGAAAAAAGAAAGAAAAAGGAAAAAGTATGAAGGAAGAGGATGGAAGAAGGAGAAGAAAAGGAAAAACAGGAAAGAAGAGAAAGGAAGAAGAGGAACAAAAAAAAAGGAAGGAAGAGAAAGAAATGAAGAGAAAGGAAGATAGGAAGAGAAAGAAGGGAAGGAAAAGGGAGGAAGAAAGAGGAAGAAAAGATGAAAGAAGGGAGAAAGGAAGAGGAAGAAAGCATGAGGGAATAAGAGAAAGGAAGAAATAGAAAGAAAGAAAAAGGAAGGAAGAGGAAAGAAGGAAGAGGAAGAAACAAGAGGTAGAAGAAAGAGGATGGAACGAGAAGGAACAAAGGAAAGAAGGAAGAAGAACGAGGAAGGAAGGAGGAAAGAAGGAGAAGGAAGAAAAAGAAAAGAAGAGGAAGGAAGGAAGAAAGGAAGGAATAAAAGACGAAAGGAAGAAAGGGGAGGAACAAACAAATCAAGAGAGGAAACAAAAAATAAAGAAGAAAGAAATGATGAATGAACGAAAAATTAAAGGAAGAAAAAAGGAAAGGAAAGGAGGGAAAAGAGAGAAAAGTCAAAAGGATAAATGGAAGGAAGAAAGAAAAGATCGCTGCACGAAAAAAAAAAAGATGATGACAGATTTTGGTGGTCCTTGGTTATCTTCAAAAATTGAAATACAAATCTTGTCCCCTGAAACCAAGAAAGATTAAAAAACACAACAATGATTGCTCTAACGCGTTTCAATAGCCAAGCTATCATCTTCAGAGAGATACTCATGGCAGATTTGACAGAAGTAAATGGAATACATTTTTCTTCAAATTCTTGATGTTAAATAAATTTACTGATTTTATTTTACCAAAAAAGGACCCACTATAAAGCGAAATTAACTTCAAATTTGCGAATAATAATAAATTAGTTTAAAATTTGGGAATGGAAAACTGTTTTAGTGCGAAATGGTTGCAGTTGCATTTAACTTGTTGATGTGGTCTTACTAATCAACCGAACTCATAAATCCTTGTGGTAAAAAATTTTGACTTTGCTAGAAAGCACTGTTTGTTCCAAGGCGATCATATATCAAATCACGAGAAACAATTTTTGAACCATTTTACAAATAATTTTTCAACCAAAGTTTTTATTTATTTTGATTCTGCATAATATTAAGGTGCGAATTACTTTGATTACATTTAACCCTCGAGGGCATTTACCTACGCAGTCATACAATCCGTTTTGCGGCGTCCAAAGCGTCCGATGTTTGTGTACATTTCACAGAAGTACACAGCGACCCCCAATAAATCGCATTTAAACGCAATTGAGTTTTGAAATCGATTAAAAGAGGCGACGAGAGCTAAGGGTCGGTGCAGCATCGGCATAACGGTCGTTATATGTTAAATGCACATCGGCGAACGAGCAATAAAGAGCATGTAGAGTGAATGTGCGACCATAAATAACCCATTAAGGGACGATGCGGACCCCTCGTTTCGCGAAACTATGACAAACCGGGGTCCTTCGGGACCACTCATGCGGAAACGCGCGACTGCTGCCCCCGCGATGTCTTCTTGTCAACGGAGATCGTAAACCAGATTCGCCAGCGTCTGATAAATTATCTTTGCATCCAGACGGAGGATTTTGTCTACAAAACTTTTTTGTTAGTCGTTAATAGTTGCTGAGAATGAGGAAGCTATTCAAGATATCTAAAAATAGTTGGACGATTTATGTTAAAATTGTTTTATAGGAATCGAAGTGAATGCGCTATTGATTTCATCTAAGTTTTAGTAAACTGGTGCATGTGGTTCATTAGAACAAGCGACATGTAGGATGCGAAGTTTGTGGCCTCAACTTTCAATAATAATCGGTGGGCAGAGGTATTTCTTTATATCGCTGCTGCTCCCACGTTCTTTGCAAGATAAAAATACAAATATGGAATTGGCAGCTGATCCTGGATGACTTTATGGAACATTTTAAGCTAACAATAAAATTTAAATTCGCCAATAAATTAAGATTTGTGTGTCCATTTGAAATTTCCAAGAAATACTTTTTTGGAAGTTCGCAAAAAATATTTTTACTGAAATTATTGCGACTCTTCATAAAATGTTGGTTTAAGAGAAACAAGAAATTTTCCGAGTCAAAAGAAAACGAATTTCGATAAAGCGGACGAAATTTCCAAAATTATTTTTCTCATTGTTTTCATTTTTTTATTTAAATCCTAAAAAATAAATAACGACGCATCCACAAAATTAATGTTCATCAATGTTCATTTATGTCGTTGTTTTCATTACTGAAAAATCTAGAACTATGGAAGTAGTATCTGGCGTAGAAAAAGCCAATAAAACATGAATGAAAATAACACTACTTAGCAAAGAAGATATAGAGAATATCTAATGTGGTTATTATACCAATAAATTTCATTAAACACTGTTTAATCTGGATTCGCTTTAGCTTCTAATAAAGGTGTGTTTAGAACCATTTCGCATGGTGAGGGCTAAAAAGATCAACTATTTTCTTATCCTTGAAAAATAAATTTAAAATTGCTCATTTGACCGTTAAATGCTCTTGTTGTGACTTGATATAAGTTGCTGTGGTCTCGAGTTTATCAGAGGGTAAATCGAATCAAATTTTCCCTTATCTATCACTCCGACTAACTAAATGAATGGAATTTTCCCCATAAATAAGTTTTATCACATCGGAAATTTGTCAGTCTAACATGCAATGCAATATCTAAAATTGCGACTGTTTTATCTGAAAGCTTTTATTAACGGAACGCTAACGCGTAGACGGTTTAGGGGTTACAATTGGCGAGTGTTTCTATCTATCAATCTGCGAGGCACTCGGGCCATATCCATATATCTTCCGAGTCGTTATGGATATGAATAACTTTGTCAGTTTTGGGGTTCTTTCTCCCTCTTGTTGTAATGAAATCATTTCTAAGATAGTGCAACAAACAAACTTTCAATCGGTATCGGTCCCTTAATCTTGTTATTACATTGGATTGGTATCTGCAATCTATCGAATGAGAAGTGGAAGTAGAAGTTTACTGAAATTCTACTTTTTGGCTTCTACTGTAACTCTCACATGTCCATTAATAATTATTAAAGCAATTTTAGGCACTAAAACCATTTTTTTTGTAGAACGGACTTGTCCTTGGTTATCTTTAAAAATTGGTCTGCAAATCTTGTCCCCTGAAAACAAGAAAGATTAAAAAATACGACAAACCCGTTTCGATAGCCAAGCTATCATCTTCAGAGGGAAGATGAAGATGATTCTTCAGAGGGATACTATCTCTTTGATTTTCTCCATTAGAACAATTTTCTTGAGATTTCGGACTTATTTTGAAATGTTGTCTTTTTTTGAAATTCGTGTGTACATTTTTTTGTAAATTTGTTCTTTTTTATAATTTAAGTTTTTTTTCAATTCTTCTTGTTGTCGAAACTTTAATTTATTATCAAATGTCGATGTTTTTTTTATCAAAATTTAATTTTTTTTAGGAAATTTTCAATTTTCTGTCATAATTTTGACTTTTTTTTTTACAAAATTCGATATTTTTAATGCGTTGGTTTAGTAGATATTAAAAGGCTTAAAAGAATAAAAAATATGGAACATTTTGATATCTTTGGAATTATGGCAAGTTTGTTTTTTATATTTTCTTAGTTCAACTTTAATTTCGTTGTTTTTTTTTTAATGATGAGCCAATGGAAAGTAATGCTTTTGTAATAATGCATTTTTTGATTTATTATGGAAATGTTTTAAGTGAAAGATTCCAGGTTTTATGTCTCTTCTCTTAATTTTTGGTTTAGATTTTAGCATCCATCGGTCCGTCCTTCCTTCTTTACTTCGTTCCTTCGGTCCATTCTTCCTCCTTTCTTTGTTTCTTCCTTTCTTCCTTCTCTTTCTGCTTTCCTCTTCTTCTTTTCTTCCACTTCTTCCTCTCTTCCTCTTCTTATTTCCTTCCTCTTCTTCTTTCCTTCCTTCCTCTTTTTTCTTCATTCGGTCCTCTTCTTTCCTTCTTCCTTCTTTTTCTTTCTTCAGTCCTTTTTCTTCCTTCCTCTTCTTCCCTCCTCTTTTTATTTCCATTCTAACTCTTCTTCCTCCCCTTCTTCCTTTATTCTTTTCTTTCTTCTTTCCTTCCTCTTCTTCCTTTCTTCCTTCCTCTTCTTCCTTCCTTCCTCTTCGTCCTTTCTTCCTTCTTCTTTCTCTTTTCTTTTTTCCTTTCATTCCTTCCTCTTTTACCTTCCTCCCCTTCTTTCTTTCTTTCCTTCCTCTTCTTCCTTCCCTTCTTCGTCTTCTTTTTTTCTTCCTTCCTTCCCATTCTTCCTTTCTTTCTTCTTCTTTCCTTCCTTTCTTTTCTTCGTTCCTTCCTTCCTCTTCTTCTTTTCTTCCTTCTTCTTCATTCCTTTCTCCTTTACCTTCCCCTTCTTTCTTTCCTTCCTTCCTCTTTTTTTTTCGTTTCTCCTCTTATTCTTTTCTACCTTTCTCCCTTCCTCTTTTTCCTTTCTTCCTTCTTCTTCTTTCCTTCCTTCCTATTCTTCCTTCCTCTTTTATCTTTCTCCTCTTCTCTCTTCCCTTCCTCTCCTTCTTTCTCTTCTTCTCTTCTTCCTTCCCCTCTCTTCTTCCTTTTCTTCGTTCCTTCCTTCCTACCTCTTCTTCTTTTTTCCTTCTTCTTTCCTTTCTTCCTCTTCTTCCTTTCTTCCTTCCTCTTTTTCCTTTCTTCCCTCTTCTTCTTTCCTTCCTTTCTTTTCTTCCTTCCTCTTTTACCTTCCTTCTCTTCTTTCTTTTTTTTCCTTCCTTTCCTTCTTCATCTTCTTCTCTTTTTCTTACTTCCCTGTCTTCCTTTTCTTCATTTCTTCCTTCCTTCCCCTTCTTCCTTTCTTCCTCTTTTACCTTCTTCTTCTTCTTTCTTTCCTTCCTTCCTCTTCTTTCTTCCCTTCTTTCCTCTTCTTTTTTTCCTTCCTCTTCTTTTTTCCTTCCTCTTCTTCCTTCTTCTTCTTTTCTTTTTTCCTCTTCTTCCTTCCCTTCTTCGTCTTCCTCTTTTCTTCCTTCCTTCCCCTTCCTCCTTTCTTTCTTCTTCTTTCCTTCCTTCCTTCCTCTTCTTCTTTTATTCCCTCTTCTTCGTTTCTTCCTTCCTCTTCTTCCTTCCTCTTCTTCATTCCTTTCTCCTTTACTCTTCCCTTTCTTCTTTCTTTCCTTCCTTTCTCTTCTTTCTTCCCTTTCTCCTCCTATTCTTTTCTTTCTTCCTTGTCTTCCTTTCTTCCTTCTTCTTCTTTCCTTCCCTCCCTTCTTTTTTCTTTCCTTCTTTCCTCTTTCTTCCCTTTCTCCTCTTATTCTTTTCTTCCTTCCTTGTCTTCCTTTCTTCCTTCTTCTTCTTTCCTTCCCTCCCTTCTTTTTTCTTTCCTTCTTTCCTCTTCTTTCTTCCCTTTCTCCTCTTATTCTTTTCTTCCTTCCTTGTCTTCCTTATTCCTTCTTCTTCTTCTTTCCTTCACTCCTTTTCTTTCTTCCTCTTTTACCTTTCTTCCTTCTTCTTTCCTTTCTTCCTTCTTTCCTTCCTCTTTTTCCTTTCTTCCCTCTTCTTCTTTCCTTCCTTCTTTTTCTTCCTTCCTCTTTTATCTTTCTTCTCTTCTCTCTTCCCTTCCTCCCCTTCTTTCTCTTCTTCTCTTGTTCCTTCCTCTCTCTTCTTCCTTTTCTTCGTTGCTTTCATCCTACTTCTTCTTTCTTTTTTCTTTTTTCCTTCTTCTTTCCTTCCTTCCTCTTCTTCCTTCCTTCCTTTCTCTTTTTCCTTTCTTCCCTCTTCTTTTTTCCTTCCTCTTTTACCTTTTTCCTCTTCTCTCTTTTCTTCCTCCCCTTCTTTCTCTTCTTCTCTTCTTCTCTTCTTCCTCCCTTCCTCTTCTTCTTTTCTTCGTTTCGTCCTTACTACCTCTTCTTCCTTTCTTCCGTCTTCTTTCCTTCCTTCCTCTTCTTCCTTCCTTCCTTACTCTTTTTCCTTTCTTCCCTCTTCTTTTTTTCTTCCTTTCATTTCTTCCTTCCTCTTTTACCTTCCTTCTCTTCTTTCTTTCTTTTTTTCCTTCATTTCCTTCTTCATCTTTTTCTCTTTTTCCTTCCTTCTCGTCTTCCTTTTCTTCGTTTCTTCCTTCCTTCCCCTTCTTCTTTTCTTCTTTCTTCTTATTTCCTTCCTTTCTTCCGCTTTTACCTTCCTCTTCTTCTTTCTTTCCTTCCTTCTTCTTCTTCCTTCCGTTCCTTCTCTTCTTTTCTTTCTTCCTTTCTTCCTTCTTCTTCTCTTATTCCTTTCTCTTCTTCCTTCCCTTCTTCCTCTTCTTCTTTTCTGCCTTCCTTCCTTACTGTTCTTCCTTTTTTCCTGCTTCTTCTTTCCTTCCTTCCTCTTTTTTCTATTCTTCAATTCTTTTTTTCTCTCCTTCCTTCCTCTTCTTCTTTCCTCCCTTTCTCTTCTTCCTTTTTCTTTTCTTTTCAATTCAGCAGGCCAGTAAAACACATCAACAAGTTGAATACAGTTGGAACCAATTTACTCTAGAAATTTTCCATTCCCGAATTCGGCACTAATTTTATCATTAAAAGTCTTGAAAAATTGGAAAAAAATGTTGCTTTATAGTAGGGTCATCTTTGGTAAAATTAAATTACTATTTTTTTTTAGCTTCAATGAAGAACCATATACTCGTTTTTGTGTAATTTGTCATCATGCTCTCCTTTGGTGCATCCATCTCTTCTTCCGTTCTTTTATTCATCTTTCTGACTTTTCTCTTTTTATCTTCTTTCCTTCTCTTATTCCTTTCTTTATTTTTTAGTTGGTTGTTTCTTGTTTCTATTGTTTCTTCTTTCTTCCCTTTTATCATTCCTTTCAACTATTTTTTATTCGTTTATTTCTTCTTTATTCCTTCCTTTCGTCTTCTTTTTTCTCTTTCTTTCTCTTTCTTCCCCTTTTTTCTTTTCCTCCTTCCTTACTCTTTTACATTTCTTTTTCTTCTATTTTCCTCTTCTTTCTTCCTTCATCTTCTTCCTTTCTTCTTCTTCCTTCCTTCTGATTCCATCCTTTTTCTTCTTATTTCGACTCATCTTCTTCCTCTTCCTTCGTTCCTAATTTCTTTGTTTCTTCCTTCTTTTCTTTCATCCTTTCTTTCTTCCTTTTTTATTTTCTTCCCTTTTTCCTTCATTGGCATATTTCGTTCTTCCATATTTCCTTCCTTTCTTCTTTGTTTGTTTCCACTCTTCATTCCTTTCTTCTTTCGCTTCTTTCTTCCCTGCTTCCAACCTTCTTTCGTTCCTTCCTTTCTTCTTACCTTCCTTTCTTTCTTTATTCTTTCTTCCTTTTTTATTTCCTTCTTTCCTTTCTTTGTTTCCTTACTTTCTTCCTTCCATACTTTCTTCACCTCTTTCTTTTTTCCTTTTTTATTTATTTTCCCTTCTCCAATACTTCTGTCATTTCTTAATTTCTTCTTTCTTTTCTTCCTTTTTTCCTGCTTTATTTCTTCCTTCCTTCCTTCCTCGTTTAATTCGACTCTTCATTCCTTCCTTAGTTTCTTCTTTCCATATTTCCAACCTACTTTCCCTAGTTTCTTCATTCCATACTTCCGACCTTCCTTCATCCCAACGTTCCTTTCTCTCTTTTTTATTTTTTGTTTTCTTCCTTTCTTCCTTCCTTCCCCCTTCTTTGCTGCTTTCGTCTTTTTTTCGTTTTCTTTCAATTTAAATTTTTCTCTCTCTCTCTCCCTCTCTCTCTCTCTCTCTCTCTCTTTCTTCTCTCTCTCTTTCTCTCTCTCTCTCTCATCTCTCTCTCTCTCTCTTTCTTTCTCTCTCTCTCTCTCTCTCTCTCTTTCTCTCTCTCTCTCTTCCTCTCTCTTTCTTTCTCTCTGTCTCTTTCTCTCTCTCTCTTTCACCCCCCTCTCTCTCTCTTTCTGTCTCCCTCTCTCTCTCTCTCCCGTTTTTTTTAAAATGGAAATTTCACATTCTGACAATTTTCGAACTTTTTCTGAAAATTGCGAGCTTTTCTATCACTTTGATTTTTTAATGTTCAATTTTTTTTCAAGTTTCTTCATATTTCTCAGCATTTTGACTATTTTTAGGAAATGTAACTTCTTGTTAAATTCCATTTTATTCTGAAAAATATCAATTTTTTCTTAAAATTTGACTTTCTTCGTTAAAAATTCGACAATTTTCTCGAGGTTTCGGGATTATCTTCAAAATTTGTCTTTTTTTGAAAGTCGTATGTATAATTTTTCTTAAAATTTGTTCTTTTTTATAATTTGAGTTATTTTAAATCGTCTTGTTGTCGAAACTTCAAATTATTCTCAAAATTCGACGAATTTTTCATCGAAATTGACATTTTTCTAAATATTTTCCAATTTTTTTATCATATTTTTGACTTTTTTTTCACGAAATTCGATTTTTCGTACAATTTCTTCATTTGTTTTCGATATTTTGACTTGTTTTGGTTTTTTCTTCTTTTCTTCTGCGTTTGCTTCGACCCTTTATATCTTTCTTAGTTCCTTCGTTTATTCTTTTCATATTTCCGACCTTCTTTCCTCAGTTTCTTCATTCCATACTTCTAACCTTCTTTGCTTTTCTCCTTCCTTTCGTCCCGTTTCTCTTTCTTTCTGCCTTTCTTTCTTCCTTCCTCCTCCTACCTACTTTTCTCTTCTTTCTCTTTCTCCTTTCATCTTCTCCTGCGCTTTCTCCTTTTTCGCCTTCTTCTTTTCCCATTTTTTCTTTTCCTGCTAAATATTATTTTCCTCTTCCTCTTCCTCTTCCTCTTCCTCTTCATATTCCTCTTCCTCTTCCTCTTCCTCTTCCTCTTCCTCTTCCTCTTCCTCTTCCTCTTCCTCTTCCTCTTCCTCTTCCTCTTTCTCTTTCTCTTCCTCTTCCTCTTTCTCTTCCTCTTCCTCTTCCTCTTCCTCTTCCTCTTCCTCTTCCTCTTCCTCTTCCTCTTCCTCTTCCTCTTCCTTTTAGTCTTCCTCTTTCTCTTTCTCTTTCTCTTCTCTTCCTCTTCCTCCTCTTCTTTTCCTCTTCTCTTCTCTTCTTTCCTCTTTCTCTTTCTCTTCTCTTCTCTTTTTTCTCTTCTCTTCTTCTCTTCCTCTTCCTCCTTTCCTCTATCTCTTTCTCTTTCCTCTTCCTTCCTCTTTTTTCCCTTATCTTTACTCTTCCTCTTCATCTTTTCCTTTTCTTTTTCTCTTTATTTCTTCTTATCTTCTTTCTTTCTTTTCTCTTTCTCTTTCTCTTCTTTCTCTTTTCTTTTCTCTTTCTCTTTTCTTCCTTTCCTTTTCCTCTTATCCTCTTCCTCCTTTCCTTTTTCTCTTTTCTCTTTCTTTTCTCCTTCTCTCTCCTTCTTCTTCTTCTCTTCTTTTCTCTCTCTTCTTTTCTTTTTCTTTCTCTCTCCTCTTCTTTCCTTTTTCCCTCTTTTCTTTCTTCTTTTTTCTCTTTCTTTTTTTCTTTTTTCTTCCTCTTTCTTTCTCTTTCTCCTTCTCTTCCTTCTTCCTTCTTTTCTTTCCTCTTTTTCTTCTCTTCTCATTTTTCTTCCTTTTGTTTCTTTTCTTTCTTCTTCTCTTCTTTTCTTCTCCTCCTTCTTCTTGTTTTTCTCTTTATTCTTCTCTTTCTCTTTCTATTACTTCTTCTGGTACTCCTCCACTTTTTTCCCCTATTCTTTTTGTTTTTCTTTCTGTTGGCCTTTTTCTTCTATTTTGTTCTTCTTCTTCTCATTCTTCTTCTCCTCCTTTTGCTTCTCAGTCTTCTTTTTTTCCTCTTCCCATTTTTCCCTTCTCCTTTTTCTTCTCCTTCCCATTCTACTCTTCCTCCTTCTTCTCCTCCTCCTCCTCCTCATTCTCATCTTCTTCTTCTTCCTCCTCCCCCTTCTTCTTTTTCTTCTACTCCCCCTCCTTTTGCTTTCTTTTCTCATTCTTCTTCTCCTTCTCCCCCTCCGCATTTTTTCGCATTCTATTTTTTTCCCGTTTCTTCTCAATCTTTTTCTCAAACTTCTTCTTGTTCTTCTCCTTCTCATTCTCCTTGTCCTCTTCCTTCTCCTTCCTTTTCTCCTTCTTTTCCTTCTCAATTTTTTTCGTCTTCTCAGTCTCTTTTTTCTTTTTCTTCTCCTTCTCATTTTTCTTCTTCTCCTTTTTCTTCTCCTTCTCATTTTTCTTTTTCTCCTCTTCCACTTTCTTCTCTTTTTCATTCTTCTTCTTCTTCATCTTTTACTTCTTAATTATCTTCTTCTTCTTTTTCTTCTATTCCTCTTTCTTTTCCCGTCTCATCTCCTTTCCATTTTAATTCTCCTGCTTTTTCCTCTTTTTCGCAGTATTTTTCTTCTTTTTTTTCCTTATCAATGTTCTTTTTCTTCTTCTCCTCCTCCTCTCCCCTCCTCCTCCCCCTTCTCATTCTTCTTCTTTTCCTTTTCCTTCTAAATCCTTTTCTTCTTTCTTCTCACTCTTCTTCTTCTTATTATTATTATTCTCCCGTCCTTCTATTTTCTCTTCTTCTCCTCTTCCTCCTTATTTTTCTTCTCAATCTTCTTCTTCTCAATGTTCTCCTTTTCTTCTCCTCCTCTTCCCCCCTCCTTTTTCTTTTCGTTCTTCTTCTTCTACTACCCCTCCTCCTCCTTCTCCTTTCTCGTCTTCTTTTCAATTTACTTCTTTTCTTCTTCAGAAAATTTTGTTGAATTCGAAAATCAGAAAATTCTCAAAAGAAAACAAAGCTATCATAATTTTCTCAGTAATTATCCAACAGGAGACTGCGCCTCTAAAGAATTTTTCGCAAACCAAGAAAACATTCTTCAGGTTGTTTTTTAAATCCGACAACAAATAAGGAAGTTGCAGCTGATTTTTGAAGCCTTTCCTTTTTTTTTTTTTGTTAATAAAATCTAATCAGGACGATATTCAATTGTTTTCGTAGATGCGTATTGACGGGCATACAATTCTGCACTACTTTGTCCACTTAACCGATTTTTTATCTCCACTAATAACGAAGATACCCATGTCCAGTGAAACACACTGTATATTTGTATTTAGCGAACCCAAAAACCAATTACAATTATATTTTTTTAGCAAAAATAAATCAAATTAAATGTATATAAATATTCTCTCATCAAAAGTTAAATTTAAAATATAAATATAAATTTTACAAATTTTTTTAAAAAAATTCTCTGCAATTTTAATAGTATGTAATGTTTTTGATTTTAAATAATAATTAAAGATTTCTCCTTTTTATTATCTCGACTATATCGTATTCTTTACTAATTCGTTTGAATGAAACACTGAAATTAAAAGCTTAAAGTCAAATAAAAGAATATTATGTTCCTCAGATCGGAGGCCGGCTCCGCCGCTGGCGTCCGAAAGCTTCCGCATCTCTCCGCTGGAGGGCGCCAGCCTTGCAAGACAGTCGAAATCTTAAACGAGTTGGGCGTGTTAGTTTAGCAAAATAGCTAAATTAAATGTGTGTTTTTGAAGCGATGTGAATCAGGATAATCGAATAAGGTGAGTCAAAGCTCATTTAATCACACGACCACCCGAAACCCCCGAAAATTCGCCCGGCATTAGCGCAATATCTCAGAAAAATCGCCCATCGAGTAATCATCTGCTCTGTATCCTTAAAACGAAAGCATCATTTTATTGGTTAAAATCGCAGCTTTGGCTTTGTTTTATTTTCTGTATCGATTTATTCGGGTGTTGGGGATGGGGAGGATGTGGCGGAATTGGTTAAAGTCGTCGGTTTTTGTTTATGCCCATTTATGGATGTAAAACTCTGTGCTTAATTTGGTGTTTTGACAGCTGGCGAGTGTTTTTTTTTTGCATCTTGATTTTATTGGTATCCGGTCGGGGTGTTATTGATTTTGCGGATGAGATTTATTCGTGCCGAGTGTTTATCGGTTTGATTTATTATATTATAAAAAAAAAGTGAGCCAGCTAATCAATATTTCTGACGTTGGCTTTATTTATATTCCGACGCACCAGGGTCTGCCCGAAAAGCCGCTTAAATGGGCGCCCAGTGGCGTAACGATCCCGGGGGCGGGTTCAGCAGGGGTTAACGAATCGTATGTAATTTGTAAGAATTTAGAATCTAACGTTATGTAGAATTGTGAGATTTATATTAAAAAACGCACTATATTAAACCTTCCGCGATCAATACGAGAATATTATTTTTCATCTGTCATATTTCGATCGCAACAATCGGGGGAAATCTCGTATTTAAAAAGCTAGGATGGTGCTTAAGTAAGGCTAAAGTTGTCTATTTTAATGATGAACAATAAAGATGTCTAAGGTATAAATATCATACTTAATCAAATAGTAATAATAATAAAAATTTCTAATATTTCTGCCAATAATTTAACCTAACCTCAAAAATGGAGTAATTGGGACTTTTGCGTTAATCCTGTGTAATCGTCATCTATCGTTTCCGTTTTTATGACTAAAAAGGGAAACTTAAGATAAAATATTTAACGTTGTTTGTTTGGTGTGTACTGCAGTGTAATGTACTATAAATAAACATTTAAGGAAACGCCTGTTTAATTCCAGGAGGGATATATCTTATCTTCATTGAATATTTGGAAACGTTACTCCTATGTTGATTAAAGGTAGCCATTGATATAAAACAGTGACTTTTGAATGCGTGTCTGTTTTTCATCAATGAAAAATGTTGTTGATTTTTCGTATATCTTACCTGATAAGATTTCAATATTTATAACAATTCGACGTTAGTTTATATGCACTAAAAAGGGCAAACTATCAAGAGATAATTAGCGAAGTTTTGGGAAATATTAAAAACTTTCTTGTACTGCAATAATTAAATTAAAAAAATTCGTGAATATTCTCGAAAATGGAAAATTCAAAACGTAAATGCAATAACAAAATTAATGTTGAGAAGTTCACATTTTAACTTTTATGTAAATTTGATATTTGTTTCAAAAATTCCGTTTTTGAAAATTTCGACCTTGTTGAAAATTAGAATTTTTTATTTATTTATTTTTTCATATTTTTTACTTTTTTTTTTGTTTAATATTTGGACCTGTTTTCGAAATTTTGATTTTTTTTATCGAAGTTTTGACGTATTATTTTGAATATTTTTTAAAATTCCGATTCTTTTTAAATTAAGGGTTTTCTTAAAAATGTTTTTTGATTTGTTTTGGTTTTTTCTTCTTTCCTTCCCCGTTTGCTTCGACCCTTTATATCTTCCTTAGTTCCTTCGTTTCTTCTTTGCATATGTCCGACCTTCTTTCCTTAGTTTCTTCATTCCATACTTCTAACCTTTTTTGCTTTTCTCCTTCCTTTCGTCCCGTTTCTCTTTCTTTCTGCCTTTCTTTCTTCCTTTGTTCTCCTTCCTAGCTACTTTCCTCTTTTTCTCTTTCTCTTTCTTCTTTCATCTTCTACGTTTCCTCCTTTTTCGCCTTCTAATAATCCTTCTTTTCCCATTTTTTCCGTCTCCTGCTAAGTATTATTCTTCCTCTTCCTCTGTCCCTTTCTCTTCGTCTTTCTTTTTCTCTTTTTCGTCCTTTTCCTCTTCCTCTTTCTCTTCCTCTTCCTCTACATCTTCCTCTTCCTCTACATTCTTCCTCTTCCTCTACATCTTCCTCTTCCTCTTCTCTTCCTCTTCCTCTTCCTCTTCCTCTTCCTCTTCCTCTTCCTCTTCCTCTTCCTCTTCCTCTTCCTCTTCCTCTTCCTCTTCCTCTTCCTCTTCCTCTTCCTCTTCCTCTTCCTCTTCCTCTTCCTCTTCCTCTTCCTCTTCCTCGTCCTCTTCCTCTTCCTCTTCCTCTTCCTCTTCCTCTTCCTCTTCCTCTTCCTCTTCCTCTTCCTCTTCCTCTTCCTCTACATCTTCCTCTTCCTCTTCCTCTTCCTCTTCCTCTTCCTCTTCCTCTTCCTCTTCCTCTTCCTCTTCCTCTTCCTCTTCCTCTTCCTCTTCCTCTTCCTCTTCCTCTTCCTCGTCCTCTTCCTCGTCCTCTTTTCTTTTTCTCTTTCTCTTCCTCTTCCTTTTCCTCTTCCTCTTCCTTTTGCCTTTCCTCTTTCTTAGTTTTGACGTTTTATTTTGAATATTTTTTCAAAATTCCGATTCTTTTCAAATTGAGAGTTTTCTTAAAAATGTTAACTTTGAGAAATTTTGAATTGTTTGTAGATTTGACTTTTATTCAGAAAAATTCGACTTTTTACAAAAATATCGACTTTTGCAAAATTCAAATTTTGAAAATTGGGCTTTTTTCAAAATTTTTACTATTATTGTGACTATTAGAAAATTTTATTATAAATTTTCACTTTTTACCTTTCAAAATTTCGTCTTTCCAAATTTTGCATCTTCGACTTTTTTCAGAATTACGTCTTTTTTTTCGAAAATTGACTTTTTTGGAAAATTTATTTTTAAGACCTTTTTAAGAAAATCAATTGTTTTTTGGAAATTTCAACTTTCCAAATTTTGGTTTTTTTTGACCTTTTCGAAAATTTAACTTTTTCAAAATTTCGACTTAAATTTTATCGAAATTTTAACTTTCTTTGAAAATTTCGACCTTTTTTAATAGTTCGAATTTTTCAAAATTTCAATTTTTTTAAAATTTAGGCTTTTACAAAATTTAGTTTTTTTTCAAAATTTCTACTTTTGTTTCGAGATTTTTGTTGTTTTTACATCAAATATCAGAAACTACTAAGGATGCAATTTTGAAAGAGTAGGTTTTAGATTGTACAAAAGAAGCACTTTCATATGATACCCCACTTGACCATATGACCCCCTGCCCCCCTACTCCAAAACTACAAATCCCAGACGCACCGCTTTAGTTTTCTTGCAACATTGACGTGAATACTTATTAATAATATTTTTTCTGATTTTTTAACTTCTGTACTTTGGAGGTAGAGGGAGCAAATACCATATTTTTGCTGTTTTAACTTCGTAACTCGAAAATTACACAAGATAAAATTTTATAAACGTAAGTTTTAGAATGTACAAAAGAAGCCCTTTCATATGATACCCCACTTGACCATATGACCCCCTGCCCCCCTAGTCGAAAACTAGAAATCCTAGACGCACCGTTTCGGTTTCACTGTTCCATTGACATGATTACCTATTGGCATAATTTTTTCCAATTTTTTGACCCACATATTTAGGACGTAGAAGGAGGAAATAGCATATTTTTGCTGTTTTTACTTCGTACTCAAAAATTACGCAGAATAAAATTTTATAAAGGTAGGTTTTAGAATTTACAAAAGAAGCCCTTTCATATGATACCCCCACTTGACCATATGACCCCCTGCCCCCCTAGTCGAAAACTACAAATCCCAGACGCCGCGTTTCGGTTTCACTGTTCCATTGACATGATTACCTATTACCATAATTTTTTCCAATTTTTTGACCCACATATTTTGGAAGTAGAGGGAGGAAATAGCATATTTTTGCTGTTTTTACTTCGTAACTCTAAAATTACGTAGAATAAAATGTTATAAAGGTAGGTTTTAGAATGTACAAAAGAAGCACTTTCATATGATACCCCACTTGACCATATGACCCCCTGCCCCCCTAGTCGAAAACTACAAATCCTAGACGCACCTTTTCGGTTTTATTGTTCCATTGACACGATTACCTATTGGCATAATTTTTTTCCAATTTTTTGACCCACATATTTTGGACGTAGAGGGAGGAAATAGCATATTTTTGCTGTTTTTACTTCGTAACTCAAAAATTACGCAGAATAAAATTTTATAAAGGTTGGTTTTAGAATTTACAAAAGAATCTCTTTCATATGATACCCCACTTGACCATATGACCCCCTGCCCCCCTACTCCAAAACTACAAATACCAGACGCACCGTTTTAGTTTCCCTGCAATATTGACATGACTACTTATTAACATAATTTTTTCTGATTTTTTAACTTATATACTTTGGTGGTAGAGGGGGGAAATTGTATATTTTTGCTTCGCAACTCAAAAATTACGCAGAATAAGATTTTATAAAGGCAGATTTTAGAATGTACAAAAAAAGCACTTTCATATGATACCCCCACTTGACCATGGCCCCTTTTGCCCCCCTCCACGAAAAATAAATCACAGATAAACCGATTTATTTTTCCTGCAACATTTACAGCTGGCTACTTATTAACATAATTTTTTCTGATTTTTTAAACTATACTTTGATGGCAGGGGGGGGAATAGTATATTTTTGCTGTTTGTACTTCCTAACACAAAACTACTAGAATGGTCATTCGTAAAAGGTCGAAATTTTGAAAAAAAAAAATTCGAAATTCCGAGCAAATGTCGATGTTTTGAAAAGTTCCAATTCTAAGAAAATGTCAAAATGTTGACACAAGTGACATTAAAAAAAGGGAAAATTTCGAGAAAGTCAAAAATTTGAAGGGCCTTTTTCAATGGTCAAATATTTGAAAAGAATTCGAAATTCCGAGAAAACGTCGACCTTTAAAAAAAATTTCCAATTCCGAGCATATTTCAAAATTTTGAAAAAAAAGAAATTAAAAAAAGGAAATTTTCTAGAAAAAGTTAAAAATTTGGAATTTAAAAATAAGTCAAATTTTCCAAAAAAAAGATCACAAAATTTAAAAAAATCAAAATTAAATAAAAATTCGAATTTTTTCGAGAAAAAAAAGGGTATAAACAAAATTTTAAAAAGGAATGACATTTTGAAAGCTTAAAAAATTCAAAAAAGGTCATTTTCAGAAGTCAAAATGTCAAAAAGATCAGCTCTTAAAAAATGTGGAAAATTTTGAAAAAAGTGAAATTAGAAAAAACGGCCATGTCGAGAAAAATTCGAAAATCTGAAAAAAAAAGTTGTAATTTTCAAAAAAAAGTTGAAATTTCCAAAATTATCATTAAAAAAAATGAAATATTAATAAAAGGCAATTTTATTCGAAAAAGCAATATAAATAAATTTTCAACAAAGCCGGAATTTTTGCAATGTCAAAATATTTGAAAAAACTAGATTCAAAAAGTCAAAATTTCGATCGAAATTTCGGAAAAATCTCATTTTGGGAAAAAGCTTGAACTTTGTAAAAATTATCGAAATATAAATAGAAAATCGATTTTTTTGAAAAACAAAAAGTAAATAAATGTTCAATAAAAACGTGAAATTTTGAAATGTCTAAATTTTCAAAAAAGGCTACTTTCAATTAGTTAAAATTTTGAAATACAGAACTTGTCCCCTGAAACCAAGAAAGATTAAAAAACACAACAAAGGTTGCTCTAACGCGTTTCGACAGCCAAGCTGTCATTTTCAGAGAGAAAAAGAGTGTTTTTTAATCTTTCTTGGTTTCAGGTGACAAGTTTTGTATTTCAATTTTTGAAGATAACCAAGGACCACTCCGTTCCACCAAAGTTAAAATTTTAAAAAAAGTCGAAATTTCGGGAAAATGTCGTTTTGGGAAAAACTGGAACTTTTTAAAAATAATCGAAATATAAATAGAAAGTCGATTTTTCCAAAAAAAAAAGTAAATAAATGTTCAAAAAACATGGAATTTTGAAATATCTACATTTTCAAAAAAGGCTACTTTCGAAAAGTTAAGATTTTCAAAAAAGTCGTAAAAGTCGGGAAAATGTTATTTTGAGAAAAAAGGTCGAACGTTTTTTAAAATAACCGAAATTAAATAAAAAGTCTATTAAAAAAAATAAACAAATTTGTCCCAAAGTTGAAACTTTTAAATAGCAGAATTTTCTTAAATGGCTACTTTCAAAAAGTCAGAATTTTGAAAACAAAATCGAATTTTGAGAAAATGACATTTAGGAAAAAAGTCGAATTAAAAATAATAAATTTTGAAACAACTCGACTTTTTCGACAAAAATTTTGAAAAATCTAACTTTTTAAAAAAGTCGACATTTTTAAAAAAGGCGAAATTTTTAAAAAAGTTGACATTTTCAAAAAAGTCGGCATTTTTAAAAAATTGCTGCTTTTTGTCTTCCAAGCATAACCTAAGTTGTTTCTCATGATTTCAAAGTTGTGACGCAGCTGTCGCATTATCTAGCGACGTCGAAATCGCTCACGCCTCAAAATGGATTAATTTTCTTTTTTCAGCCTAAATTAGCGCATATTTGTCCCATTTATGCATCTTCTTTGAAAATAAGTATATTTTGACTGACTGGGAGTAGTTATATCGATAATCTTGTGCAATACAAATAAATCGTGTGTACTCTTCCAAGATAAGTCCAAAGCTTGGAGAGCGTCGAAATGTGGGTGTACGTACGCCTATGAGCTATCATCGGTTGATCATTGAAGGATTCAATGGTCATATTATTTACAACAAATTACCATAACCTTAATGAAATTATGCTAAACGTTTCACGAGTAATAACCGTAAATAATACACCATTTAATTTATTCGGTGAGGTAATCCAAATATTTAGGTGAACCACTAGGTTTCCTTGTACAACAGCAGTGTTTACATGTTTGAATCATAACCTGTTTGAGTTTGTCACACCGGAAACCCTGATATTAGATATTCTGGCTAAATCTTAAATATGTAAATAGAGATTTTTGTAATAATTAAATGTATCAATTCACCACTAACTAGTTAACGTGATATGACGTTCAGGTCATTTTACTCGCAACGATTAAAATCATAAGTAATCAAACCGCCTATGACGTAATTCGCCATGACACGAGCCGCCTAAAGAAAATATTTAACAATCGCCGATAAAGAAGCGTCAGGGCCTACTAAGACCGGTAGGCTTAATATAGATATTTTTATCTCGTCCCGACGAAGGCATATGGCCTGAAAATTACAATCAACTCACAATTCAACCGATCTGAAAATAGGATGCATTACACTAATTGGACTATTTCAGAGCATGAATCACGTCTAATATACAAACACAAGACTAGTGCCAGGTCGTAGAATGCCCCGGTGTCGCTTTCGTATACACATCTCGACAGGATCTGGATCTGGCATGACTAACTCGCCGGTATCGACAGCTTACATCGCCCCGCGAGTAAATCAGATAATTGGAATTTCCAAAAAAAAAACCATAATTTCTCAATTTTTTATAAACTGTTTTAAATATCGAAATAGAAAAATAAACCATCTCCGGTGGATATTTATCTTATTTGGGGGAAGTTGCCAGGCATTTGTTGGGTTCGGGGATGAATAAAAAAGGAGCAATTTCCGCAAACCGTATACTCATCAGTGGAAATGGTAAAACCCTTTTAGCAGCTCTAAATATCTGACGCAATAACCATAAATTAGGATGTTTTCGACGATCCCTATTAATTTCTCTGAAAGTTTTTCCTGCTGTCCGTTCAATTGGTCGATTACGCAATAGGAGAGCAAATCCGTCCGGCAATTTGTCTAATGAAATAGGGCATTAATAATTTCTGGTCTACCCAACCTAAAACAACTTCGAATCATCTTGAAAACCCCCTTATTTTATATTTAAATAAAATCTGCTACATTCCTGCAACTGGTGCGTTTTAATCCATTTAGTTAACATGCGTAATGTGACCAATTAAAAAAAATTATTACACGTAATACTTTTTTGAGTAAAACGCGATTGTCAAATTTTTACTTTGACAGTTCTTGGAAAAAAATAAGGTCAAAATCAATGCAATCAAATTGTTTAGCCTGGAGCTAAAATAAAATATTTCTGATATAACCTCGCAGGTTCCCAAAAACTTTCCCACTCGAATCCATCAAACAATAATTTTTTGTTGTCGACCCAAGATGCACAAACAAATTAATGGCCAACTACAGATAGTTCCTGTAAAGAGAAAGAAAATGGCGAAGATAATCAAGATAAGCTGCCGTGATGGAAGGCGTAAGGGGGGACGGTTTTGGGGGTGGCTGGGTCGACCTTCGGGGGTTGTTATGCTCTTATCGCGAGGGGAGTGAGGCGGCTCGGCGCCCGACAGTCGGTCTCGAGTTCCTAACCGGGCTGTCAGCCTAGCACAGCATCCAATGTTCCCCACCACCTTTGCACGTCCCGCAGGACGGCCGTGCTCGCAGGAATGTCGCCAATCTGGCGATGGTACACTTTTTACATCGATAGAACAATATCTTTGAGGGAACGCGGCCTACGGGGGCGATTTATGTCCAGAAAATTTAAATGACACTGAGCCAGCCTTAAGTATAGATTAAAATACGAAAATTAATAATTAGGAATTAAGATCAGGATAACTCGAATTTAATTTAATAATAATTACAGATTAAGATCAGGATAATTCGAATTTAATTTCTTTAAAACTTAAAAATACCTGAATAAGTTATGTCATATATAGTCCCCAATTTTTTCAGCGTATTCGTATAGTTTTGGGACAAAAATAGGTCAAGTTCTTTGAGAAAAATTTTGTTCGGGTTCCGAAAAAAATTGCAAATTAAAAATTTAAACTCACAAATTGAAAATTTCGCTCTTCTCCATTTTAGTTTTCCTGCAACATTAACAGAGTATTTATTAGAATATTTTTTTTTCGTTTTTTTACCTACGTACTTTGCAGCTACAGGGCATATTTTTGTTGATTTTACGTCGAAAGTCTAAAATTGCACAGAATAATATTTTTAAAATGTAGGATTTAGAATGTACAAATAAAGCGCTTTCATATGATACCCCACTTGACCATGCCCCCCCTTGCCCCCCTACATAAAAACTAAATCGTAGGTACACCGATTTAGTTTTCCTGCAACATTTGCATGACTATTTATTAACATATTTTTTCTGATTTTTTTAACCTACATACTTTGGAGGTAGAGGAGAGATATAGTATATTTTTTGCTGTTTTTACTTCATAACTCAGAAACTACGAAGGAAAAAATTTTAAAAAGATGGGTTTTAGAATGCACAAAAGATGCACTTTCATATGATACCCCACTTGATCTGTCCCCCCCTTGCCCCCTATCAAAAAACTAAATCACAGGTACGCCGATTTAGTTTTCCTGCAATATTTACATGACTACTTATTAACATAATTTTTCTTGATTTTTTTAACCTAATATTTCGAAGGTAGAGGGGGAAATAGCGTATTTTTGCTGTTTTTACTTCGTAACTCAAAAACCTCGCAGAACAAAGTTTTAAAAAATTATAGATTTAGAATGTACAAGCAAAGCGCTTTCACATGACACCCTACTTGACCATGTCCCCCCCTTGCCCCCCTTCACGAAAACTAAATTACAGATGTACCGACTTACTTTTCCTGCAACATTTACGTGGCTACTTCTTACCATGATTTTTTGTGATTTTTTTCAAGCGAATACTTTGAAGGTAGAGGGGGGAATAGCGTATTTTTGCTGCTTTTACTTCGTAACTCAAATACCATGCAAGTTAAAATTTAAAAAAAAAGTTGTTTTAGAGTGTACAAACAAGGCGCTTTCACACGATACCCTACTTGACCATGTCCCCCCTTGCCCCGCTTCACGAAAATTACAAATCACAGATGTACCGATTTACTTCTCCTGTAACATTTACGTGGCTACTTATTCTGATTTTTTTCAATCGAATTCTTTGAAGGTAGAGGGGGGAACAGCGTATTTTTACTGTTTTTACTTGGTAACTCAAATACCATGCAAGTTAAAATTTTAAAAAAGTATGTTTTAGAATCTACAAACAAAGCGCTTTCATATGATACCCCACTTGACCATGTCCCCCTTGCCCCCCTTCACGAAAAATACAAATCACAGATGTACCGATTTACTTTTGCTGCAACATTTACGTGGCTACTTCTTACCATGATTTTTTCTGATTTTTTTCAACCGAATACTTCGAAGGTAGAGGGGGGAACAGCGTATTTTTGCTGTTTTTACTTCGTAACTCAAATACCATGAAAGCCAAAATTTTAACAAAGTATGTTTTAGAATATACAATGAAAGCGCTTTCATATGATACCCCACTTGACGATGTCCCCCCTTGCCCCCCTCCACGAAAGCTATAAATCACAGATGTACCGATTTACTTATCCCGCAACATTTACATGGCTGCTTATTACCATGATTTTTTTTCGATTTTTTTTACCTAATGCTTCAAAGGTAGAAGGGGGAATAGCGTATTTTTGCTCTTTTCACTTCGTAACTCTTAAGCCATGCAAGATAAAATTTTAAAAAGGAATGATTTAGAATGTACAAACAAAGCGCCTTCATATGATACCCCACTTGACTATGCCCCCCCCCTTGCCCCCTTAACGAAAACTATAAATCACAGATGTACCGATTTACTTTTGCTGCAACATTTACGTGGCTACTTTACCATGATTTTTTCTGTTTTTTTTCAACCGAATACTTCGAAGGTAGAGGGGGGAATAGCGTATTTTGCTCTTTTCACTTCGTAACTCTAAAGCCATGCAGGATAAAATTTTAAAAAAGAATGTTTTAGAATGTACAAACAAAGCGCTTTCATATGATACCCCACTTGACCATGTCCCCCCTTGCCCCTCTTCAGGAAAACTATAAATCACACATGTACCGATTTATTTTTCCTGCATCATTTACGTGGCTACTTCTTTCCATGATTTCTTCTGATTTTTTTCAACCGAATACTTCGAAGGTAGAGGGGGGAACAGCGTATTTTTGCTATTTTTACTTCGTAACTTAAATACCATGAAAGCTAAAATTTTAAAAATATGTTTTAGAATGTAGAAACAAAGCGCTTTCATATGATACCCCACTTGACCATGTCCCCTTTTGCTCCCTCCACGAAAGCTATAAATCACAGATGTACCGATTTACCTATCTTGCAACATTTACATGGCTGCTTATTACCTTGATTTTTTTATTTTTTTAACCTAATACTTCAAAGGTAGAAGGGGGAATAGCATATTTTTGCTGTTTTTAACTTCGTAACTCTAAAGCCATGCAAGATAAAATTTTAAAAAAGTATGTTTTAGAACGTACAAACATGGCTGCCTATTACGATAAGTTTTTTTTGACCTAAGACTTCAAAGGTAGAAAGGGGAATAGCGTATTTTTGCTCTTTTCACTTCGTAACTCAAATACCATGAAAGTTAAAATTTTAAAAAATTATTTTTTAGAATATACAAACAAAGCGCTTTCATATGATACCCCACTTGACCATGTCCCCCCTTGCCCCCTTCACGAAAACTGTAAATCACAGATGTACTGATTTACTTTTCCTGCAACATTTACATGGCTGCTTATTAACATAATTAATCTTGATTTTTTTAACTTAATACTTCGAAGGTAGAGGGGGGAATAGCGTATTTTTGCTGTTTTTACTTCGTAACTCAAATACCATGAAAGTTAAAATTTTAAAAAAGTATTTTTTAGAATATACAAACAAAGCGCTTTCATATGATACCCCACTTGACCATGTCCCCCCTTGCCCCCTTCACGAAAATTACGAATCACAGATGTACCGATTTACTTTTCCTGCAACATTTACATAGCTACTTATTAACATAATTTCTTCTGATTTTTCCACTATATACTTTAGAGGTAGAGGGGCGAAATGGCGTATTTTTGTTGTTTTTACTTCCTAACTCAAAAACCATGAGCATAAAATTTTAAAAAGGTAGGTTTTAGAATGTACAAAAGGAGCACTTTCATATGATACCCCACTTGACCATATGACACCCTGCCCCCCCCCCTGCCCCCTTACTCGAAAAGTACAAATCCCGGACGCACCATTTTAATTTGCCTGCAACATTGACATGACCACCTATTGGCCTATTTTTTTCCAATTTTTTTGACCTACGTATTTTGGTGGTAGAGGGGGGAATGGTATATTTGTTATCATTTAAAAATTAGACGCACTTATATTGACAAAAAATTGATTGTAAAGGGAACAACTTGAGACTTTCGCTTAGTACGCTTTTTGACAATGACAACCCCCCCCCCCCATGCTTAGTTATCATCGCCTACTTGACCATGTCACCCTTTGCTTCTGCACGAAAACTATAAATCAAAGTTATACACTGATTTAGTTTTCCTGCGTTTACGTGGCTACGTATTAGCATAATTTTTTCGGATTTTTTAACCTAGATACTCTGGAAGTAGAGGGGGGAAAAACATTTTAGCTGTTTTTGCTTCGTAGCCTAAAACCTACGCAAGATAAAATTTTAAAAAGGTGGATTTTAGAATGTGCAAAAGTAGTACTATTGTATGATACCCCACTTGACCATATGACCCCCTGCCACCCTACTCGAAAACTATCAATCGCGGGTACACCGATTTAGTTTTCCTGTAACATTTACATGACTACTCATTAACGTAATTTTTTCTGATTTTTTAATCTATATACTTTGCAGGTAAAAGGGGAAATATTATATTTTTGCTGTTTTTACTTCGTAACTCAAAAACTACACAGGAGAAAATTTTAAAAACGTAGGTTTTAGAATGTACAAAAGGGGCACTTTCATATGATACCCCACTTGACTATATGACTCTCTGTCCCCCCTGCCCCCCTATTCGATAACTACAAATCCCAGACGCACCGTTTTAATTTGCCTGTAACATTGATATGACTACCTATTGGCCTAATTTTTTTCCAATTTTTTGATCCACTTATTTTGGAGGTGGAGGGGGGGGATGGTATATTTTTTATTATCACTCAAAAATTAGGCACACTAAAATTTACAAAAAATTGATTTTAGAGTGGGCAACCTGAGCACATTCACTTGATACGGTACTTGAAGATGAGCCCCCCCCCCATACTTTATAATCATCCCCCAACTAGATAGGAACACCTTTTCTGTAATATTCATATAATGATTACGTATTGTCATAAATTATTTCAGTGTTTTTAAACGCATTCTTTGGAGAGGTAATGGAGAGGGAACGGCATATTTTTATAGTTCATATCTCAAGAACTATGCTGACTAAAATTGTTAAATAATATGCGTTAGAATGTGTAAACAAAGCACTTTCATATGACACCCCACTTGACCAAATGACCCCTTGCCCCCTCTGCCCCCCTCCACGGAAACTGTAGGTCACATATACATAATTTTAGTTCAAGCGTAATATCGATATGAGGAACTTCGAGCAAAAAATGTTTCATATTTTTCGGGCTACATACTTCAGACTTTTTTCAAGTTTTCGACTTGATCTGTAAAGTTGGACTTTTTTAGAATCGAATTTCAAGGTTTTCAGTTTTCTCCAAAATGTCCATTTTAACATTTTTCATTTTTTTTCAACTTTCTCTCAAAATGTTAACAAATATTAAGAATTTTGAATCTTTTAAAATTTCGACTTTTTAATTCTTTGAATTTTGAAAATTTCGCCTTTTTAAAATTTGATTTTCGAAAATTTCGCCTTTTCAAAATTATGACCTTTTCTCGAAATTACAGCGCTTTTTTGTAAGTTTAATTTTTTTAAATTACAACTTTATAGAAAGTTGCGACATTGGTGACGCAAAATCATAAAAAGTTTTCACTTCTAACATTTTAGAAAGTTTATTTTATAATTTCCTCCATTTCTTTTATAGAAATTCTAAGATTTTTCTGCAACTGTTAGCTTTAAATTTAAAAATTTTATAATCGCATAGCGTGCGCGTTAAGCAATTTTGGTTATAAGGGAAATTCGCGTCACCTTCACGCTAATCTCGCGTTACCAACATAAAGATATTTTCACCTAAAAAAATACAAAAAAATTGTGTTTAAAACGGAAAATTTTAGGACAAAAATAGGTCAAATTCTTGAAATAAAGTGTAAACTTTGGGCTTCGAAAAAAATGTGCAAATTACAAATTTAAACTTTTTCAGTTTTGAATCATTATTGACTCGTCTTGAATTATTTCAAAAAATTTATTTAGGCTACCCAGCCCAATTTATAGGATATTTATCCTTTGCTAGTGGATTGAACATAAAAAATATACAAGTTTAAACTTAAAAGTTGAGCTTCAGTTCAAAATCTTAGCAGTAAGCTAGGAATTTTGACAATTTGGGGCCAACAATTTATGATAAGTATTTCAAGGTAATTCTTCATAAATAAAATGATTAAACCCAAAGTATTTCAAGATTAAACTGCAAAATTTTGAAAAAAGAAGTCAATTTTAGAATTCAAGTCAAAATTCGACGAGTTCTAGATTTCGAGTTAAAAAATTAAATTCGTAACTTAGAAAATGAAAAAAATTTGCGACCATGGACAAATTGAAAGATTTAAAAGAAGACGTACTCAACACGCAACTTTTTGGTGGCCAACTACATACGATCTTAATTTGTAAACTCTAGTTACAATAAAGCTGTCTTGGCTTCTCGTCAAGTTATTTAAGGTGCCTGTGTAACATGTAACATCTGCCACAATAGAATTTACTACTGGCTTGGGCAATAAATTTCGTATTATGCACGACGTGACTAAACAAAATTGAAACAAACAACAAAAACACTTAAAGGAGAGATATTTTCAGTTTCAATCGAAGTGTGGGGCTGCGGAGTAAAAATGATATTTGCGGCGATATTTTCTTTAGATCGTCTTGTATAATTGGCGGCCATCAAAAGGGTAGCAAGGGATCAACTTGAATAATTGATGGGTATGTTGATCAAGACTCCCTACAAGACATTAAGTGCCGATCCTAAACAATGGGGTGTTAATTTCATGTTTTCTTTCTACGCCGGGATGCGCTCGTTAGGCCCTTTCATTTGTTATGATGCTCACTAAAATAACATGACGTTGTAAAAATTGGGGGACCCCCGTCTAGCAAATTACGAAGCAGCAACATCGTTACTAATAGATCACTGAATCCCGATTTTTTTCTACGCTACGCACCCCTATCCCCATCGAATCATTGGATGAATCGACTCTATCGGTAGTACGATTTTTAAACCGGTGACAAAACGATAAAAGAAAAGGTGGAACTTTTAAAATAAAATTTCTAAAATTTTTGAAGATCTTTAGGCGCGTTGAGCGATTTTGGAAAGGAGGTAAACTTATGGTTTTACGTCACCAAAGTCAAACTTTCATTAAAGCTGCAATTAAAAAAAAATCAAAAAGCGCCGTAATTTCGAGAAAATGAAAATTTTGAAAAAGCGAAATTTTCGAAAATCAAAGAATTGAAATAAAGTCGAAATTGTGAAAGGTCTAAAATTCTCCAAAACAAGTCAACAGAAGAAAAAGTCGAAAGTTAAAAAATAGAAATATTGAAGAATATTTGAAGCTCTGAAATTGGAAATACTCTAAAAAAGTCAAAATTTCCAGATTTCAAGATACATTCAAAAACTTGAAAAAAGTTCGAAGACTGTGGACCAAAAAATCTGAAAAATTGTATGCTGATGGTTCGTCATGTCGATATTACGCGGAAACTTAAATTGTGTACCTGGGACTCATAGTTTCCGAGGAGGGGGCGGGGGGGTCACTTGATTAAGTGTGGTGTCATATGAAAGGGCTTTGTTTACACATTCTAACACCCATTATTTAAAAATTTTAACCAGCATAGTTTTTAAGATATGAACCAAAAAATATAAAAGTATGTCCCCCCCCCCATTCCCTCTCCAAAGAATGCACCCAAAAACACTGAAATAATTTATGATAACTGGTAGTAATTATGTGAATACTACAGTAAAACTAAAACGGTGTTCCTATCTAATTTTCATAGCGTTGGGCTATGTGGGGGGGGGGGTATTGTCAAAAAGCGTATCATGTGAAAGTGCTCGATTGCCCTCCCTAAAATCAATTTTTTTTAAATTTTAGTTCGCTTAATTTTTATAATGATCATAAAAATATATCATTTTCCCCCCTCTACCTCCAAAATATGTGGGTCAAAAAAATTGGAAAAAAATTGTGCCGATAGACAATCATGTCAATGTTGCAGGAAAACTAAAACGGTGCGTCTGGGATTTGTAGTTTTCGAGTAGGGGGGCGGGGGGGTCATATGGTCCTATGGTCAAGTGGGGTATCAAATGAAAGCGCTTCTTTTGTACATTCTAAAACCTGACTTTGTAAAATTTTATTCTGCGCAGGTTTTGATTTCCGAAGTAAAAACATCAAAATTGTGCCTTTCTCCCCTCTATCTGCAAAGTATGTAGGTTAAAAATCAGAAAAAATTATGTTAATAAGTAGTCATGTAAATGTTGCAAGAAAACTAAATCGGTGTACCTGTGATTTATAGTTTTTGTGTGGGGGGCCAGGGGGGGGTATGGTCAAGTGGGGTATCATATGAAAGCGCTTCTGTTGTACATTCTAAAACATACCTTTTTACAATTTTACTCTTTGCAATTTTTGAGTTACGAGGTAAAAACAGGAAAAATGTGGCATTTTCCCCCTCTATCGGCAACCTATTTAGGGTAAAAAATCAGAAAAGAATTATGTTAATAGGTAGGCATGTAAGTCTTCCAGGATAACTAAAGCGGTGACTCTGGGATTTATGGTTTTCGAATAGGGGGGCAGGAGGCAATATAGTCAAGTGGGGTATCATATGAAAGTGCTTCGTTTGTATATTTTAAAGCCTATGTTGTAAAAATTTTATCATGCGTATTTTTCAGTTACAAAGTAAAAACGGCAAAAATATGACATTACCCCACCATACATGCAAACTAGGTGGATTAAAAAATGAGAAAAAATATTTTAATAAATAGTCATGTAAATGCTGCAGGAAAACTAACCCGTGCACCTCTGATTTATAGTTTTCGTGAAGGGGACCAAGGGGGGACATGGTCAAGTGGGGTATCATATGAAAGTGCTTCGTTTGTATATTTTAATGCCCATGTTTTAAAAATTTTTTCATGCGTAGTTTTTGAGTTACGAAGTTAAAACGGCTAAAATATGACATTACCCCCTCTATCTGGAAAGTAGGTGGGTTAAAAAATCAGAAAAAATTATGTTAATAAGTAGTCATATAAATGTTGCAAGAAAACTAAATCGGTGTACCTGTGATTTATAGTTTTTGTGTGGGGGGCCAGGGGGGGTATGGTCAAGTGGGGTATCATATGAAAGCGCTTCTGTTGTACATTCTAAAACGTACCTTTTTAAAATTTTATCCTTCGTAGTTTTTGAGTTACGAGGTAAAAACAGGAAAAATATGGCATTTTCCCCCTCTATCCGCAACATATATAGGGTAAAAAATCAGAAAAGAATTATGTTAATAGGTAGTCATATAAGTCTTCCAGGAGAACTAAAACGGTGACTCTGGGGTTTATGGTTTTCGAGTAGGGGGGCAGGGGGCAATATAGTCAAGTGGGGTATCATATAAAAGTGCTTCGTTTGTATATTTTAAAGCCTATGTTTTAACAATTTTATCATGCGTAGTTTTTCAGTTACGAAGTAAAAACGGCAAAAATATTACATTACACCCCTCTACATGCAAAGTAGGTGGGTTAAAAAATCAGAAAAAAATTATGTTAATAAGTAGTCATGTAAATGTTGCAGGAAAACTTACCCGTGTACCTCTGATCTATAGTTTTCATGAAGGGGGCCAAGGGGGGACATGGTCAAGTGGGGTATCATATAAACGTGCTTCGTTTGTATATTTTAAAGCCTATGTTTTAAAAATTTTTTCATGCGTAGTTTTTGAGTTACGACATAAAAACGCCAAAAATATGCTATTTCCTCCCTCTACCTGCAAAGTATGTTGGTTAAAAAATTATAAAAAAATATTTTAGTAAATCATCATAAATGTTGCAGGGAAACTAAATCGGTGCGTATGGGATTTGTAGTTTTCCAGTAGGGGGGCAGGGGGTCAGATGGTCAAGTGGGGTATCATATGAAAGCGCTTCTTTTATACATTCCTAAACCTACCTTTTTAAAATTTTCTTCTGCGCAGGTTTTGAGTTACGACATAAAAACACCAAAAATATGCTATTTCCTCTCTCTACCTGCAAAGTATGTTGGTTAAAAAATTAGAAAAAAATATTTTAATAAGTAATCATGTAAATGTTGCAGGAAAACTAAAACGGTGGGTATGGAATTTGTAGTTTTCCAGAAGGGGGGCAGGGACTCAGATGGTCAAGTGGGGTATCAAATGAAAGCGCTTGTTTTGTACATTCTAAAACCTATTTAAATTTTTCTTCTGCACAGGTTTTGAATTACAAAGTAAAAACAGCAAAAATGCGATTTTATCCCTCTACCTGCAAAGTATGCAGCTCAAAAAATCAGAAAAAATTACCCCAATAAGTAGTCGTTTAAATGTTGCAGGAAAACTAAGTCAGTGTACCTGTGATTTATAGTTTTCGAATGGGGGGCCAAGGGGGGGACATGGTCAAGTGGGGTATCATATGAAAGCGCTTCTTTTATACATTCTTAAAACTACATTTTTAAAATTTTCTTCTGCGCAGGTTTTGAGTTACGACATAAAAACGCCAGAAATATGCTATTTCCTTCCTCTACCAGCAGAGCATGTTGGTTAAAAAATAAGAAAAAATGATTTTAATAAGTAGTCATGTAAATGTTGCAGGGAAACTAAAACAGTGCGTCTGAGATTTGTAGTTTTCCAGTAGGGGGGCAGGGGGTCAGATGGTCAAGTGGGGCATCAAATGAAAGCGCTTCATTTGTACATTCTAAAACCTATTTTAATTTTTCTTTTGCGCAGGTTTTAAGTTACGATGTAAAAAACGCCAAGAATATGCTATTTTCTCCCTCTACCTGCAAAGTATGTAGATCAAAAAATCAGGAAAAATTACCCCAATGAGTAGTCGTGTAAATGTTGCAGGAAAACTAAAACAGTGTACCAGTGATTTAATAGTTTTCGTGTAGGGGGGCAAGGGGGGTATGGTCAAGTGGGGTATCATATGAAAGTGCTTTGTTTGTACATTCTAAAACCTACCTTTTAAAATTTTTATTCTGCGCAGGTTTTGAGTCACAAAGTAAAGACATCAAAAACATGCTGTTTCCCCCTCTATCAGCAAACTATGTAGGTTTAAAAATCATAAAAAATTATATTAATAAGTAATCACGTAAATGTTGCAGGAAAACTAAATCGGTTTATATGTTATTTATAGTTTTCGAGAGGGGGGCCCAAAGGGGGATATAGTCAAGTGGGGTATCATATGAAAGTGCTTTGTTTGTACATTCTGAAATCAACTTTTTAAAAATTTTATCCTGAGCAGTTTCCAACTTTCGATCTAAAAGCAACAATATTGTGCTTTATTCAGAAAAAATTGGTTTGTGAACAAAAAAGTAAAGATTTTATTTTCATACATTGGAAGTTCATTTTTAATTATTCCAAAATTTCGCCTTAAAAATGTTCGACTTTAGACTCGAGCTTTCTTTGTTTCTGTAATTTAAATAAAAAAATTCGAAAGTTTGCGATTACATTTTAAGAAAAGAGTCGAAATTTTGGGAAGTTGAAAAAATTAATCTACAAAACTTTTTTTAGAATGTTCTTTTACATATTCACTCCGTTTTTAAATGTCGAGTTAAAAAAATAATGAAGGAAATTCATTTTAAATGATTTTTTTTTCTTTGAAAAGGCAACGCATTCAATTTTAAATTATTAAATTTAATTTTTTTTAATTTAGTTATAAATTGTTTTTTGAGGGGAAGTTATTTTAAGTTGCACGAAAACGAATGATGAGCGCTGGCCGGCCCCACCTTACCCTTTTCGAATAAATTGTACTTGAAAAAAAATCTTCTCTAAGAAAATTCATATTGTAAACATTTTTTTTTACAATATGTGCTTTTAATTTTCCCAGATTTGGAAATTTGAATTTTTTCTCTCACTAAGTTGTAGAAGCCTTTTCGATGAAGCAAAACAAACAAGTTTTTTAATGTGCCTTCAAAAGTATCGATCCATGATTCTGTGGATGGCCGCTTTTGGGTCCATTACGTAACCACTTACCCCCAACATAAGCCGCCGTTATAGCGTTAAAGGGCAAACAGCCGTTGATATTTCAGCTAAAATGTAAAGCGACTCCAGCAAACAGCACAGTTATTTTTTCGCGTCGCGCTGCATAGAGTGAGCGGGGGGTCGAAATTGTGTGTAAATCAAATTAAACCCATCCTAAGTTTGTAATAGATAGTTGTAGGAACATTTGAGAGTCGCGACGCTTTGGCGCCGATTTCCTCGTTCTACCATTGGCCGATAAGCTGTAACCCCGCCACGGCGCGGCCCCTTCTCCGCCAATGGGGGCGCATCGGCTCGGAAAAGTTCCGCTAAGGGTTGCAATAGCGGCGGATATCATCGCGTTGCGCGAATCTTGCGTCATTCTAGCTGTAACGCTCGGGGTGTACGGTTTTCATCTTATTTTTGCTGACGAGTGGCCCTCAAAGCCCACACAACTTCTTAGAATTTGTTTTGAACCCCTTTGCCCCGATCATGTGGCCGCCTATGACAATCATGTCGTTGGGACTTCGCTTGTAAGTAATTATATGTTGTGGTTATGCTCTGTGGTGTTTGATTTGTATTTTACTAGTTACGAATATTTTTTATGAAAATACGTTTCGATAACAATTTTTTTCAAAACGATTTTCATCTTTTGGATTTTAGGATCCACATTTTTATGAAAGAAAAGAGATTTCTGGGTTAATTGGAAAATTATTGCCGCAATCGTTTTGACTTTGTGCCAGCATGTTTGTTATTTCATCCAAGGTTATTTTTACAATTCCGGATGTACGAAAATAAGAAATTAGATAAGACATATGAAATGCCAGTAATTGGAACAATAGCCCACATATTCACGGTTATCTTTGATACATAATGAATTTTCTAATAATTAATAAACTATTTCATACTCTGCGAAAACGTAGCAACCTTTTATTAAGAAAAACTTTCGAGAATGTCTTCAAATTTTAAAAACTAAAAAAACGTATTTTGAATTTTATTTTATTTAGTACTCTAATCAAAAACCTCATATTTTATCAAGCTTCTTCTCATTTCAATCGTCAAAATGTGATCCTTTGCGAGTGGATTGAACATAAGAAAAAACTTGACTTTCCTTCTTTTAAACTCTCCAAATATTTTTGATCTTGCTCTTTATTTCATATACCACTTGATATTGTATGAATTTTTTCTTCATCTTTTTTCCGACTAATCCCGAACATTTCCAGATTTAAATTTCATACTTCATGGTAGCCTTCAAATTCAAAATTTTGTTTCTGACAAATTTAGGGTCGAAGGAGGATTTCTTCTTAAATTCATGAGCGCCTATTGCAGTCATATCCGGTAAATGTTTAGTCGTATGACTTCGTTACTCAAGTTTGCTTCACAAGTGTTCGTCCTTTCGTTCGTATTTTTCTTACCCAAATTTGGTCCTAAATCCTTCTGAATTGAATTTATTTCTTCCTTCAAAGCCTCCAACTTTTTTTAAAAATTTGTGATTTTTTTCACGTGTATTTCGATTTGATAAAAAAAAAGCTTCAATCGAACACAAATCTTACTTTTGGCGAACCTCGTTCACTATTTTGGTCTTCAAATTGTAAACATTTCCTAGTTTCAAATTCCCCAAATATGGGAAACAATTTCTTCTTATTTTACATCTTAATTTTCTCTATTTTTTCCCTAAAAAACACCAAAAATCTACACATGGTTTGAATTTCTTCTTTCAGTAAAGTCCCCAAACCGTTCTCATAAAGTCATATGACGTGACTTTTATTCGCATATGATTTCTCAGTCGTTTCTTCTACAATTCAAATGTTGAAATTTGATTTTCCTTTTCTTCAAATTTTGGAAAATCTAAAAATTTGAATTTACTTGTTACGTTTTCAATCCTCCAGTATAGCATCATTCGTTTTCAGTTTTTCCTCGCATTCAGAATTTTATTTTTCTTCGTTTACCCATACTTATTTTTTCTAGATGAGGAAATTTTAAAAATATTTCTATTTTCACTATTAAAGTGTAAAAAATGAATGGGGGGGCACAAGGATATTGAGCTGGACAAGTGGGGTATCATCTGAAAGCGTTTCGATTCTACATTTTTCTAGCTGTTATACTTTTTCAATTAAAATTAAAAATATATCACCCCCCCCTTTCTAACCCCAAAATATACAGACCGAAAAATCTGATATAATTCACGCTAGTCTCTTATTTTTCGTAAATTTTAGTACGCATAGTTTTTGAGTTACGATAAAAAAAATGTTCAAAAATAGGTCATCCTCCCTCTATTTCGAAAAAATGCAGGTGGAAAAATCTGAAAAATTTTTTGCTAATAATTCTTCAAGTCAGTATTACAG
Organism: Dastarcus helophoroides; assembly: GCA_028583605.1. Taxonomy (NCBI): domain Eukaryota; kingdom Metazoa; phylum Arthropoda; class Insecta; order Coleoptera; family Bothrideridae; genus Dastarcus; species Dastarcus helophoroides. Next base: position 18,388,154 of record CM053337.1, on the reverse strand, counting down.
GGAACGCAAAACGGCGAACCTGTGATTTATAGTTTTTGAGGAGGGGGGCAGGGGGTCACTTTCCCAAGTGAGGTATCATATGAAAGTATTTTGCTTCTACATTCTAAAACTTATTATTTAAAAATTTTATCTCGCCTAGTTTTTAAATTATGAGCAAAAAATTGTAAAAATATCACTTCTATCCCCAAAAAGCATGTCGAAAAATCTCAAGTAATCCGTGCTAATAGGAATATTACACCAAAACTAACGCGGTGTCTGTCATTTATAATTTCCAAAAATTAAGGGTGGTCGGTAATTTCTAAAAATTAGGGGTGGGCGGTAATTTCTAAAAATTAGGGGTGGGCGGTAATTTCTAAAAATTAGGGGTGGATGATAATTTCTAAAAATTAGGGGTGGGTGGTAATTTCTAAAAATTAGGGGTGGGCGGTGTCATGGTTAAATAGCGTATTATGTGAGAGTGCTTTGGTTGCATACTCTGAAATTAATTTTTTGTGAATTTTAGTGCGTATAGTTTTCGAGTTACGTTAAAAAATGTGTCATTCCCCCCCTCTAACCGCGAAGTATATGGACGCAAAAATCTGAAAAATTTGTTGCTAATAGTTCCTCTTGTCGATATTACACGGAAGCTAAAATTGTACACCTGCGACCCATAATTTCCGAGGAGGGGGGCGGGGGGTCACTTAGTCAAGTAGGGTGTCATATGAAAGGGCTTTGCTTGCACATTCTAAAACCTATTGTTTAAAAATTTTTACTAGCTTCGTTTTTGAATTATGAACAAAAAACTCTAAAAATAAGTCGTTCCTCTTATCTCCAAAGACTGCATGTCCCAAACTAAAATGTCATAATATTTAATAATTAGATATTCTCTCTAGTAATTTAGTAATTATATGAATATTACAGGAAAACTAAAATGGCGTTTCTGTCTAGTTTCCTAAACGTTGGGGATGATAATGGGGGCGCCGCCTTCAACTAGCGTATCATATGTTAATGTTTACGTTGTTCACGCTAAAATCAATTTTTGTAAATTTTAGTGCAGCTAATATTTAATTAATGGTAAAAAATGTACAATCCCCCCCTCTACCAACAAAGTATGTGGGTCAAAAAATTGGGAAAAAATTATGCCAATAGATTCCCATGTCAATGTTATAGGGATACTAAACGGTGCACCTGGGATTTATAGTTATCGAGTAGGGGGGCAGGGGGTCATATGATCAAGTGGGGTATCATATGAGAGCGCTTCGTTTCTACATTCTAAAGCCCAAGTTTATAAAATTTTATTCTGCGTAGTTTTTGAGTTACGAAGTAAAAACGGCAAAAACATGACATTTTCCCCCTCTATCCTCCAAAGTATGTAGGTTAAAAAATCAGAAAAAAATTATGCTCATAGTAATCGTGTAAATGTTGCAGAAAAACTAAATCAGAGTACCTGGGACTTATAGTTTTCGAGTAGGGGGGCAGAGGGGTCATATGGTCAAGTGGGGTATCATATGAGAGCGCTTCGTTTGTACATTCTAAAACTTACGTTGTTAAAATTTTATTCTGCATAGTTTTTGAGTTACGAAGTAAAAACAGCAAAAATATGCTATTTCCCCCCTCTATCGGCAAACTGCAGATTAAAAAATCAGAAAAAATTATGTTAATAAGTAGTCGTGTAAATTTTGCAAGGAAACTAAATCGGTGTACCTGGGATTTGTACTTTTCGAGTAGGGGGGCAGGGGGTCAATGGTCAAGTGGGGTATCATATGAAAGCGCTTCTTTTGTACATTCTAAAGCTTACGTTTTTAAAATTTTATTCTGCGCAGTTTTTGAGTTACGAAGTAAAAACAGCAAAATTCCCCCCCTCTATCGACAAACTATGTAGGTTAAAAAATCAGAAAAAATTATTTTAATAAGTTGTCATATAAATTTTGCAAGGAAACTAAATCAGTGTACCTGTGAGTTTTAGTTTTCGACTAGGGTGGGCAGGGGGTCATATGGTCAAGTGGGGTATCATATGAAAGTGCTTCATTTGTACATACCAAAACCTATCTTTTTAAAATTTTATCTTGTGTAGTTTTCGAGTTATGAAGTAAAAACAGCATAAATATGCTATTTCCCCCTTTACCTCCAAAGTGTGTAGGTTAAAAAATTTAAAAAAAATGTGTTAATAAGTAGTTATGTAAATGTTGCAGGAAAACTAAATCGGTGTACCTGGGATTTATAGTTTTCAAGCAGGGGGGCAGGGGGTCATATGGTCAAGTGGGGTATCATGAAAGCGCTTCTTTTGTACATTCGAAAACCTACCTTTTAAAAATTTTATTTAGCCAAGGTTTTGAGTTACAAAGTAAAAACAGCAAAAATACTGCTATTTCCCTCCTCTATCGGCAAACTATGTAGGTTAAAAAAATCAGAAAAAAATATGGTAATAAGTAGACATGTAAATTTTGCACGGAAACTAACTCGGTGTACCTGGGATTTACAGTTTTCGAGTAGGGGGCAGGGGGTCATATGGTCTAGTTGTGGTATCATATGAAAGTGTTTCATTTGTACATTCCAAAACCAATCTTTTTAAAATTTTATCATGCGTAGTTTTCGAGTTACGAAGTAAAAACAGCATAAATATGCTATTTCCCCCTCTACCTCCAAAGTGTGTAGGTTAAAAAATAAAAAAAATATGTTAATAAACAATCATGTAAATGTTGCAGGAAAACTAAATCGGTGTACCTAGGATTTATAGTTTTCTAGTAGGGGGGCAGGGGGTCATATGGTCAAGTGGGGTATCATATGAAAGCACTTCTTTTGTACATTCTAAAACCTACCTTTTAAAAATTTTATTCAGCCCAGGTATTGAGTTACAAAGTATAAACAGCAAAAATATGCTTTTTCCCCCCTCTATCGGCAAACTATGTAGGTTAAAAAATAAAAAAAAAATATGTTAATAAGTAGTCATGTAAATTTTACAAGGAAACTAAATCCGTGTACCTGGGATTTACAGTTTTCGAGGAGGGGGGCAGGGGGTGATATGGTCAAGTGAAGTATCATATGAAAGTGCTTCATTTGTACATTGCAAAACCTATCTTTTTAAAATTTTATCGTGCGCAGTTTTCGAGTTATGAAGTAAAGACGGCAAAAGTATGCTATTTCCCCCTCTACCTCCAAAGGGCGTAGGTTAAAAATTTTTAAAAATTGTGTTAATAAGTAGTCATATAAATGATGCAGGAAAACTAAATCTGTGTACCTGGAATTTATAGTTTTCGTGTAGGGTGGCAGGGGGTCATATGGTCAAGTGGGGTATCATATGAAAGCGCTTCTTTTATACATTCTAAATCCTAGATTTTAAGAATTTTACTTTGCGTAGGTTTTGAGTTACAAAGAAAAAACAGCAAAAATATGTTATTTTTCCCCCTCTATCGACAAACTATGTAGGTTAAAAAATCAGAAAAATTTATACTCATAAGTAATCCTATAAATGTTGCAGGAAAACTAAATCGGTGTACCTGTGATTTATAGTTTTCGAGTAGGGGGGCAGGGGGTCATATGGTCAAGTGGGGATATCACATAAAAGCCCTTCATTTGTACATTCCAAAACCAACATTTTTAAAATTTTATCGTGCGTAGTTTTCGAGTTATGAAGTAAAACCAGCAAAAATATGTTATTTGCCCCCTCTATCGGCAAATTATGTAGGTTAAAAAATCAGAAAAAAATATGTTAATAAGTAGCCATGTAAATTTTGCACGGAAACTAACTCGGTGTACCTATGATTTATAGTTTTCGTGTAGGGGGCCAAGGAGGGGATATGGTCAAGTGGGATATTCTATGAAAGCGCTTCTTTTTTAACACTTTAAAGCCTACCTTTTAAAAATTTTATTCAGCTCAGGTTTTGAGTTACAAAGTAAAAACAGCAAAAATATGCTATTTCCCCCCTTCTATCAGCCAACTATGTAAGTTAAAAAATCAGAAAAAATTATTTTAATAAGTAGTCATGTAAATTTTGCAAGCAAAACAAAATCGGTGCACCTGTGATTTATAGTTTTCGAGTAGGGGGGCAGGGGGTCATATGGTCAAGTGGGGTATCACATAAAAGCCCTTCATTTGTACATTCCAAAGCCAACATTTTTAAAATTTTATCGTGCGTAGTTTTCGAGTTATAAAGTAAAACTAGCAAAAATATGTTATTTCCCCCCTCTATCGGCAAATTTTTTATATTAAAAAATCAGAAAAAAAATATGTTAATAAGTAGCCATGTAAATTTGGCACGGAAACCAACTCGGTGTACCTGTGATTTATAGTTTTCCTGTAGAGAGCCAAGGGGGGCTATGTGGGGTATCATATGAAAGCGCTTCTTTTGTATCATGGTATCATTGGAAATCGCTTCGGTTGCCTACTCTTAAGACATATATTTCTTATTTTTTGCGCATAGTTTTTGAGTTACCCCCTCTCCGCTCCACCTCTATAGTGTGCGGCCCAAAAAAATTCAGTACCAATTGCTAATCGGGTCAATATTACAGGAAAGCTAAAACGGTATGTCTCGGATTTATAATTTTCGAACAAGGGGGCAGGGGGGAACGCGGTCAAGTGGGGGTATCATATGAAAGTGTTTCGTTTGCCGTTTCTGTATCCTATTTTGTAAAAATTTTTACCTCCATAGTTTTCAAATTAGGGCAAAAAAATATGAAATTTCATCTTTTTTTCAAAATGTTAATAGTCTCAAAATAAAACCTCGAAATTTCTAGGAATATAAAATTTGAACTAGTACCTTCGAGATTTTTGTTTAAAACTTCGAGATTATAGGTTCAAAATTTTGATTTTTTTTTCGAACCGATTTTTTTGAAATCAAACTTGGATGTTTCAATAACAAGTATTTTCGAATCTAAAAATTTTGAATTTGAAAGCGAAATATCCACATTTCAAACTTAAATTCGAACGTTTTGTTTAAAACTCAAAAAAGCAAAGGAATTTGTCACAAAACTTTGAAAATCGGAAGTAGCGCGGGGACATAACCTATTCATGAAAATATCCGCTATTTAAAAAGTATCCAAAATTTTATTGGACAGTCAAATGGAAGAAGAAAACAATTTTTTTGTAAAAACAAGAAATTCATAATAAACAATCAGTTGAAAATTGAGGGATGTAATACTGGTTCAAATATCCAACTATTAAAATTGGATCATATTTCTATGTTAGGTTTTTTTCGGGAAAAAATTTTCGCACTATTGTAGAACCGAATCTAGGTCAGGTGATTAAAATTCGTGTCCAAGTTCCATTTGAGGGTAGCCCGGGGGTATTTTCGTTCGCCACGGGGCCCACTTGTCGCGAACACGTGTTTTATGGCCTATCGATTGGACCGATATCGGGAAGACGCCTGCTAGTCGGACGCTGCGGTCGCTTGGCAACGCGGCATCCCCTCCCGTCAGCCCAAAAAAACACCCCATGTCACTCTAGCGTCTGTATATCCTAGACGCGTGCGAGATTCAATTAGGTGACATGTTCCAGTTCTCTCAAGTTTATTGACTCGACTCATTTTCTTAACGTGTTTATCGGCCGAATGGGTAATTTTCCTTCTCTTCCGATCAGCGGATGTTGGTTTGTTTCGGGTGCGTGGGGGAGAGATTAGCGGCGCTAAGGGATGATTCGGTTACAGCTGGTTTTTGGTTATCACTTAGGCTAATAAGAATTTTTACTTCAATACGTTTCTATTGAAAATACAACTGAAAATATCGTAAATTAAGTGTCCTCTGATGAACCAGTAATACAAGACAGTTGTCCCAATAGTAGTAACCTTTGTAACATTAGTTACATCGTACATAGCCTGCTTGTAATTATTAAAAATGACGATATAGTAGACGAAATAATTTTAATTTGATTGCGGATGTAGAGAGAATATTTATCCTGTAAAACCACAGGAATTGTTGCATGATTAATCATTAGTGGTTAACAATATTGGTTAAAACAATTAGGACTTGTGGTTATTACAGTAATTGTAAGCCAAGCTTTGGGTTTTTCGTCAGTTTCGAATTATGTTGTTTGCAATAATAGTTTGATGGAATTTAATTAATTGTCTGTGTTTTATCGATAAACAATTTTAACGAACCTCGTTCGTTATTTAAACATTGATGCTTCAGAACGGAAGCATGAATAACCATTTTGCTTGGCCTACTTATCATTCCCGTTCCTTTAATCGCCGCGATACTGTTTAAATTGGTGCAATGAGTCGAAACGTGCTTTTAAATAAAACAGATTTATTTGTCTTCCAAAGAAAGGACATGAAAAGTTGATGTTGATAAATATATTAATTTGATTTAGAAACGGCCACACCTAATTTAGTAATAGAAAAAGAATATGCAATGCAAACGTGACATTGAGCTAATCTCCTGTCCCCTGTCAAATATTTTAATAGTCTCCAAACTTGGAAATTTGAAATTCTTCTAACTTTCACAATATTCGAATTTAATCCTATCTCTTTGATCTCCCTTCAAATCCCCTGAATTACTTCATTAATAAACAAAAAGTTATTCGTGTTTTCATCCTTTTAGGCTCCAAAAATTTTGACTTTCTAGAAAAAATTACGTTTCTACCTTTTAATTTTTGAACAGTGTGATAATTTTAGGCAGTAGTGAAGAAACTTTCTATTTGTGAAAGATCCTTTCGGCTTCAAAAATTTCGACCTTTTCCAAACATTTCGACGTTTTCCAAAAATTTGGACTTTCGGGACAAAATTAGACTTTAGAAATTCCAATTTTTTAACAGAACCACAATTTATGGACATTTTTGGGAAAAAACTTATTTGTGTAAATCCCTTTTGTTCTAAAAATTTTGATTGTTTCCAATATTTCGACTTTTTCGAAAAAAAAATTGTTCTTAAATTACAACTGAAATCTCGAAGTTTCGAATTTAAACTTAATCTTTCTTCGAAGTTTATACTTTTGAATTCAAGATTTGGAAACTACGTTGTCCAAAAATTCAAAATGTTTAGGTCGAAAATTCGAAAAGGCCAAAATTCTCAAGCCAAAATTTGAGATTTTTCTCAATAAATTAAACTTTTCGGGAAAATTTCGACTTTTTTTACCTGAAAATTCGACTTTGATTCTAAAATAATAACATTCTCGAGTTTAACCTTAAATTTCATAGCGAAAAACTCAGATTTCAAAAGAAACTAACATTTATAAAAAAATATGAGAAAAACTTAGATTTCTAAAAAATTTCGATTTTTTTAAAATTGTTAGTTTTTTAAATTTTGACGTTTTTTTTGAAATTTAAATTTTTCAGTAAAAAAGAAGTATCGAAGTTTTGATGGAAATTTATCTTTTTCCAAATTTCGCTTTTTCACTCATTTTTTTTTGTTTTCGGGTTTTTGTTCAAAATTTTCGCTAAAAAAGAAATATCGAAGTTTTGAACGAAATTTACCTTTTTCCAAATTTCGCCTTTTCATTGATTTTTTGTTGTTTTCGGGTTTTTATTCAAAATTTTCTCGAATTTTTTTATAAAATTGGAGCGAAACTTAAAACATGGGAAAGAGGTTATTATCTCGATTATTTTTTTTTTTTCATTAAAAAAATTCGACCTTAATCATCACGATTTCAAATCTAAAAATGGAAGTTCTATTTTTTTTAGGATGACTACTTATAGAAAATTTGAGCTTTTTTAAATATTAATTTTGGAAACTCAGTTCTGTTTGAAATGTCAACTTTCTCGAAATTGTATGTCTGTCTGTCTGTCCTTTCTTCCTTTCTTTTTTTTCTTCCTTCCTTCCTCCCTTCCTTCCTTCCTTCCTTCCTTCCTTCCTTCCTTCCTTCCTTCCTTCCTTCCTTCCTTCCTTCCTTCCTTCCTTCCTTCCTTCCTTCCTTCCTTCCTTTCTTTCTTTCTTCTTTCTTTCTTTCTTCCCTTCCTTCCTTCCCATCTTCCCTTTCTTCTAATCCTCCCTTTCTTCCTTCCTTCCCATCCCTCCTCCTTCCTTCCTTCATTCCTTCCTTCCCTTTCTGCCTTCTCTTCCTTCTCCCCTTCCTTCCCATCCTCCCTTTCTTCTAATCCTCCCTTCCTTCCCATCCCCCCTTCCTTTCTTCCTTTCCTCCTTCCTTTCCTCCTTCCTTTCTTCCTTCCTGCCTTCCCTTCCTTCCTTCCTTCCTTCCTTCCTTTCTTTCTTCCTTTCTTCCTTCGTTCCTTCCCATCCTTCCTTCCTCCCTTCCCTCCCTTCTCTTTCTTCTTTACCATCCTCCCTTCCCATTTTCCTTCTCTTTCTTCCTTCCCATTTGCTTCTTTTTCTTCCTTCCCATTTTCCTTCTCTTTCTTTCTTCCTTCCCATCCTCCCTTCCTTCCTTCCTTCCTTCCTTCCTTCCTTTCTTTCTTCCTTCCTTCCTTTCTTCCTTCCTTCCTTTCTCCCTTCCCAATTTCCTTCTTTCTCTTCCTTTACTATCCTTCCTTCTTTATCTTTCCTTCCCTTCCTTCTCTTCTTTCCTTCCTTCCCTCCTTCCCTTCCTTTTCTTCCTTCTCTTCTTTCCCTTCCTTCTTTTCTTCCTTCCTTTTCTCCCTTCCGCTCCCTTCCTTTTCTTTTTTTCCTTCCTTCCCTTTCTTCCCTTCCTTCCTCCCCTTCCTTCCTCCCCTTCCTTCCTTCCCTTCCTTCTTTTCTTCCTTCCTTCCCTTCCTTCTTTTCTTCCTTCCTTCCCTTCCTTCTTTTCTTCCTTCCTTTCTCCCTTCCTTCCCATCCTTCCTTCTTTCCTTCCTTCCCATCCCCCTTGCTTCCTTCCTTCCCATCCTCTCTTCCTTCCTTTCTTCCTTCCTTCGTTCCTTCCTTCCCATCCTCCCTTCCCTTCTTTCCCTTTCTTTTTTACCATCCTCCCTTTCTATTTTCCTTCTCTTTCTTCCTTCCCATTTTCCTTCTCTTTTATTCTTCCCATTTTCCTTCTCTTTCTTCCTTCCCAATTTCTTTCCCTATCCATCTTTCCCTTTCTTCCTTCCTTCCCTTTTTGTCTTCCCTTCCTTCCTCCCCTTTCTTTCTTCCTTCCTTCATTCGTTCTTTTCTTCCTTCCTTTCATCCTTCCTTCTTTCCTTTCTTCCCATCCTCCCTTCCTTCCTTCCTTTCCATCCTCCCTTTCTTCCTTCCTTCCCATCCTCCCTTCCTTCCCATCTTCCCTTCCTTCCTTCCTTCCTTCCTTTCTTTCTTCCTTCCTTCCTTTCTTCCTTCCTTCCATCCTTCCTTCCTTCCCCCCGTCCCTTTCTTCCCTTTCTTCTTTGGCATCCTCCCTTCCCATTTTCCTTCTCTTTCTTCCTTCCCATTTTCCTTCTTTTTCTTCCTTCCCATTTTCCTTCTTTCTGTTTCTTCAGTCCCATTTTCCTTCTCTTTCTTCAGTCCCATTTTCTTTCTCTTTCTTCCTTCCCAATTTCCTTTTCTCTCTTCTTTCCCTATCCTTCCTTCCCTATCTTTCCTTCCCTTCCTTCCCTTCTTTCCTTCCTTCCTTCCTTTTTTCCTTTCCTTCCTTCTCTTCTTTCCCTTCCTTCTTTTCTTTCCCTTCCTTCCCTTTCTTCCCATCCTTCTCTCCCTTCCTTCCTCCCCTTCCTTCCTTCTCTTCCTTCCTTCCCTTCATTCCCTTACTTCCTTCCTTCTTCCTTCCTTCTTCCTTCCTTCTTCTTTTCTTCTTCCTTCCTTCTTCCTTCCTTCTTCCTTCCTTCTTCCTTCCTTCTTCCTTCCTTCTTCCTTCCTTCTTCCTTCCTTCTTCCTTCCTTCTTCCTTCCTTCTTCCTTCCTTCTTCCTTCCTTCTTCCTTCCTTCTTCCTTCCTTCTTCCTTCCTTCTTCCTTCCTTCCTTCTTCCTTCCTTCTTCCTTCCTTCTTTCTTCCTTCTTCCTGCCTTCCCCTTCTTCTGTCCATCCTTCCTTCCCTTTCTTCCTTTCTCTCTTTCCTCCCTCCCTCCCTTCCTACCTTCCTTTCCTTTTTTCCCATTCTTTCGTTCTCTGAGCAGCAGCAGCTTTATCCGAATGCAATGGAAATGTTATTTTTTCTTCAGTTATGGCCCCAGATTTAGCACTCATTAGTAATTGAGATTTGAATTGTTTCAGTTCGTCTGAAAGATGTCCCTATCCTTGCGAATTCACCTTATCGACGGCAATGTCACCAAAACCATCGTCTTCGACCCTTCCACGACCGTATACGATGCTTGCCGAGTCATACGAGAAAAATGCAGCGAAGTCAATATGGGACAACGTAAGTTTTTCATCCGATAAATAAAAAATGTAACGTAACCTACTCCACCAAAGCGATGATAAACTCCACAGCTAGAAATCGATTTTCTTCAATAAATTTTCACTGTTATTCAGGAAAAAGACACTATTTTTTGAATTAGTACCAATTGATTATGTCTCACTTGTTTAAATGTAAATTAGCTGTAAAAATTTCGACCCTACAATCTAATCAAAACTTGAATCGGAAGCTGCATGTAAAAATTGGTCAACTTAGAACTGGAAGCTGCATACCAAAGTGGCTTATGGTCTAAAATCTGTTTCAGCCAAAGATTATGGGTTGTTTCTACCAGCGGAAGAAGACAATAAAACCGGAGTGTGGTTAGAGCCCAACAGACCCCTAGAATACTACATACTCAGAAATGGAGACACTTTGGAATACCGAAAGAAACTTCGAACTCTCAGAGTCAAAATGTTAGACGGTACGTTACCCACGATACCAAAATATTGTCCCCAAACCCCAAATTAATCCATTTCAGGCACCGTCAAAACGATGCTCGTGGACGACTCCCAAATTCCTCGCCAATCTGATGGTGGTCATCTGCGCCAAGCTGAACATCACCAACCACGACGAGTACTCCTTAGTACTTGAAGATGTGGAAAATCAAGAGAACATCGACAATCGCAACTATGGAACCCTCACGCTGAAGCGCAAGAAAGAAGATCGGGAACGCGACGCGAAGATGGAGCAACTCAGGAAGAAGCTTCACACGGATGACGAGGTCAACTGGTTGGATTCGTCGAAGACGCTGCGGGAGCAAGGGATCGATGAGAACGAAACGGTGCTGCTGCGGAGGAAGTTCTTCTTTTCCGATCAGAACATCGACTCGCACGACCCCATCCAACTGAACTTGCTCTATGTGCAAGCCAGGGACGCTATACTGAACGGAACGCACCCGATTACGCAGGAGAAGGCGTGCGAGTTCGCCGGGATCCAATGCCAGATCCAATTCGGGGACTACCAGGAGAATAAGCATAAGCCGGGACTTTTGGAGTAAGTTTTCGCCACGATTAACTCCTTATAGCTCGTTAGGTGTTAACTGGTTACTTTTAATCTCAATTTACTCGTGTTAGCTTTTTTTTTTGGTGGAACGAAGTGGTCTTTGGTTATCTTTCAAAAACTGAAATACAAATCTTGTCCCCTGAAACCTAAGAACGAATTCAGAGGACAAGATTTGTTTTTCAATTTTCGGGTAGCTTAACACGTTCAGTGCTGATGACGCAGCGGTGCGTCATGCAAGAGACGACGCACTGGTGCGTTGTGTCTTCTACTTTATGCTACTTCAGCACTTTAGTGCAACTTCATTCAATGTAAGGCACCATCGAACGTGTTAACTCGTCAACTCGTGTTAGCTTGTCAGCTCGTTTAGATCGTCAAGTCGTGTTAGCTCCTCAAATCGTATTACCTCCTCAATTCGTGTTAATCCATTGAAATTTCGCAGTTTGAAGGAGTTTCTGCCCCAATCATACGTCAAAGTCAAAGGGATAGAGAAGAAAATCTTCGCTGAGCATAGGAGTAACATGGGCTTGAACGAATTAGAAGCCAAAGTGAAGTATACGAAAAACGCTAGAGCGCTCAAAACCTATGGGGTCACGTTCTTCCTGGTCAAAGAGAAGATGAAAGGGAAGAATAAGCTGGTGCCGAGGTTGCTTGGTGTTACCAAGGATTCGGTTTTGAGGCTGGATGAGAAAACGAAAGAAATTTTGCAAACGTGGCCCTTGACCACAGTCAGAAGATGGGGGGCTAGCCCCAACACGTTCACGACTCGATTTCGGCGATTATTCCGACCAATATTACTCGGTCCAAACCACGGAAGCTGAACAAATCCAGCAGATTATCGCCGGCTACATTGACATCATTCTAAAAAAGGTAAGTTTGTCATTACCTAACTGTGGACCATTCGTTCAAGGAGCTGATTGCATATTTGGTGTAACATTCTCAACATTTTGACCTATTTCCCAAAATTTCCCCTTTAACTCAGTTTGGACTTTTTCTTAGATCTTTGAACGCGAAAAAAAGTAAAAATTTGAAGAAAGAAAACCTCATTCGGGAAAATGGAAATTTCCAGGTTAAATTCCAATTTGTGAATCGTAATTTTTTCTTAATTTGGAAATTTCAAGAATTTTTTTTTATTATAAATTTCGACAAAAAAAAGTTCGCTTTTTTGGGAAATTTAAATTTCAAGTTGGATAAAAAAAAGGCAAATATGTTGCCATTTAAAAAAAAACTAAAACAGGCGAAATTCGCTTCTGTTTTACGAGAAATTAATCCGTAATTGTCTTTTTGTGTTTAGAAACAGGCCAAAGATCACTTTGGCATCGAAGGGGATGAAGGTTCGACGATGTTTGAGGAGAGTGTGGCCCCTCACAAGTAAGTCGTTAGGTTGGACTTCGCTGATTTTATTTACTTTGTTTTTGTTTCGTTAGGGCTACGATTCTGCAACACGAATCCAACAAGATGAACAAAATATCTACTCAGTCGTTGGCAAAACCAGTCGTTATGAGAAGCAGTACGGAAGGTATTTTTATTTTTTATTATTATTATTTTTATATGATATGCACTCTTCAGTTTGATTGCATTTTTAACTTCTCATTGTATTGGGTTATTTATAAAATTGTTTATTTTATAAATTAACAGAAAAGACCTTTGTTACTATGGTTATGGGTAGCCCCCAATTGCAAACTGTGGGTGGACAAGTGAATTTGGGTCATTCCCCTTCAACGGTAAGATTTTTTTTCGTATTTTTTTCGTAACTAACTAACGACTGCTCCTACTAAAAACGCAACAACTAATTTTGCTAGAAAATTAACTCGTTCTTCATTATTTACAATCGAATTTAATCAACAGTGAAACTTATTGAAAAATTGTTGATTTTGATTTCTTAATCGTATGAACTGGTTGAATTCTGATGATACAACCCCGATTGATCTGGAATTGGTGAACTTGTATTCCGGTTAAATAAGTCTCAATTGAACTTGAGTGGAGCTGAACTTGAATCAACCCAAATTTGGATTGTGCTGAGTCAATCTAAATTTATCTGTCTGTTGATCAATTCTAAATTTATCTGTCAAGGTAATACGAGGCTAGCTAAACTGAAGTGTAGCCAAAATTGAATCCACCAAAACTTTTTTCTTTGATTAAAATTTGAATTGAGCTGAGTTGAGTCAAGTTAAACTTGGGTTGAGTTGAACTTGAGTCTAGTTAAACTTGGGTTGAGTTAAACTTTGGTTGAGTTGAACTTGAGTCAAGTTAATTTGGGTTGAGTTGAACTTGAGTCAAGTTAAACTTTGGTTGAGTTGGACTTGGGCCAAATTAAACTTGGGTTGAGTTGAACTCGAGTCTACTTAAACTTGGGTTAAGTTGAATTTGGGTCAAGTTGATCCTTAGTCACGTTAAAATTTAACCTTTGGTTAAACTGAATTTGAATCAATTCTAACCCTCTTATTCCGATTAAATAAGTCTCAAGTTGAATTTGAGTCAAGTTTAACTTTGGTTGAATTGAACTTGAGTCCAGTTAAACTTGGGTTGAGTTGAACTTGAGTCTAGTTAAACTTGGGTTGAGTTGAACTTCAGTCAAGTTAAACTTTGGTTGAGTTGAACTTGAGTCTAGTTAAACTTGGGTCGAGTTGAACTTCAGTCAAGTTAAACTTTGGTTGAGTTGAACTTGAGTCAAATTAAACTTTGGTTGAGTTGAACTTGAGTCAAGTTAAACTTGGGTTGAGTTGAACTTGAGCCCAGTTAAACTTGGGTTGAGTTGAACTTGAGTCTAGTTAAACTTGGGTTGAGTTGAACTTCAGTCAAGTTAAACTTTGGTTGAGTTGGACTTGAGCCAAATTAAACTTGGGTTGAGTTGAACTCGAGTCTACTTAAACTTGGGTTAAGTTGAATTTGGGTCAAGTTGATCCTTAGTCACGTTAAAATTGAGTCAACCTGCCCTCTGGTTAAACTGAATTTGAATCAATTCTAACCCTTTTATTCCGATTAAATAAGTCTCAAGTTGAATTGAAGTCAAGTTTAACTTGGGTTGAATTGAACTTGAGTCTAGTTAAACTTGGGTCGAGTTGAACTTGAGTCTAGTTAAACTTGGGTTGAGTTGAACTTCAGGCAAGTTAAACTTTGGTTGAGTTGAACTTGAGTCAAATTAAACTTGGGTTGAGTTGAACTTGAGTCTAGTTAAACTTGGTTTGAGTTGAACTTCAGTCAAGTTAAACTTTGGTTGAGTTGGACTTGGGCCAAATTAAACTTGGGTTGAGTTGAACTCGAGTCTACTTAAACTTGGATTAAGTTGAACTTGGGTCAAGTCGATCCTTAGTCACGTTAAAATTGAGTCAACCTATCCTTTGGTTGAACTGAATTTGAATCAATTCTAACCCTTTTATTCCGATTAAATAAGTTTCAAGTTGAATTTAAGTCAAGTTTAACTTGGGTTGAATTGAACTTGAGTCCAGTTAAACTTGGGTTGAGTTGAACTTGAGTCTAGTTAAACTTGGGTTGAGTTAAACTTTGGTTGAGTTGAATTTGAGTCAAATTAAACTTGGGTTGAGTTGAACTTGAGTCTACTTAAACTTGGGTTGAGTTGAACTTCAGTCAAGTTAAACTTGGGTTGAGTTGAACTTCAGTCAAGTTAAACTTGGGTTGAGTTAAACTTTGGTTGAGTTGAACTTGAGTCAAGTTAAACTTGGGTTGAGTTGAACTTGAGTCAAGTTAAACTTGAGTTGGGTTAAATTTCAATCAAGTCAAACTTGGGTTGAGTTGAACTTGAGTCAAGTTAAACTTGGGTTGAGTTGAACTTGAGTCAAGTTAAACTTGGGTTGAGTTGAACTTGAGTCCAGTTAAAATTGGGTTGAGTTGAACTTCAGTCAAGTTAAACTTTGGTTGAGTTGAACTTCAGTCAAATTAAACTTGGGTTGAGTTGAACTCGAGTCTACTTAAACTTGGATTAAGTTGAACTTGGGTCAAGTTGATCCTTAGTCACGTTAAAATTGAGTCAACCTATCCTTTGGTTGAACTGAATTTGAATCAATTCTAACCCTTTTATTCCGATTATATAAGTTTCAAGTTGAATTTAAGTCAAGTTTAACTTGGGTTGAATTGAACTTGAGTCCAGTTAAACTTGGGTTGAGTTGAACTTGAGTCTAGTTAAACTTGGGTTGAGTTGAACTTGAGTCAAATTAAACTTGGGTTGAGTTGAACTTGAATCTACTTAAACTTGGGTTGAGTTGAACTTCAGTCAAGTTAAACTTGGGTTGAGCT